>OZ019969.1:31427263-31972263 GCA_963970395.1 Ephialtes manifestator
TATGCGCATGTCTAAAAGATCTTTTGTTGTTCAATATCCACTCAGGAGATTGAATTTTTCAATACTTACCACACAGATATTTCGGCGTTGATCTTTTACATTCAGACATTTTTTATTTAAATATTTTGTCGTAGATATTTTGTCGTGCTACCAAAAGATTAACCTTAACCCTTTAAGGGAAGGAAATCTGACCCAAATTGCCGATATTTATCTTGTTTATCTGCTGATGTTATTAAAAAAATATATTCTTTTGACATGGTGGCCGCGGTCGGGGAAAACCGGGAAAAGTCAGGGAAATAAAAAATTGATCAGGGAATATCGAAATTAGTCAGGGAAAAAGTAGAATGTTGCCAAAGTTTCAATAACTGAATAAAAATCCATAAAAGAAAGACTTGAAAAAAAAACAACAGAAAAATGTTTGAAAAGAAAAAAAAACAAATAAAAATTGATATAAACATTACAACATAAATCTATTCGAACAAATCGAAGCACTCAACAAAAAAGTTTAAAAAGTGTTATAAATTATTAAAATAAGTATTACACTTCACATCATGATTTAATCGGATTTAAAGCATTATAATTCCAAAGAACGTTTATGTTTTGAAAGAGAAAATATATCTTCCAAAGTACTATTCGTTGTTGATCGAGAAATAAATAACTTATCAAAAACACGTATCTGTTTCTAATACATTTTTTTTAAATTCGCGTTATAAATTTTTGTAGTAGATGTCCTTAAAATTTCGGTCAGGGAAAAATGATAAATTAGTCAGGGAAAAATCAGGGAATTTTTTCCGAAAAAAAAAGCGGCTACCATGTTTGAACCATGAAGCAAAGATCTTTTTACTCTATGGCAAAAGCAACTAACTATTACAAATAATCTATAGGAAATGTATGGGTTTTGAATATTCTTCTAACTTTGTTAACAACAAAAAAATCTTTGTTTCAGGGAGCAAAATAATAATTGTAAAAGAAATTGACATCCGAAGATGAACAGGTGGATATCTGTCAACTTGTGTCTGACTCCCTCCCGTTCTTTTTAAATCGAAAAAGTCTTTTTAAATTTTAATTTCAAATATTCTGAAAAAAAATTAAAAACCGTGAAATTCTATTAGATATGCATTCTTCACTTTTATTATTTGAAATAAAAACGCATTTACATGCAAAAATTGAAATAGTGACATTGAAAACTGCCATTTTTCTCCTATTTTGATTCAGAAAAGTATCCAATATTTCCGAATCGTTATTTTGTCAAGGAAAAAAGGTCAAGGCCGTAGACTGTTAAAAGCTTGTATTTTCAAAATATTAATTTTTGTTCTCTCAATATAGGCCGGTGTAAAAGATCCGGAGATGCATAGACAAGCTAAAACTATTCTGCTAGAAATGGGTCACTTCTTCCAAGTACAGGATGATTATTTGGATTGTTACGGCGAGCCGAAAGTGATTGGAAAAATTGGCAGAGATATTCAAGAGGGTAAATGCTCGTGGCTTGCCGTCGTTGCTTTGCAACGTGCTACTCCTGCCCAGAGGAAAATCTTCGAGGTGAGTCGACTTTGACTATTACACAATTCGAGTACTTGAATTTTCTATTAAAAATATTCTTCATATTTTTGTAATACTTTAGAAGATTGAAGCGCTTCACACTAGACAAATCAATGATAAACATTTTTTAAATAAACTTTATATTATAATAGATTATAACAAATTTGACTAGTAGCATTACCGCGTCGATCTGAACGAAAAATACTGTCCTAAACACATGTGTAAAATATCTATAAATTCGTCGGATCATCATCGAAAAAATCTGTAAACCATTATTCACCGTCTGAAAATTTATTTTATTAGCTTTTTTGGGATGCCATTAGCGTAAACTTTTTACGGATGCTCTCTGCATCAGATAGTCTTGCTCTTCCCCCTCTACGCGATCTTTGGCCCGAGATATTCAATATTATCCCAAAAATGTCACTCGTCTCAAGGCTGTATCTTCAAAACGAGACAAACATCCGCCAATTTTTTGTAAGAATCTTGGTATCCCCCTTTTTAGCTTCCACCATTTTTTTTTTTTTTTTTTTTTTCGAGATTGTTACTTGTCGTTTGGACAATAAAAATGTTTACGTGTCGTTTTTGCATACTTCGCACATGATTCACATTATAATCTTAAGTTCAAATGTGAATTAATTAGCGCATTTTGTTGCAGCAATGTTTTTATTCTATGCCATAGTATAAACATTTTTTAAAAGCGTTTTCACACATTCTCGTGGTCTAGTCTACTGATCCGTGGAGTTATTCACGAGGCAACATCAGTTTTTAATAACTAATAATATTAATAGCTGCAATTTGAATTTATTCTATTAGTTATAACTTGTCGTAATCTTTTCTTATCTTATAATTTATTCTTTTTCAAAAAGTTGGATGACAAAACATGACATCGGCCATTTGCATACATAAGTCGATTTTATTTTCAAATTATGGCTTCGAGTGTATTTGGGGCATTCAATCCCGATTCGTCGTAGGTCTCTCTCGATTTTGCTCGTAATTTTTTGTAGGATTTTTATTTTTTAATTTTTTCTATGCAAATTTTTTTTTAAATATTTTTTTAAAGTGACATCGAATGCCATAATTTAGAAATCTGAAAAAATTCTGAAAAATACTTTGTTAAATATCAAAATTTTCTATCTTATAGCCAAAGTGGGCAAAAATTTTCTTATAGTTTTTAAGCTTTTTTGATTTAAAAAAATTATGAACAGAAAGAAAAAAAAAATTAATCCACTACAGGCGATCGGTCAAACGTTTATTTATGTAAACTTCGATTTTGTAGAATTTGCCAAATTTTTTGAACTAAGACTATTCCAGCACCATATAGGCCACATTCTAGTACCAGCATGCCATAACTAAAAAATCTGAAAAAATTCTAAAAAATACTTTGTTCAATCTCTAAATTTTCTAACTTAGAGCCAAAGTGCAGAAGATTTTTTTTCACTTAGTTTTTAAACTTTTTTTTTTATTTAAAAAAAAAAATCAAACTACTATGGACGACTGGTCAAACATTTCTGTATATAAAACTGTATTTTTCAGATTTTTTTCAGATTAAAATTCGCTATTTTTGCATTGTTTCTAACGATTTCAATTACTACAGGAATGCTATGGTTTCGACGATGCAGAGAAAGTAGCGCAAATCAAACAGCTGTATGAAGATTTGGGTCTACCAACGACATACTCAATCTACGAGGAAGAAAGTTACAATCTGATGAACACTCACATTCAACAAATTTCCCGCGGTCTTCCACACGATCTGTTCTTTAAATTTCTCTCAAAGATCTATCGCCGAGACGCTTGAATTTAATTATGGCCCAAAGTCGCACAATTGGTCGCCAAAATCCATAATTACCTCCATATAAGAAAGTTACTGAAAAGTAAATGTATATCTTTTATATATGTATAGGCTATGTACAGTTTATTCAGGACAATACGTATTACATTAATTATTTAGGTATAATCCAACTATTTTTTTAAAGTCTAATTTTGTACAACCGTAGTAGAAAAAAGATAAAGAAAAAAACACGGTATATTCTGCCTGTACGTTGGCAACTTACGCTCCGCTGAGTTTGTTGGGAACTCCGAAAGCAGCGATGCATCCAACCATTGTGCCTTGGAACTAATTCAAAGCTAAATAAGACTACTTGTATTGTTAAGCAATTTCAGACTTTTGTGATAGAAAGATTAATTTTTTTTAATATGTTTATAACACTTGACAATGTTATTATTGTGGAAGAATCGAAGATAATGAAGAAATGAAATTTATTATCAACACATTCTGTACAAATTCCTTGAGTTGTCGAAGGTAAGTTAATAATCACAAATTCCAATGCTACCGCGACTTCGGGGATCTTCCTATCTTCTTGTTTCTCCAAGGCGTGCTCTTTTTCACGTTGTTGCGTACTTTCTTACGCACTATCATTTTCAACTCGCGTCTCACATTGTTGAAGTTTTCCGCATCTGACGGTTTTGTCTTGAAAAATTCTTCGGCGTCTGCAAGTAAAGCGGAATAATCATAAAGATGTTATCTGAAGAAGCGAAAAAAAGTAGGATTTTTATAGATGATTATCAGAAATCTTACCGCGAAATCGTTGATCGCCGATTATGAAAAAGAAGCTATCGTTTCTTTCGATCGAATGACTGTTCATTTTACTCTTAGCTGAGAGATTTTGAGTCAGCTGATCCATCGTCGGATCAGGACCTTCGTCGTCCGAAGATTCGTACTTGAAAGGATTTTTCGCATCGAAATTACGCTGCCAATTTTCCTGCGCAGCATTAGCTGATGCGTCGTATTCATCGCTTCTATCTATAACATAAATTGAAATTATTAAATAACACCGGACCAGGAAAGAAAAAACATTTTTTTAAATATTGCGTTCTCATTGAAAAAGTTTCGGCGCTGTTGTTTTTTTTGTTGTAATTTAAATTTCTTAGTTTTCACAATTGCGCTCAATTATCCAAAAATCATACTAAGAAAAATATTTCGCGTAAATTTTACAATATCGAATTGAAATTTACTGGAATTAGCTAAAATCAACAAAAAAGATCAATAAGGGTTAAATTTCGCACATGTTAGCGTATTTACATCGTCTAGCTTTGAATAAATAATCCAAAAAATGTTGGGCATTTCAAATTTTACTTAAAGTTGCTATAGATTGGAACAAAATGCCACTTCCGGCATGAGATTTTGCAAGAATGTATATTAACCCTTTGCTTAGCTTCCTGTCAAATTTGAGTACGATAAACTGCACTGTTTTTTTAGAGAAAATAATTTGAAGCTAGACGTGTTCCATGTCTTGCAAGAGAAAGATTCGGAAGCTTCTGCGGTGTTTCAATTATACATGCTAAGTAAATGCTACTAGAGTTCTCAAAAACATATGAACAGGCTTTTTATTGATGGTACGGACAGTAATTATTGAAGTAACGCCTAGTGACGTCTAAATTAGGATCCACCGAATCATTATTCGATTATAAATTAATTAAAAAGTGAAATTGGTCGAAAGTCATGAAATGTAAAGAAAGACGGTCAAAAAAATCTCGCCTCACAGTCTTAGCCCCACAACAACCTTAAATTACAAATAAACCCATATTTTTTAACAGAAAACTTTAAGTATTCGGACATTCAAATTATACGATTTTTTTTCTTCGTACTGTAACGGCCCCTTAATATTGCATAAATGAACAGCTGTTCATTTATGCAATATTAGTTCTGAACAGGAGTTCAGACTGAAAAACCTTAAGTACTGCGTAAAAACGAACACGATTCGTTTAACTTGTGAAGTAGGCGCGTTAGAAACTCTGGAACACATCATTTCGACATACCCGTTGTATAAACAGCTACGAATTCGATATATAAAGACGAATTTCCTGCCTCTAGTCCTTGAAGTACTGACAAAAGATCACGCCTCCAAACTTCCGATATTCAGTACGGAATGTTATAAACTAAGAGCTTTTGCGCTGTCCGAATAGAGTGTAAGCGCATGTGAAAGCAGGACATAGTTCTAGCGTGAGATGCGAGTATTTAAAGTTACTATGCTACGTTTGTTATGTTCTTTATATTTTACTAGCAACGACGTCCGCGCTCCGCGCGTCCTATGCTGTGGTGACTTTACGTCTTTTTTTTAGCTAAAACGATCCTGAAGAATCAATATATATGTCTACCCGAAATAGCAGGTAGTCAGAATTACGCTACTTTCATGACATACTTTTGATATAATCGTTACATATCCTCTTTAAAACCGCTCTACCAATCACCATCAATTTCAGATACTATAAAAAGGCAGTTTTATTAGACATTCCTCAGAACGGATATATATAATGGACAGCGTTCCTATTTCATCCCATAAAATAATTACTTTCGATGTGCTGTGTTTTTAAGAGAGGATATTATAATTGCTGCAACTTATTATTTTCAAAAACATAATCACAAAGTCAATTGTATTATAAATTCTATTTCCAAAAGAATTACGGATTTACAACTCTATTCATCACCAAGATCAGCGTCGCTTTTGTTTAGAAATAAAAAAAAGAAACTTTCAAACCTCTATGCAAAAATAATGATCTATTCATCGATTACTTTTTGTTTGTATGGAGATAGTTCTATTCAATATCACAACTACGAGAAAGGCAGCCATTAAAGACACTGGCGATACGTGACTCTCCAGCGGCCATGGCAGAACAGCGAAAGCGACAGTTCAAAATGCGCGCGATACGCGGCGAATTTGCAGCGGCACTCTCGACAGATTGAAGTTGGCTCTGAAACAGCCGTCCCCGACAAATCGGGAGACTCGAAAAGCGGCTTCAATCTTTCGAGTTCAATGTGCCATATCTTTTTTAAGAGAGGACTAGGGTTAAGCGGACTCGGGCGCTTCAGCGCCCGAGTCCCTTTCTATCAGTTTTGAAATTTGGCATAAACAAAACAATGAATACATGATTTTGGTCCCGATCGCAGTGTGACTGACTGACGACACCACCGACCAATCACAGCACGAATAAACCGACAACAATTAAATCTCGCACTTTCGATACGAAAACTCGAAAGTCGATATATCTCGCTACCAACTTTTTAATAGAAGGATTCTATCTTATGTATAGTTTTAAGCTTTATGTTTGTCTCTACGGTATTGTATTGAAGGTTCATAACCGAATACCTCTTTGTAATAAGGTTTCACTACCTGACACAAATAAACATATGTATCTATCCCTTAATATTGCATATTTAATCCTTTATATAAAACGCGGCACGCTCGGGGGTGACCGCCGCGCAGCATCCAAGCGCGCGACGACCGCCTTATCACTGGCGCAGGGATACGCAGCGGGCCCGAGGGCCCAACTCAACGGACCCAGCGTCTGAGTATCTGACTTCATCCCGAACAATTGTTACCTTCACTCCCTCAATAGTATTCAGCAATATACATATTTTACACTTAAAAGAGTCTAATCGTTTATTTGATGACCTTCCCAATCGTCACAATTGGTGTCCGAAGTGGGATCGCTGATGCAGCGTTTTATATAAAGAAATATTAAATATGCAATATTAAGAGGCCGTTACAGAACAAATATTCGATGAAAATGATAAAATCGGTAAAACTGACTTTTATCCGCTGCTGCGGCTGTTCCGAAGGTCTTTAACAAGCTGAATTCCTCCTGAACCTTCAAAGTATCGGCGAGATTATCTGAAACTGAGTAAAAGACTTCGCTGGAAACAGGAATCGGAGCTTCTTCCTCGGGCTGATTTGCAGTTGCTGCGAGCTTTCTCTTCTGAGCTTTGCTCGGAGGCTTCGCCGTCATCTCGTGTTCGTGAGCTTGATGACCACTCGCCGTGGGATCATAGCGAACCATTTTATTTTGTTTCTTCGTATTGAGTTTTTCATCTCTGGCTTTAATCGGTTTTCCCAGTACATTTTGCAGGATTCCTAATTGCCACTGAGTTTCATTATTCATCTCATCATCGTCATTTTTTTCCGGAGCTTTTGCATTTGCACCATTTTCATCATCATCGAGAAACCGCTCGTCAATAGCGAACCGTTTATCACGACCCAAATTGCTCATAGACATCGCAAGCTAAGGATACGAATCATACGTTGAATAGGTAATCAAAGACTTAGTTTTTTATAAAAGGGTTTTGATGTCGGACAAACCTTTGCACTGCGTTTTTCATCGTGCTGGAACCTATCTTCATTCCAATCGGCTTGATCATCTTCATCGTCGTCATCGAACAATGATTTGGTTCTCTTGTCTCCGCCACTGCCAATTTTGTCAATGTCGTCCGAAAATACAATTTTTTTGTTTCTGCTACTGTCCTGAATATTATAATAATCAATTTCTAAATTATATTAAGTTTAGTAGATATTGGAAGTAAATGAAATAATTATTGTAATGAAGCAGAAATTTAGATAAAATTTTAGTGAATAAAAAATCTTGAGAATACAAAAACAGAATTCATGTACATGATTAAAACCATCAGTAATAATAATAATACAATAATATATGAAATCAATAAATCATGAGATACATAAACATAAAAATTCCTGTTCCAAAGGATTAAATAATATCTACTTTGATACTAATCAAAGTGAAACAAATATAATGGGCTTGGAATTGTTGCATTTCTTACCACAGCTTTCAGAGCATGACTTATTAATTGTTCTTTTGCTCTGAACGCCTGTCTTTTTTGCTTCACAGATGCCAAACGTTTCATCTCCGATTCACTGATAACTTTCTTCTCTGGTGCCGCTTGTATCTGTACTTCAAATTTTTCTGGTATTTGCCGCTCTTGTATTTTAATCTGTTTCTTAAAAGGTTTTTCCTCCTCCACTTGAAGTGCAGGATCATAGGCAAAGTCTGGAGAATTTCCTGACTCGTCTGTACGATCTTGTGATGCGTCATCATTACCCAATTCATCAAAATTGTAAATGCGCTTAGTAGGCTTAGTTTTGATATTCACAGGTACTTTAATGTTAATCCTTTCTATATGTTGATCTGGCAAAACTTTAGGCTCTTTGCTTGGTTCTTTCTGATTAGCGGCTTCTTCACGCTCCCTTTTTAATCTATCCAAATAACTCTCTTTAGCTACTTCAACACGAATGGCATTGCCATTCAAAACTTTGCCGTTAACAGCTTGGAAACCTGAAACCCAAATTTTGTATCATAATCAAAATCTTTGTACTATACTTCAAGCTGTAAAAATAACGTTACTTTTTCGAAGTTTCAAGATATAGTTATTTAGACCATTTTTATTTCCATACAATTTTTTTTTTTTTGCTGCTACTTTACTTTAAACATATCAACACAATTTCGAATTTTCTGTAGGTGCTACTAACTTCCCTGTACATTTTGTGAAATATGCAGTAGAAACAAAAATGAAGCAAAAAAAAATTATTTTCTAAGTAAAAGAAAATAATTCTTTTTGCCAATATCATATGTCTGATTTCATTTTTTAAATGTACAGAAATGTTTGTAGAAACGGAAAAAAAACAGCAGTATAGAAATCAGATACTTAAGTAGTAAACGAATTTAATAAATAACATTGAGTAAAAAAATAATCCATTTGTTTATTTTGCTACAAAAGTTTTTGTATAATTTTTGCAAAATAATTCATTTGATTATTTTGCTACAAAACTTTTTGTCATTGTTTAAACAGAAAATTGAACACACATTTATTGAGCTTATAAAAAACGTACATTTTTCATATTTTATTTTTTATAAACAATTTTTCGATTTTCAGATACAATCTAAAAAAAATAAAATTTCTCAATTTTTAAGAAAAACAAAAACTGACTAAATTCAAAGAATGGATTCTCATATATGTAGTAAATATCATAGAAGTTATTTATGGATGTTTTGTCGTTTCACACTAGTCACATGAGTGCTAAATTTTTGTAATTTTTTCATTAAAGTTTAATGCATTAAATAACTGTAGTGGAGCATTGATTTGTATTGAAGCATGTACACTTAAGCGAGAGAAAATTAAACAGTGACAAATATGCATAAAGTTTAACTGATTAAGTATATTTTGCAATGAGATACATTTTCGTTCAGCTTTTTTCAAGAATAATCTATAATTTTTTGCCAATTTTGATGAATGATGGCTAATTAGCGTTACTTTCCAATGCAATACATGTGTTTAATTTTTGGAAAAAATAATCTATAATTTTTTGTCAATTTTAATAAGTGATGGCTCATTCTCTTTCTTAAAAGATGCTCTACAAATTGACTGTCTGAATATTTTATATTATTGATCGTTTAATAATTATAGCTATTTGTTTATGAAAGTATTTTGATTTTTGTTAAACAACAGGCTATAATTATTAAGCAATCAATAATATCAAATATCCAACCGGTCAATTTGTAGAGCATATTTTAAGAAAAAGAATGAGCCATCACTCATTAAAATTGACAAAAAATTATAGATTATTCTTTGAAAGAACTAAACGAAAATGTATCACATTGGAAAGTAACGCTAATTAATTAATCTGTATGCAAATCCAGCACTATTAATCTTTCTCTGGGTTAAGTATACATGCTTTAATTCAAACTACTCTCTACTATTGTTATTTAATGAAACAATTACAAGAATTTAGCACTGATTTGACTATTGCAAAACAGTCAATGATCCTTAAGCAGTGGGAGTCAGGTAAAAAAAAATTGATTTTGGAAATCAATATCATCCAAAATCTATTGCATATAAAAATGCCCAATGCACTATATTGTTGGTGCTCGATGAAAGGATTTTTTTCTGTCGTCTGACTTGCATATGCTTTTCAATATTATCTTAAGCAAAGTTCTTAGGTTTTCCATTCTGCGCATGATTCAGATCAAATTACTAGGCAGATTGGAATGGTTGACGTTTCATTTTCTTCTTCATGAAAAGATACACCGGCTAAATAGAGCAAACTATTTTTTTTCATCCTGAAAGCAAAGTTAATCACTGAGTTAGAAAATAGTATAAAATTTATTTATTAATAATTATGTCACTTGAAAAATTATACATTTTATTAACATTTGCTCCATTTAGCCGGTGTAGCTTTTCATGAAGAAGAAAATGAGACATCAACCATTCCAATCTGCCTAGTAGTTTGATCTGAATCATGCGCAGAATGGAAAACCTAAGAACTTTGCTTAAGATAATATTGAAAAGCATATGCAAGTCAGACGACAGTAAAAAATCCTTTAATCTAGTAGTAACAATATAGTGCATTGGGCATTTTTATATGCGATAGGATTTGGATGATATTGAATTTCCGAAATCAATTTTTTTGACCTGGCTCCCTCCGCTTAATAAGAAGATTTATAAGTTATAACTTCGTCATAAAATATTCAATAGTAAATTTTGTTTGAATATTAAAAAAATTATTTAATTCTCACTGCAAATTCATTTATTGTGTATTGTTTAGTAAAAAAAATTATTTGAAGTAGTATACATGTTGGAACTTTGGGTTTTAATCTAATTATATAGCGGTGTGATTTCTGTGAGTTATTTTTTTGCAAACTCCTTGCTGAGATTTCTAATTCTTTCTATAATCTTTGTTACTTTGGAGACATCGTAAAGTAGATAATTTGATGGGTTTCTTTACAATTTTTATTATAAAAAAATCTAAATGAAGATAATTTACAACATAAACTATATCTTTCAATGCAAAATGAAGAATTAAAAAATCTTACAAGTATTCAGTTGCCTGTCGGTCGTCGTGAGATTGACGAAAGCAATTCTGCTGCCGTCGTTCTGAATTTTGTCTTTGATATCGGCATTCGTCACTTTTCCATGATCCCCAAAAAGTTTTTCCAACTTTTCATTATTAAAATCCGGAGGTAAATTCCTAACGAAGAGACGATGATTTTTTTCCATTTTTTCAGTCGTCTGACAACAAGATAACAATAAAAATCTTGCCTCCGAACAAAGTGTCTATAAGTTTAAAAAACTATGTTTAAAAGGAAAAACCAATTTGTTGTGTTGCTTTTGACAGAACGGCACGTGGATTGGTGTTAGAAATTTGGAGGTTATGAATAACAACGTGGATGCCGGAGTTCGCGGTTTGTGTTTGTGTACTAACGCAAGTATAAGGTCGAGTTGCGTCTCACGTGTGCACACTCAGCAACTATTATTGTTATTATTCGCAGCCATAAGTCGAGCTTAGCCTCTGGGGACTTTCTTTCCACTCGAAAACTGGCTACTGGTCGACTAAAAAAGGTAACTGCGGATAATAAGTGCGTTTATCATAATAACGCAGCTCGAGATATTGCAGAAAATATTTTTAATAACAGCTCTTAGCTTCCCGCCTAAAAAATGTACTGTTTATCAAAGCGAATCCCCCTCTTTTTGGGATTTGCTACTACAATCCATTTCCCCCACTGTTCACGAACAATTCTCTAGGCTGTCGTGTTTAAGAGAAACTGAAACCATAGATATGGGTATCCTTTGTTGGAACTGGTAAAAATAAATTGTAGAGATGCAGATTGATAGAATTTGAATGGAATTTAATCGTATGGTATCATTATCTAATCGGTTTGATCAATTTATACAAATTGGATCATTATTAGTTTCCTACAGTTTTCGTTTTCTATGGGTTAAATACGAGAGATACGTTATCGGTGTGTATGATACACCAATGGATTTATAATACTTTATATTCACTGTTAGAAAAGATTGGAAGTTTTTATTCATAAACTCGTAATCGAAATTTAATATACAATTGTGGTATAAAATTCTTGGACTTTTCAAGTAAAATTAAAGCAAATTATTAAAATTCAAGTACTTTTACTGTAAAATTAAGGGGTTAGGCCACTCTAGAGGGCCACAAAAAAGGCTTTTTTTGGGAATTTTTTTCAGAAAATCTATTAGAGATATCGATTTTTTGAGAAAGGGTATTTATTGTACATATCATTAACTGTATATAGTAATTTTTTCATAGTAATTAATTTAAAAATGGCGGCTGTACAGCGTTATTGCGATGACATCTCTTTTTTTTTGGAATCCACGGCCGGACACACAGCTTCTGTAATTTTTTAATTATGATGAGTTTTTACGGTTTTCACTTATACATAACAGTAGCTAGAGAAGTACGTAGGATTTTTTCGATACAGGCATTTTTGACAAAATGGCGAGCATCTAAAGTGAAAGTTCAAAAATTTAACTTAAAAATCGTTCGAAAATTATCAATAACAAAAAAGCTATGCAACTTAAAAAAAAAATCCTACGTACTTTTGTAGATAATGTATTTTTCCAGATATATCCAAAATTTCAAATAAATCGGTGGTAAACTTTTTGAGTTATGTATCCGGCCAACTTGAAAAGAGCAGTTTTGAGATAAACGCGTTTATCTGCCGTATACTTGTTTTGACCCTTCTCAGTACTTTTACCGAAGAGCACACAAGAGAGTTTCCCTGCTAACCGGGCGGCCTCCCATTAAAATTCGAAAATGGGGCATTTACAAATTTTTGCCTGCAATAATCTTTTGGGACAGCATTCTAGAAACCCTAATGAGTTATTTCCAAGGAGAAAAAAAAATCGATTTTTCGAAAATTCTAGAGTGGCCTAACCCCTTAAGGATGTAGGAGCGCGATGGGGTGCTCAACTTCCTGAAAAGTGAGAATTCAGAGAGAAATTCGAACACTTCTCGATGGAATAAAAATCTGAAAAAAATCAAGCATACAAAAGGTGCGGAAAAGATTAATTTTGCATATTAATAATTGCAAAATGTTATTAACAAATAGGTGAAAAAAAAAATTGTTCAACAAATTATCCGTCAACCTAACTTTTTTTTCGAATGAAAATGATTCGTTAAATTTTCTGAATACGTATGAATTTTTTCAGAATTTTGTCTAATGTTTGAAAATTGCGGTTTTTTTTCTTGTTCGAAGTGTATTTGCAAATCTATTTGATCAATCGTTTTGAAACTTCTTGAGTGTAATGAGTGGTTTTGTGACAAGCACATATGAAAAATTCGCGACTTAACATGCATTAACAAAAAAAAATGAATTCCAAAAAAACGAAATGTCGATGATTAGAAAAAATTCTGAAAAAATTCATACGTATTCAGAAAAATTAACGAATCATTTTCATTCGAAAAAAAAGTTAGGTTGACGGATAATTTGTTGAACAATTTTTTGTTTCACCCATTTGTTAATAACATTTTGCAATTATTAATATGAAAAATTAATCTTTTCCGCACCTTTTGTATGCTTGATTTTTTTCAGATTTTTATTCCATCGACAAGAGGTCGAATTTCTCTCTGAATTCTTACTTTTCAGGAAGTTGAGCACCCCATCGCGCTCCTACATCCTTAAGGTAGTCTATTCACATTAGCTAGTCAAATCAGTGCTAAATTTTTAATCGCGTTTCTACACATTTTGGTAGTTTTACCGACTGTTCTGCAGAGTGGCTTGCTCATCAGCATTAGTTCTTAATATATAAATCCGTCCACACACACGGTTTTTAATTAAAATACCCTGATACATACAAATGTCGGATGAGGTTGTTGGCATCCAGTTTTATATTAGAAAAAACCATAATTTTTGTCAGACTTTGACGAACGATAGCTCATTTTGTTTATTAAAAGATGCTTCATTGATTGACCAGAGACATTTTCTTATAGTATTCTTTGTAAGAAAATTGCAACGGTTTTTTATCTACTCTAACCTATCATCAGATTTACACATGCTTGTAACTTGTGAATAACTAATACTAATACAGAATTTGTCCGGTCAATCAATGAAGCATTTTTTAACAAACAACATAAGCTATTGCTCGTTATAACTAGATTAATATTGTGGTTTTTTCTAATATAAAACTGGATGACAACAACCTCATCCGAAATTTGTATGTATCAGGGTATTTTTATTTCAAACCGTGTCTGTGGATGGATTTATATATTAAGAACTAATGCTGATGAGCAAGCCACTCTGCAGAACAGTCGGCAAAACTACCAAAATGTGTAGAAACGCGATTAAAAATTTAGCACTGATTTGACTAGCTAACGTGAACAGACTTCCTTAAAGTAAAGTATTGAATGTGCTGTACCATTCATTAATTTTGCTTCCTCATAGAGGAAGCTTTGTTTTGATGAAAAAATTTTTTTTCGAGATTTTCATGCCAGTATGCTTAGAATTGTCCAAAACGTCGAGAAAGGTGGTTTAGAAAAAATGTCCGTATGTATGTGTGTGTGTCCTCGGCTCCGAAAATTCGATGAACTCAGTAACCATTCGAGCGATATGGCTCAAATTTGGCACGCAAGTGGAGTAGTTGCCCCGCTTTGAATCTGGGGATTTAAAAAAAAAAAAATCACCCATTTTGATTTTATGGTACTTTTAATTTTTTGAAAAAAGGGCGTGGTCGCTCTAACATTCGTAAAAATTAGACGATTTTGCTAAATATTTGTTTATAAATAAATATACGTTCAATGTTGTTTGGTATTGCATTTGGGCGAAATCGGTAAAGCGGTTCAGATTTTATAGATGTTTGAATTTTTCGAAAAAAATCATTTTTTTTTATAAATCACGTCGAATTTCATCAATTTAACCGAAATGTTTTACAGACGAAAAGGAACATGCAGCTATGCCACGTACCAAATTTGACGATGATCGGTAAAGTGGTTCAGATTTTACGACATTTTGAAATTTACAAAAAAAAAAGGATTTTCGCTCTAGCATCAGCAAAAGTTGATAATGCGAGACAAAAGTTTGTACTCAATGGAAATAAGAATGCAAAGTAGAACTTTACACAGTGCTCCATATATAATTTTTATTTTTTAAAATTTATAATGACCGCTTGTCCCAAAATAGAATTGCTCATAACTCTCGAACAGCGTGACGAATCGAGAAGAAAATTTACAGAAAAGAGGAGGATAAATTCCGTTTTCGTTATTTCGATTAAGGTAGTCCTTGCGCATTAAGCTGAGGTCAAATAAGTTTTCGAAAAACGGGAGAGAATTGCAAACACTTTTCGCCAATATAAACAAGGCTGCAAAGTAGAACTTTGCAAATTGCTTGCTCATTATTGTTGGATTTGTACAAAGCTTCCTCTATGAGGAAGCCAAAATAAATTAACATGCTTCCTCATAGAGGTAGATTTGTAAAAAACCAACAATAATGAGGAAGCAATTTGCAAAGTTCTACTTTGCAGCCTTTTCTATTATGCTTGTATACTAAATTTAATATACTAGTTTATGAATAAAAACTTCCAGTAAAAGTACACTAAATTTCAAGTAGATGTTTTTTACAGTGTTGCATTTATGTTTCGTCACTAGTAAATTTTTATTCGTTTACGGTGAGTCGTGTTATAACGTAAATATATGATTTAACATTAATCGTTTGCAATCAAAGAGGCATCAATAGAGTGATAGAATTTTCTATCGTCTCACAATTATGGAAAGTAGTTTAGTTTAGACTAAAATAATTATCATAATCTATTGTAAAACTCTGATATAAATGAAACGGTTTTCTATCATTTATACAATAATTTCATGCTGATTGACTCGTTTCTCTTCTCATCGTTTTACAGCTATAGAAAGTCTATCATAATGAATCTTGAATATGATAAATATATGAATGCAAAGATTTGTGGATGAATCTTTTTTTTTAATGAAAAATGTAATATTATTAACATTACTACGATCATATATTTTTATTATTAAATTTAATACAAAAATTATATTATTTATAATAATATTATAGGATATGGAAGAAACATATAGGATTTCGATCGTAAATTTATGATAGTACTTCGTAAATTCGCGAACCAAAGTCCGTATTCCGAACGATAGGATTTTTTAAAATCGTTTTCTATCATTTATTTTTACCAGGGAAATGTTTGGTATTTCAATGCACGAAGAATCTTGGGAATGTTATTGTGAAATACTTTTTCAGATCTATTTGTTACTCTATCGTTGTTGGCTTATTAATATTTGCAAAAGTTTGTGAAAATAATTTCAAATAATAATTTAAATGTCAATCGAACAACTAAGAACAATTTTGATTGAATTTCACTTAATGTTGGAAATGTTTTTATAACTTTAAAAAAAAATCATTATTTTTTTCGAAAACAAACAATAAAAAAAAATGCCGATACTACTCGAAACATTATTTGCATCAAGAATTATTTATATATCTTCGCGGAAACGTTTCGTAATGCATATAATAAGTTCGAAGATTATTGAACTTATAATTTCATAAGAGCCGTCCGAAAAAATACATTTCAAAATCGTAAATAAGTTCTTTAAAAATGTATGTTTTCCAACAAATTGACGTATTAATCGAAAAACAATAAACGAAATTTTTAAAACGAAATCATAAAAATCTTCCTGGTATTATTATTATTACTACTGCTATTATTATTATTAAAAATCAATGTACTTAATTCCAATTATTGAAAACAAATATACTTAAATTGTAATTGAATCAAAATTTCGTTTGAAAATGTGTCAAGAACAAGTTTATGGTGTTTTGCTCGTTTTACATAAAAGCTATTTGAAAGCCATTAAAACATCCGAAAGATATTTAAAAAATCAAAGTGTACGATAAAAATTTAAAAAAACCAAGATTTTCCAAGCAAACTTTAGAATAACCGAGGATTCAGATAGAAATTTAAAAAAAAACAAGATTTCCCTTAGAAATAGAATAACGAGTTAAAACATAAATTATTCTTTCTTTCGGACGTCATAAATACAAACAACAATAGGTTTCTTTTTGCTGCCTATACTTTTTACAATTTCGTGTACATTTACCTGCATTGCATATCTATGGGGCATTGCAGCTGAAATTTTCGTGCTTTGACCCCCTTCAATAATTGTAATCAGAATTATTTTTTATCAAAAAGAATTTTCGAAAAGAGAAGACATGTATTTTTTTGTTTGGTGCTACGACCGATACTTTCGACAGTCCAATTTTTATAAAAATTTGAATTTTTCAGGATTTATATATTTTTATGCGTTAATATCTTGAAAATTAGCAGTTCAATAAAAAAATGTCTAGGATCAAATATATTCAATTTTCAAAGGGCTACATAATGTATATAAAAAAATGTTACAAACTAAATATCGTTTTCCAAAAAGCGCCACTTTTTATAATTTTTCTATATTTGCGGAAAAATTCTGTCTAAAATAAAAAAAATTTTGAGACCCTATGCAGGTTGGCAGGATTTTTTTTCGCAAAGTTCTACGTAATTCAAACTTTATGTAATAATTAAGGATGTTAAAAAATCTTCAATTACGTAGAACTTCTCATTAAAAAATCTTGCCACTCTGCATAGGGTCTCAAAAATTTCGTAATTACAAACGGAACTTTTCCGTGAGTATATAAAAATGATAAAAACTGGCGGTTTTGTAAAAATCGATATTTTGTTGTTTAACGTCATAAAACAAAACGTTGGGAAAACGAAAATAACATTTTTTATATACGGGGCATTCCATGCCGATTCGACCTGGATCGGACGCTCGACCTCTCGGATTTGGACGAAAATTTTTTATATGACTGGACCAACTCCAAAAAGTACTGGAAAATTTTTTCAGATTTTTTTCATTTATTTTTTTTTTTACAATTTTTTAAAGGTATCGTTAGCCCAAATTTAAAAATCTGAAAAAAATTCTCATAAATTCTGCATGAAATAACAAAATTTTTGAGCCTAAAGCCAAAGTGGGCCGGGTTTTGTTTCTATTTTTTTTCTATAAAAAACTATTTAAAAATTTAGAAACGAAAGAGGAAAAGTTATCAAATTTTTCTAAAATATTGCTTTCTTCTGCAAGTGCTTTCTTTTCGTAAAAAAAATGCAATTCATAGAAAATATGTTCACTGTTAAATCAGGCCGGAATCGCAAAACAGAGTTTCTCTCTGAGAAAGCCAAATAATAACGATATAATTTCTTGCCGAAGAATGTTTATGGAAAAAAAGAGGAAGTGCTGTGAAAATTTCAATTTTCATGTTTTTTTTATTATTTGTAATACAGCAATTTCTAGAATTATATAACATTCTTATCGAATAGTTTTTCCTATTTCCTAAAAAATACCATGAATCAGAATTGACAAGCCGCGCTAATCAAAGGATTCCATTGATAATATCAGATGTCAATGATGATAATTTAAAAAGCGATCGCACCTTCGAATACAAAAAAAATTCAAGATCACCGAGTGCAGCTGAGATGAACAAACAATAAAATCAAATTAGATTCTACCGCACAACAAATCTAATTTTGTTATCTGACTCAACCCTGTACTCCACGAGGAATGTTTTTTTTTCGTAATTTTGTGCAACTTGCAGCTTAGAAAAATTTGATAACTTTTCCTGTTTCGTTTCTAAATTTTTCAATAGTTTTTTATAGAAAAAAAATAGAAGCAAAACCCGGCCCACTTTGGCTTTAGGCTCAAAAATTTTGTTATTTCATGCAGAATTTTTGAGAATTTTTTCAGATTTTTAAATTTGGGCTAACGATATGTTACCTTAAAAAAATCGTAAAAAAAAGAAAAAAAAAGCTGAAAAAAATTTCCAGTACTTTTTGGAGTTGGTCCAATCATATAAAAAATTTTCGACCAAATCCGAGAGGTCGAGGGTCCGACCCAGGTCGAATCGGTATAGAATGCCCCATACATTATGTAGTTGTTCATAAACTGTACCAATTTGATCCTGGAAATTTCTTGATAGTACTTAACGGTCAAGATATTAATGAATAAAAAAATGTAAATACCGAAAAATCCAATTTTTTACAAATTTCGCCTGTCGAAAATATTGGACGTAGCGCCAAACAAAAAAATACGTCTTCTCTTTTAGAAATACATTGTGATAAAAAATTGTTAAAATTATTGAAGGGGTCAGTAGCAAAGCGTGAAAAATTCAGCTGGAATGCCCGATATATACATAAGTGCAAAAAGTATAGGCAGCAAAAACAAACCTAATAAAGCGACGTGTTTACACGAAAATCAAACCGGCAGCTACGATTGGACCGTTTGACGGTTACTACACACGCTATTCTCCGTATTTACACTCTGTAGATTTGCAAATTAATTGTTTGCCTTGATTGTTGCACACCAAAGTCAATTATGAATCGAGTATCTGAGAAATTTTAAGGGCGCAAGCGAATCTGCACGTTTTGGGAGCAATTGTTGTTAGTTTTGAATAGTAAAAAAAAAATTCAACGGAATCTTCACGAACACGTGCCATTTTTAGGTTAGAAAAAAAAACTGAGTTATTAAAAAAATTGCAATGCTCTCGAAAATGATGTCGCCCAGTGTAAAAGAAAATCATTATGCAACAAACGGCACATTCTCAAAAAAACAGAAACAAGAGAAGCGGAATTCCAATCCAGAGGTAGCTGCGCAAAGCTCGGAGGAACTCGAGAAGCCAAAAGGCGCTGCAGAAAAACCTAGCTTGAACTCCAATTGGCAAAAGTATCGAAGCGTCGTCAAAGAAAAAAGTCCTTCGCAGAAGCACCCCAAGCGTCAACACTCTCATCCTGGAAAAACGAGTAGAGAAAATTTCAAGGCTCGGAAGATGTATCTTCCAGATGGTTCAAGTTCGGTAATAATCTTTGCAATCATCATTTTCCATTCGCATTAAACAAAAAAAAAAAAAAAGAAAAGGTTTTGCCAATTTTTTCTAAAACTACTGTTTTCAATTAAAAATAATAAATCAAATTTTTTGTATACATTAAAATATAGAAAATAGATTTTTCAATATGTAGATCTTAATTTTTAACAAATATATTAATTGGTATTATAAATCAGCAAATGATAATGATTCGTATTGTATTAAGAAATTATAAGTAATTTTATATTTTATATTTATTTCAAAATTAATCATCTGCCTCATAATTATGGCAATGTTCAATATCAGATATATTAATTTTTAATACCTTCTTTATCTTCAATGACTTTCATTTTTGGAGCTTTCCAGTAAATATTCCCCATACATTCAGTTTCTAGATCAGCAAATGTCTACTTGTTATTTTCAATATATTATAATTAATCAGTAATTTCATTTTGTCATAAGTTGTCATATAACTGATGGGATTTAAACATATTTAATGTATGCATAATTAGATGTAGTCCAAAAGTTTTCTATGAGAAATTCTTATCTCATAATAATTATTACAGTTATTGCATCCAAAGTAAAAAATTAAAATTCCTTATTTATCAACATATTTATTCATAATCATTGTTTATAAGATTTATTTTATATATATAATATTTTAATTGAAAAATGTAATTTTAACAATATCTTCAATAGTTCACTTTTTAACTATTTTTGTAATCATGATTAACAAAAATTCATTGAAAAATCATACATACTAACCCATATAATAATTGAGTTGGGAACAAATTAAATTACTTTGTAATAATAGAATAATTTAGATAAAAGAATCAAGATGCAGAAATTACTGAAAATATTGATTTCAAATTTTATTAATCCCAAAAAGTCATGAACAAATTTGTTCACACAATACTTACAAAAATAAAAATAAAATTGATAAAAAGATTTCGCTGATTTTTCCAAACATATACAGTTTAAAAAATATTTTCTCAAACATTTAAAAATTTCCTTTTACACAGATTTGTAACACTTTTTTCATGACCCTATTCATTCAATGATCATCAAATTTTTATGATAGAGAGAATACGTACAAAAATGTGTCAAAAATTCACAAGCTTCCAAAAATAAGACAATTTTAAAAATTTGAGAATTGTTAAACTGATGTTAAAAAAATTACTGAAAAATTGGTAAATTTATTTCATAAATGAGAAAAAATAAATAAATTTGACCAATGAAAAAAAAGAATTTTACATTTTTTTCTTATCATATAATACTAAAATTCAAATAAAATCAAACTTTCAATTAACACATAATACGAGCAAAACTAAAATTCAAATAAAATCAAACTTTTCATTAAGAAATATGAGCAAAATTAAAATTCAGATAAAATCATATTTTTTATTAATAAAGTACAAGTAAAATAAAAATAAAAATGAAATCAAATTTTTAATTAAGAAAGTACGAGCAAAACTAAAATTCAAATAAAATCAAACTTGTTATCAATAAATACAAGGAAAATTAAAATTCAAATAAAATCAAATTTTTTATTAATAAATACGAGCAAAATTAAAATTCAAATAAAATCAAACTTTTTATTAATAAATACGAGCAAAATTAAAATTCAAGTAAAATCCAATTTTTATTAATAAAGTTCGAGGAAAATTTAAATTTAAATGAAATAAAATTTTTCATTAAGAAATACGAGCAAAATTAAAATTCGAATTGAATGAAAGTACGAGCAAAACACTTTAAAAAACTGTCTACAATATTCTAAAAAAAAAAAAAACATGTTTCAGAGCGAAAATGGAATGCTGGCCTCTTCCGACGACAAGGATTCGAGCGAGAATAAAGAGCTGACAAAGCAAATAGCGATGGACTGCGAGATGGTGGGAATAGGTGACGGCTCAGAGAGCATAATAGCTCGGGTTTCTTTGGTAAATCGTCATGGTGCTTGTGTTTACGATAAGTACGTCAAACCTACGGAGAAAGTGGAGGACTATAGAACGGCGGTGAGCGGCATTCGTCCGCATCATTTGCAGCACGGCGAGGACTTCAAAGTCGTGCAATCCGAGGTAGCAGAAATATTACGTGGCCGTTTGCTAATCGGTCACGCGCTTAAAAACGATCTCAACGTCCTTTTCCTCTCCCATCCCAAAAGATATCTCAGAGACACATCGCGTTACAAACCATTCAGAAAAATAACAATGGGCAATACACCGAGTTTAAAGAAACTCGCCGCTGAATTATTGGGCATTAAGATACAAACGGGAGAGCACAATTCGATCGAGGATGCGAGAACAGCGATGCAATTATATATGTTGTACAAAGGGCAGTGGGAGTCCAGCATACATAGTAAATAATAAGAGTATATATAATGAGACGGTAGAAAACTTTCTCTTAACTCAATCTCTACATTATTTTCATTATTTTTTTTCTTATTTTTCTTATTTAAAGTCGATTTACTATCGTTTAAAAAACAAGTGATTGAATAGCTTAAGGGCATAAGTATTTTTAATCTCGACTGAGTACAACCGTCACTTTAACTTAATTTGAGCAAAGAAGATTATAAAAGTTGAGAATTGTATACAAGTTTTGAGTCTTTATATTTTGTGTGCAAGTAACTATTGATATGATTTCGGAGATTAGCTCCAAATTTGTAAACCATTATTACAGTTTTTTTTTCGTATACTTAATAGATCTATCGAACCCTGTAAATATGTTTATACTGTTACGCGATATGCGTTATATTTGATAATGGTTAACAAATAATAAAGTTATTTTCTTCGAGAATCAGCATTTCTTAATCACGTTCTTGGAACCTTCTTAGGGAAGCGCTACACCGATTTCACAGTAAAAGCGTGTTTCACTTGTCTTTTATCGGTAAAATAATATTCGTATAAAAAAGACCTTACGATTAGTTGTGCGTGACAGTGTTTTAATCGTTAAAAGAAAGCACAACGTTCTGAATATTGAAAAATTCTATTTTTGAAAAATAGAAAATATCAAAAAAACTATATTGCAAAAATCGAGGGAAGTGCGTTGAAATCAGTGATATTTATTGATGGGTATCTCTCTGGGCTGACTATTTGAGCAAAAACTTTTTGCTACATGAGCAATTCCACATGAAATCGGTCGGATTTGGGTGTTTTTTGGCCTCGCATTTTTTTATTCGAAAGATACTTTTTTTACGCAAACTATACCCAAAAAGAACATAGCCATTTTTTCAAAATTATGGGATGTTCAATTTTTTTAAAAAACAAGTGCATGGTGAACTTCAAAAATTAATATCTCCGGTTCTATTTGTCGTAGGAAAATGAACCAGAGCGCGTTTTAAAGTCAAAATCATGAGGGTACATAAAATAATTTTCAAGTAATTATAAACTTGCAAATTACTGTTGTTATTAACAATTGAAAAGTACAATTTTTTTTTCGAAAATTTCAGCATTTTTAAAAATTTTTGTTAAATTCTTCATTTCATCCCGTAATGCTTACAATTTTTTTCGAGATAGAGATTTGATGGTTTCTATTTTTATTTCTATTTTATAAAGCACCGGCTGCCTCCTCCAGTGCTTTATAAAATTAAAAACAAATAGAGTCCATCAAATCTCCATTTCAAAAAAAATTGTAAGCATTACGGGATGAAATGAAGAATTTAACAAAATTTTTTAAAAGTGCCGAAATTTTCGAAAAAAAATAGAGTCCATCAAATCTCCATGTCTAAAAAAATTGTAAGCGTTACAGGAAGAAATGAAGAATTTAATAAAATAAAAGAATAAAGATCCAAAATTTTCGAAAAAAATTATTTTATTTTTCAATTGTTAATAACAACAATAATTTGCAAGTTTATAATTTCTATAAAATTATTTTATGGACTCTCATTCTTTTGACTTTAAAACGCGCCCTGGTTCATCTTCCCAGGACAAATAGAACCGGAGATATTAATTTTTTAAGTTCGCCATGCACTCGTTTCTTCAAAAAATAGAAAAACCCATAATTTGTGAAAAAATTTTTTTTTGGCTAAACAGAAAAATACGGGTCTTTTTTGTTTAGATACAGTTTGCGTAAAAAAAAGTTTAATTCAAATAAAAAAATGCGAGGTCAATCCTCGGCCGATTTCAGGTGGAATTGCTACAGTTTTTGTTATTTTTTTTACACCGCGTTTACTTTGATAATAAAAGCTACAGGTCAAAAGTGCCCAAACAATTCTCATTGTGGGCGACATGTATTTTTACCGGCATGGATGTAGTGTTTTGTAATCCTAAAAATTGGTGAACTTTTTTTATGACTATAAAACAATGGCATTTTCTCGATTTTATAACAATCTCAAGTCGCTGAACGGATGTCGGAAAAATTCACGTTTCTCACAACTAACAATTATTTGAGACTATTTGTTCGATAGATTTTTAAAATAAAAAAATGTGCAGCAGAAATTATTGTCGACAATCCAGAATACACAGATACTTTTGCAACCTAGCAAAAAAAGCTCTCTTTAAGGGTCCAACAGGCCGCATTATTTCGCATAACATCAGCAGCCAAATAAATGAGTTGTGCATCAACGAATATCACTGATTTTTACCTGATGAAATCGCTTAAAAAAAATTAAACGCTTTCTACAATTTGATTTTTTCGTATCCGGTAATTTTTTTACATTATCAGAAAATCGTTACAAACAATAATTCTTATGGTAGGTTTTATTGGATTTTTAGCAGATTAAAAAATGAAAACACTAAATCTGAAATCGGCGGAGATTTCTTTTACCGCTTTTCCATCATATAAATCTCCGGGAGGTTGCGGAGACGGCAGCGAGATTTTCCATATCGCGGGAAGCGACCGCGTGCCTCCAAAATTCTACTTATATGGAGCCTCCGGGTATAGAACTAGCGACGAAAATGGACGAGAAATCAGAAGCGTCGACCCTGCAATCTACAATCGGTGCGAGCCAAAGAGGGTAGGTCGAAGGTCGACGATTCTCTCTCGTATACTCGACAGAAATCTCCACAATTCTTATTTGCGGGGAAACATACGGAAATGTCTCGACCTCGTTATCATCATATCGGACTTACTGTCTTGAATAAATACTCTTGCACAGCTTGAGGCCAGTCGCACTGTACGATTCTCTTCATTCATTCACCGCCGAAGCTTAAGGCTTAAATAGTCTTTAATCTTCGATCAAAATCTCGTAAGTGTTGGCCGCAAAACCGTTACAATTATAATTATATCTCGTGGATCATCTCATCTCAATGTAATTCAATAGTACGTTATGATATACAAGTAAAATATCGTGATGTATCTTATCATAAATCAACATCAAAGTGTTGAAAAATTTAGTCGTATTGTGAGCTCGTTATCTTCGAAAGTGTATCGCGTGTCAGGCTTAAAAAGTTCCACGACCTCGAGGAGTAAATATTATTTTTCTATTGGAAAAAGCGAGTGCCATTTTGTTATCCGTTTAATTAAGAGTATTTTTAATTAATAGCCATTCATTTTTGTAAAATACATTCTATGCTTTTTTTATTTCTTAATATTTAGCTCCGAGGCGTTATCGCGTTTTTCTTCATAATTACAAAAATTGTGAAACGCTCGTGAAGCAAATTACTACCAATTTTCTTAGTCTCTCTCCCGCATCGACGCTCCGTTCTCCAGATAAAGTTGACGATATGAGAAAGCGGCAATTATAATCATCGAGACGTATATTCCGCAAGAGCAAGTCGGGCGTTCGTTTCACTTTTATAGTATCTGTTTCGAGAGGCAGAATAAGCTAGTATATGTGGACTGGTTTCTTCAGAGCTCCGTATAAGCAACAGACTCTTTAAGCTCAAACAGCTGCTACTGTTGCTTGTAGAAATCGAACTGAAATTATTGTAAATTGATAAACCAGTTTAGGAGAAGAAAAAGAAGAAAGGATGCGAGTTGCGGTTATCGGCGCGGGTAGTGCCGGACTTGCGGCCCTTCGACATTGCACTGATGCGGCAGCCACGAAGAAAGTTACTTCCGGTGATGGCAATCAACGCCGCAATATCAGCGAGGTCGTTTGCTTCGAAAAGACCGAAAAGATTGGAGGAACTTGGGTTTACACTCCAGAAACCGGCGTCGATCGCTATGGATTACCTATACACTCCAGTATGTATGACAGTCTTAGGTAAGTTTACAGAAAACCAAAACTTATTTAAAAAAAGGATGTAAAGTAGAACCTTGCATATTGCTTCTCTCATTCTTGTTTGTTTGTTTGTTTGTTTATTTATACGGATTTCTCCTTAACATATTTCAATTATAACCTTTTCCTTAACATTTTCTTTATAAAAAATTATTATTATTATTATTATTATTCTTTTTTGAATTTACAATTTTTAACTTAGAATACTTTTACTACATAGTATGAATAATTAACACTTATAATTAAATTTACTCAAATTTTAGAATCGTCTCCCTCGCGTTCTTCTGGAAACTGCTGAAAGGCAGACCAGTAAATTGTAGCCCAGAGTTTGCATTCCCCAGTCTATGTAACCGTGATACCGTTGAGTTTTCGGAAAAAACCGACGAATGGTGACATTCATGAAAAATTACCGAGTTCGCGTTTCTAATTTTGAAAATTTTTCAATGAAAATTTGGGAAAATGTTGTTGAAATGTTACTTTATTATATGTAAATTTTTCAATAAACGAACACTATCCGTTACGCCAAAAAAAAATCTTAAAAACATGCCTTTTTTTCGCCGAATTAACTGTACCCTGCCCTTAACCCGCAACTCGGAACGCGCAATGAGATCAGTTCCAGTAGGGGTGCACAGTTTATCATACCATTCAGAACTTTAAACAGGTAGCATAGATCAGCAAATACCCTCAAGGACGACAGTGTTGGGATGTTACCAAGCACTGCCACCTCTAAGTAATCGTGTTCATCGTATGCCATCGTTCTCCCAAACCGAAATGCAATATATCTTAAGAACTTGTGTTGAACCGATTCTAATTTATTTGCATGGATTTCAAAGCTCGCTGACCAGATAGTTGACGCATATGTAAGTTTCGATCTGACAAAAGATAGATATAGGGTACGAACGGTCGATAGCGATGGGAAGTCCAATGTAAAGCTCTTTACAAATCCTAAAACTTTCATTGATTGGTTTGTCGTCCAATCAACGTGTTGTACGAATGTTAATCGACTGTCGAATATAACCCCTAAGTCTTTAATAAATGGTACCCTTTCTTTCTTTTTATTCTTCCTTTATTTCTTTCTTTAATTCTTTTTCGCTTTTTACAAAGCCGCCTCTATGACGAAGTTTCTTTATTTTATTTTTGGCTTCCTCATAGACGAAGCTTTGCGAAGGATGAAAATTATTGACGAAGTTCATGACTTCTAACGTTTTACGAAATCCAGAGAGACACTAATTCATTTTTAAAAAATTTGAAATCACGTGAAATCCGAACCGCTTTGCCAATTGTCACCAAATTTGATACGTGGCAGGGGTGAATGTTATTTTTTCTATATAGAAAATTTCCGTCGGTTAGTTGAAATTTTACCGGAATTAGAGCAAAACGAAAATTTTTCGAAAAATTCAAAATCTCATAAAACCCGAAACGCTTTACCGATTTGGCCCAAATTCAATACCAAAGGTCGTATATCTTTGTTCAATGTTAATACGAAGTTTCAGCCCGATAGCTAAAAATTCGTTTGAGCTGGAGCCTTTACGTACTTTTTTCAAAATTTCAAAATTCTTATAAAAATGAAGTGCATTAAGCGATGTTTGTAAAATTTATACCAATTGAAGATTAGCCAGTACCGTATATGTTGTTTAATTTTTAGCTGATTCGGTGAAATACTTTATAAGTTACAATTATATGAATTTTTGGACTTTCATTACGCACACACATACACACATCCGGACAATTTTTCTAAACTACTTTTCTCGACGTTTCAGACCATTTAAAACATGTTGACATGAAAATCTCGAAAAAAAAAAATTTCATGAAAACAAAGCAAAAAAGAATGCAAAGTAGAATCTCGTATATTACTTCCTCATTATTTTTATGATTCTACAAATTTACTTCTATGAGGAACTATGTTCATCAATGTTGGCTTCCGCATAGAGGAAGCTTTTTAAAAAGTTAAAAATAATGAGGAAGCAATATTCAATAGACGACTAAAATTTTGCTATATTTCTGTTTTTCTAATTTATTTAAATCAAAAATGCAACGGAGAACCTCGCATATTGCTTCCTCATTATTTTTACGTTTTTTATTTTAAGTTTCATTATTTTTTGTAACTATTATATTTGATAACAGGACGAATCTTCCAAAAGAGGTGATGGGATATCCCGATTTTCCGATAACCAATAACGACTCCAGAAGCTACTTGACTCGCACGGAAATCCTCAACTTTCTGAATCAATACTGCGACCATTTTCAACTTCGACAGCACATAAGAGTAAGGACTTTTTTAATAACCAATTTTGAATAACATTGAAAGTGTCTTGTTTCGTTTTTCTTGATTTTTCAAATTAATATTATTAGTGTCTATGATTCTTCAAATCCCCTTAGTTGAAATTTCTGTACAAAGTATAAAATAAGTTAATTTCATATTAGAAGATGAAAAATAAATTTGTAAGAAGTGATTGGTGTATGCCTTTTTTAATTAAGAATTATATTTTTGTATGATTTAAGTACTTTTTAAATTATTTTAAATGGAAATTTTGTTTGTATAGTAGAGTTTGAACAAATTGCTATGGACTAATATCTATGATCCATGATATCAAGAATAATAATTTCAGACCATGAATTGAAAAATTAAGGAGCGATATTATAATTTGCCATTAAATTTGTCTCTAATGATTAAGAATTACACTGTTTGTTGCAGTTTCTTCACAATGTCGAAACAGTAGAGCCACTTCCGGATTCTGCAAGCACCGGAAACGTTGGTTCATCACGAAAATGGCTTATCAAGGTCAAGGATCTTGCACACAATGGTACAATAAAGGAGGAAACTTTTGATGCTGTGATGGTTTGCAACGGGCATTATTTCGCGCCCAGTTTGCCATCAGTCAAAGGCCACGATAAATTCAAAGGTCAACAGCTTCACAGTCACAATTATCGAACCCCCGATATATTTTCGGGAAAAACTGTAGCCGTTTTAGGCGCAGGCCCTTCAGGTAACTAATTGTACATCGGCTTTGCAGATTTTTACTGTTTCATTTTTATTTCTCTATCTTTGTTCATTTTTCTTTCGGTCCACCTTAATAGGAATGGACTTGGCTTTGGAAATATCGAAAAAAGCCAAGCGAGTGATTCTCAGTCATCACAATCGGGATCCCATACACACAGTCTTCCCGTCTAACGTTGTCCAAGTAATAATTTGTTATTCTTTTTAGAATTGCAAATATCGTTTTACTTTTAATGTACACTAGAGCTGTCAAAAAAAAACATAATTTCTTTATAATCGGTTGCTCCTGAAATGCTGTATTGATTATCACAAAAAAAAAAATGTTTTCGAGAAAGGGAGTTGTGTGATGCGTACTGCCGCATCAAGGCCTAAATTCATGAAAAAAGGCGATTTTTGGAATTTTTTTTGTCGTGTTAAAGCACTCATGGAGATTGTGGTTGCTTTCGATAAACTATCAAATTGTGTAAAGCCAGAAACATGCACTGAGAGAAGAGTTTGTTAACAGTTAACAAATCTTGGTTAAAGATGGCGAAATGAACCATTTAGTTATTTTTATTGAATCTCACTTGAGCCAAAAAAGATTTGTTAACTATTAACAAATGTCAGCGAGCTTCATTTGCGACAAGCAAATTTTATTTTTGTAACTCATGCACGTAATGTCGCACATTTCGTGCCTGCAAAGCGTGCGTGAGATCGCGTATTATGCTCATGTAAACGTAGATAATTTCACGTACGCCATCTGGTGCATTAAGTTATCTAGATTTTTGTAGATAACTTCACACACACATTGACGTGCGTGAAACTATCTACAAGATGATTTTACGCAATGCTTTACAGGCACGGGATGTGCGACATCGCGTTGACATTCGTTACAAAAAGTAGTATGTTATACTTGTGCGACAAAGCGGCCGTCCCGCGGAGGTTAGGAAGCTCCTCTCGTGCTACAAACAACACTCGGCTTCGCCTCGTGTCGTTGTAGCATTCGATTTGGCGAGTGCGCCGCTTCCTAACCTCCGCGCGTAACGGCTGCTTTCTCGCACTAGTATCACAATCTACTATTAGCTCAAGTGAGATTCAATAAGAATAACTAAATGGTTCATTTCGCCATATTTAACCAAGATTTGTTAACTGTTAGTAAATGTTAAACTTTTTTTTCAGTGTGTTCGATAATGTTTAGTACTGCCGCATCGACATTGAAGTTAACAAAATAAAAAATGAAATCCTTTAAAAAATTAAAATATTCATCTGCTCATCGACTATTTCGCGCGTTTTCAAATGACAAAATGGCTGATGAAACGGGAGTCCTGTATGATCAAATTTAGTAGTGCCGCATCGATATCGCAGTTTCCCAAAATTCGAAAATCGCTTATCATCATCATGATTATGATCGTACATGACTGCCGTTTCAAGAGCCATTTTTTAATTTGAAAACAGACGAAATAGTCCATGAGCAGACGAATATTTCAATGTTTTAAAGGATTTCATGATTTGATTTTGTTAACTTCAATCTCGATGCGATAGTACTAAACATTATCGAACATGTTTCTGCCTTTACACAATTTCATAGTCTATCGAAAGCAACCACAATCTCCATGAGCACTTCACCACGCAAAAATAAAAAAATTCTAAAAATCGCCGCTTTTCATAAATTTTGGCCTTGATGCGGCAGTACTTAATATCATTGCACAACTCCTAGCTTTCGCGAAAACATTTTTTTTTGTGATAATTAATACAGCATTTCAAGAGCAACCGATTATAAGAAAATTATGTTTTTTTGAACAGCCCTAATGTACACTCTTTAATATTTATTTAATAACATTTATCTTAGCTTCAATATGATTCTAATCCAAAACTCATTCTTCAAATCTCATAAATTTTGTGCAGATATAATTAATTAAATTTTTGATAATTCAAACACATTATTATTAACTATAATAATCAAGAAACTTACTTTTTTTTGTAACTGCAGTTCCTATAGAACATTTATGAGTTATCACACGCCGACTTCTCGTTTCTTTAATATAAGAAAATAAATGTTCCCAAATTATGGATAAAATTATAAATATATTACCTCAATGATATTTTTATCTGTTTAAAAAAAATTATTTCAACTTCATATATAAAAAGAATTCCAGTATATTGACGGCAAAATGCTAAAAAAAACAGATCCAAGAATAGTCAATTGATTCTGAAAGTAATACGACTTGTAATTCTGATTATATCAAATTTTTCAAAAAATATTTTAACAGTTTAATTTATGAGCCTGTGTTAAATTTATCTTCAAGAAACCTGATGTCATCGAGCTAACCGAAAACGGCGCAATTTTTTCGGACACCACGACTGAAGCACTCGACGTGATCTTCTACTGCACTGGTAAAAATGATTCGCCAGCTGAAACTCAAATTTTCCCTTAATTTTGGTACTTGTAAAAATGTATATTTTCCTTCAGGCTACAAGTACAGCTTTCCGTTCCTCGCAGCAAGTTGCGGTGTGAGAGTAGACAACAATATGGTAACGCCTCTCTGGAAGCATCTTCTTTCCATAGAAAGTCCTACCCTCGCTTTGGTGGGTCTCCCATTCTATGTGTGCGCATTCAGCATGTGCGATCTGCAGGTAATCTTTTTATATAAAAAATATTCACCCTAGTGGGTTCGACCACCGTGGTTTCAGGTTGAAATTACCGCAAAAAAACGCAAGAACCACCTCAGTGTTTTCTGCACTTTTCCGCACAGCAATTCACCGCAAAACCACTGAGCATTTTTTTTGTAACGTCTGTGAAATTTCGAAAAATCTCTAAATTTCGTAATGTTTTGTAATTTGTATAAATAACGGTAGAAATCATGGCTCGACGAAATTTTCAGTGCCATGGTAATCCGCAGAATCCGTCTTGCTACTGATAAACAACAGTAAAAATGACCCACATCAGTATATGGACGGACGATAACTAACGATCGCCCGTACTTATACACAGAACGGCGAACACTCACTTGCGAGAAACGTTTCGGCTCGTTCGCCATCTAGCGGGCTAACTTCGAGTGCACGCGCAATTAGGGATGCCGTATCAACGGAAAAGTATCGATACTTGGATTGTATCGAATCGTTTTAAAATGTATCGATACTACAAAATATCGAGCACGAAAGTATCGATACTACAAAATATCGAGCACGAAAGTATCGATACATTCAATATCGATACACATGTATTGTTGAAAAACAATGCAGTTTAATTAATGCCGTTTAAATCCGAATAAATCAGAATAAACGATTTAATTTCGAATTTTTCACAGGTTTTTTACTGGAAATAAGATTTTTTTCCAGCATAACGTCGTTTATTTTTTTTTATTAACAGAAACTGACTTCGTTTCCTTTACAAGAGTAATTTCCATTTACAATTCCTTAAGTTCGGGCAGCCGCACTTAAGGAATTGTAAATGCCTAAATAAAAAAAATCTTTTTTTCAGTATCGATATTCGTGTAAAAGAACTTATAGTATCGATTCAGGGTACCAATTAGGTGATGAGTATCGATAAAAAATATCGATATTTTCGAACTAAAATATCGATACCATAAAGTATCGATACTTTGACGGCATCCCTACGCGCAATGACCGGCTTAGCTCCGCTAGATGGCCAACGACTCGAAACGTTTCTCGCAAGCGATTGTTCATCTTTTCGTGCATATAAACTCGTAGGTATTGCAAGTTGCTGTGCTCTCATATATATATAACTGAAGTACCACGTTTTGGAGATGTCCTAACTATTTGAAATAGATGGTCTAGCCATTTAGAAATGTGAATCGAGAAAATACGATGTTGTCTTCTCTTCAGAGTTTCAAATGTTACACATTTTATACAAATATATTAGTATATTACACCCCTAGGGCAGTAAAGTTAGAAATGTCTCAGATCACATGTTTGTCGACCTCGGCTTCCCCTCGGCCGACAATTACATGTGATCTGAGGCTTTCTTATTTACGGCCCGAGGAGTGTATACGATTTTTCTCATCGACGGAGCCGAAAACCGGGAACTTCGTTCCGCGCAGCGGAATAATAAAAAATCCAGCATAATAAAGATAATAAGAACATTAAGGAGTCTTAAATAATAATACCTTCAAAACGATGTTAATACATTTTGTTTTCTAGTTTGACAATTTATTATATAAAGTATTGCTTTTTTTTCAATTAAAAAGACTTTAGGATAAAAACAGGTTTTGTATTACTTAAACATAAAGAGTTTGTATCACTCTATAAACCGTATCATAAAACCGCTAAACACATTATATTTACAGCAAAATTGGCAAATCTATTCGGGAGACATAAAAAATTACGATTTCCAAAAATTCCTAAAATAATTTTTTTAAACGAATTATTTAATAACTTATCATGACCTACTATAATTATTGTTCAATGTTTTTAGTATTTCCAATAAAATCTTACTTTTTGCTGCGAAAATAATACGTGATACATGATTAATATTTATTTCACCAACCGCAAGTCATTTAAGTTTTAAAAAGCTGAAGAATCGTAGCAACCTGTACGTTTAGTTTATATAAATCCGTAACTATAAAAACAATTATCAATTCGTTTTTCAGGTACGATTTTTACTGAAATTCTGGCTGGGTGAAAAAACGTTACCATCCAAAACACAAATGCTCGCCGAAGAAACCAAAGAATTCGAGAGTAAAAAGGCTAAAGGTCTCCAGAAGCGTCACTTTCATATGATGGGACCGGAACAAGGCGCCTATTACGACGATCTTGCAAATACCGCAGGAATAACTCCTCTCCCACCGGTTCTCACAAAATTGCACAACGAGAGTAGCACGCGATTCCTTGACGATTTGGTTCACTACAGAGAAGATCGTTATCGAATTGTGGACGATTTAAACTTCGTCCAGCTCTGATAACACCTGTGGATAGGTCAGGCAGTGCGATACCGCTCAATAGAAATTATATATATATTTGTTGTTTTTTTTTCGATATATTTTCCGAAATAATTAAGTAATCTACATCGAAGTTAGATAATAAAATACAATATTATTTTAATATGACGATGCCACTTATGTTGTTCATTTTATCTTTTTTTTTTCTCCTTGTTTTAATGAAATAGTACAATAAATCGAGTGGTAGACACTATTATTTGTTACTACGAGATATTTATCATTATCTTTATTCACTTATTTATATATATACAGCATATCCTTTCTTTTTTTTCTTTGTTTAACTTTTAATCCGTGTATTATCCATGATTTATGTTCAGCTAGTAATAAATTATAAACACCTCGCTATCGTCATGTCGAACGTTTTTTTCTTTTTTTTTTTCGTTTTTATCTCAAACCATAAAAATCTAAGCTACGTCGGATTCTCTAACGGCTGACGATGATCCTCGCATGCATATCCTGCTCTAGGAATATGCGACATTCAACGGGCCATCTTCCTACTCTAACGTATCCTATTATTTACACAAATGCACACTGAAATTGCAAGTTTTGTTGTTGCTGTTATTTTTTTGTTTCTTTGTTATTTGTTACGATTTAATAAACGCGTCTCGTATGCTGAAGACAATCGACAAAATAAAAGTTCCTTTCATGCAACTGGATGGCAAATCATCCTTTTTTTTCGTGGCTTTAACCACAGCCTTTTATCTTTTATATTATCGTTCGGTGAGACTGAAGGAATTTTTAGAATCGATATGCAAGTGGTAACGCGAAAAGTGGCTACCAATTGTGTCATACAAGTCGCTTCTTTCCATCGTTTTTTTCCTCGACATTTTTTTATGCGTTCGTATCGCGAGAGTCTAAAGAAACGAGCGTAGAAAGAGAAATGCCCTTAATTGCAGATAATCAATACAGTTGACGCGCTGCGAAACGCATTCGCATCGCGATATTTCGCAATCTCAGAATTATGTCGTTGACATACGCTATAAAACTTGAATCACATAATTGCATCGTAAATTTTGATAAGATGAGACGAGTTTTTAGGTGATGGAGGGGAAAATAAGGGTTGTTTTTGGTAAGGATTTGTCGTGTAAAGGACGAGAGCCTTGGCACGACAATTCCGATAAAATGAAGATATAGGCACGGCAGGAATGCTCGCTGGTTTCGTCGAGTGAATAAAGCAAAAAGTCTGGCTAAGCGCAAGATCTCGAACAACGAATTCTCTATCGTCCAGTGTCACATTCTTCGTGCGCATTATCGCTGCAAAAATAACACGATCAAACGTAGTATATCGATAGGATTTACAGTGTGTTCGATGCAAAATTATCTTTCGTAAAGTAAATTGAACTATTAAGGATATCAGACGATTCGCTAATTAAGGAGTTACTACAGACTGAGAGACTGAAATATGAGTCGGTATTCAAGAATTTTTTTTACTGCTTAAATACTATATATTTTTTTATATTGCTTTACACACTTGGAGTATATTTTTTCGAGTTTTCGGTTACATATTCATTTGTCAGAAAATATCTTTAATTCATGAAAATACGCGCTTGCTTATGAGCCATGTTTTTTTTAATATGACGCAAAACGAAGACATTAAACATTTCATCGAAAATTAACAAAAATCCTAAAGCATTTTGTTAAGTAATTTCGATACGACGATCACCACAGTTTTTTTTTACTTAACAGATTTGATCTAATTAAGGGAAGTGTTCACACTAATTAAATCAGTACAAAATTTTGAAAAAATTGCGCACAATTTCTGTATCTTTAATTGACTGTTCTGAAGAGTCACTTGAGAATCAGCATGTGTTTTTAGTATATATATAAACATTTACACATTTTTAAAGAAAAATGATCAAAATCAAGATATGCTAGTATTCGATAAGATATTTTTTACTACAGTATCTTTAACGAATACGCCATAATATTAGCTTGATTTTCACGATTAATGACGCATATTGCTTATTAGAAGATGCTTCATAAATACTTCTCTGTAATTCTTTATAGTCTTTGAAATAATAGGCATGATTATAACTTTCGATCAATTATTATTATTTAAGAAACTGGGGGTCGAATGAATAAAGCATTTTCCGATGAACGAAAGGACCTATCAATTATCATAATCGTATATGAATAATATGATTTATTTATTTTTTCAAAAAAGTGTCGATAAACGCTTCTGATGATCTATCGGAAATTACCACTTATTGACCAATTTTCATTTGATTATGACGAAGAACGTTTTTTCTATGCTAAGAACATATGCTGTTGTGGAAATTACGCTCCAAAACACTAAACTGAAAATGTCAGGAATTCATTTTAAAAAACTAGTACTGATTTATATAGGATGAATCACCTAACGCCCCTAATGTTCAAAATCGATATAATTTGTAAAAAAAAAAGACCATCATGTTTTTGGTATCGTTTATAAACCCAAATCGTCATTTTTCAAACATGGACAAATTCAAAAGTCATACGTATAATGATATACGTATGACTTTTAAGCTTGCTTAACAGAAAAAAAAGACCTGCTCGTGTATTTTCATCTCCCCAAACTACTAATACTTTCTCACCCGAAAATGTATTTACAATCTTGAAAACATGCTCTAAAAATGTGTCAAACACTATTAAAAAATATAGAATAGATTAGCTGGAAAAAATTCCTGAATGTCGACTCATATTTTAGCAACTCAGGATGCTTTACATATCCTTAAGGGGAGGCGAAAGATGTTTTTCGTGACACATAAGTGCGAATGAGGCCCGTGAGTGCCAGAGAGATTATCTTTCGTCTCCCCTTAACGTTATTCCGGGGGTACTTCAATGTCAACTGCACGATAATGAGTGAGTACACGTTGATTTTACACAATAGTTACTAACAATACGAAGTACTTAACGTGCGTTTATCGTTTTCATTGTTTTTTGTTGTTTTTTTTTCTCTCGATTATATCATATAAAGGAAGGCATTCAATTATTGTTAAGTGGCAAGCGACTGATTACAGGATATTCATAGGGGAACAAATCGATGCTATACAATGCGTTCGTTGATCAAAATTATCAGCGGCGCTAAAAATTGCGCTAAGGATTGAATCGATCGTGGCGTTATACCAACCCGAAGACTAACGATATCGTATAAATTCGAGATTCAACAGGTCGTTCTCGATTCCATAGCCATTTCGCGGTGGGTATATCGGCCAATAGGAAGATAAATGAAATAGTAATACCTGTGGCATATGCTCCTCATTTGGAGGCATTTTGGGAGCCGCGTATTTTGCTTAATTTCGAGACTCCCATTACATACCCGGGGAAGAGCTAAGCTATACAAACTGCGTTCGCCTCGTGTTCGTTTTGCGCAAATCTCAATGTACATAAAACTACCAATTATCTGTATAGCGATGCGTTTCTTTTTTTTTCTTATTCTTTAACCAATTTCAACTATTCAATTGCAAGAAAACAAGTGATTTCAAGTTATTCACGGGTAATCAAGAAGAAAAAATAAGGAGGAAAAAACAAAAAAAAGATCGTCAGAGAATTAGCCGCTAAGCATGAAAAATTCGACTTTATATACAATGCCGTGGATGGCGTGATCGTGGTAAAAATTCGCAGAGCATTAATTCTTTTTCGTTTTTTTTTTCGCTGGTGCTTTTTTCACGATTTTACACACCTGTGATGTAGGCGCTACGCGATTTTAGCCTTGGTGCTCGTTGTGGGGGGGAAGAAGGTCGAGCACGAAGCGAAGATGAAATATTACACGTTAGAGACGATCAATGACACACTCGAGGACGGTCGTGAGGAAAGAACACTAGGAATTGGCGTTCGGTGGGGGAGGCCTTCTGTCGTATTCTCTTCTGTAATCTTTATTCGGTCGCCAGTCGTTCGGGTAACCCTCGTTCGGATAACCTCCTCGTCCTCGAAAATGACCGGTTGGTATATCCGCGGGAGGATAACCACCGGCGCTGCCCCCACTGTTGTAGTTACCTGGGCCGCCGCCGTAGCCGTAACCGCCTGGCGGTCCCGTTGGGTATCTATAGTATTCGCTGAAAAAGAGCGTGTTAACATAAATAATATGAACAAATAGAAGTTTCCGTGAGAAGACGAAGACTTTGTCGGTTAGTAATAAATTATAAATTCTCCCGTCTACTGACATCACGAGACTATTCCTAGTCAAAGATTTCAGATCTCTATCACCTTTTCGCGAGTTTACAATACACAACAAAATCATGGTATAAAAATGTTATAAATATATACACTAAAACATATATGGGGTAAAACACATCAAGGCGACCACACGAATTTTTCATTTCAATAAAAAGTTTTCAAATTTCTTGAGGATGTTGGTCTGGCTGAAAACAAAAATTGCAATTTTTTTCAGATTTTTTTATTGCATATTTCAGCCGTTACAAATAACTGAAAATAATAATCGTTAATTTCTTAACACCAAAACTACGGCTCTCACAAAAAAATAATGTTAACAAAAAATTTAAGGTATCTAACGTTCTTTTCAACAAATTTTTTTGCAAATTTTCCTATTCCGCTTCATGCTATTTTTCAATTAAATAATATTTCAATATTTTTTTTCCGAAACTGCGTTCTCGATTCAGATGAGATTTTTACATTTTGTTCCTTAATATGTTAAGAATCTGAGAAAAAATTGGCGAGATGGGCGGCGACTTCGTTCCACAGTTGCAGCTCTTTGAATGATCGGACATAACGGTAATCTAATGTATAATTGCTCTCTGCGTCAACAGGGTTGAGACTGTCAATAGAAAAAATCTAAAGCCCGCATGACTTCTTTATTTTTTTGTTATTTTAAATAAATTTTTTTTTAAATTAGGTTAATTGGCAAATTCCCCCGTACCTGTCGTCCACACTTTGTGTTCACAACGCAGAACGATGGTCGTGTAACTTTGAGCACGTGAATATTGAACTCAAGAGACATTCATTCACCACGTCTTGCCAATTTTCGATTGATCAGAAAAGAGCACGATGATGAATTACGTGTCATCAGGAAAAACGTTTCAATTCCATCAGTCGATAAAATAAATGTATTTAAAAACCCAAAAATTGAAGAGGGAAAAATATCCGATGCAAAAAAATGCAGTGCGGCCTTTAGAATTATTATGTAGTCAGTCTGTTGAACGTACAGAGGAATTACACATTATATTGCCTTGGTATTCGGTTGTTTGAAGAACTGTAACAGTGGAATGAAATCGCCGCCCATCTCGCCAATTTTTTCTCAGATTCTAGACATATTAAGGAACAAAATGTAAAAATTTCAGTCGAATCGGGAACGCAGTTTTGGAGAAAAAAAAATATGATAATTTTATTCCATTGAGCATAAAACTCAATTTAAAATTTATTCCAAATAGCATAAAACAGAGTAGGAAGATTTTGCAAAAAATGTATCGAAAAGAACGTTCAATACCTAAATTTTTTGTTCACGTGATTTTTTTGCGAGAGCTGCAGTTTTGGCGTCAAAAAATTAACGATTATTATTTTCAGTTTTTTGTAACGGCTGAAATATGCGATAAAAAAATCTGAAAAAATTTGTAATTTTTGTTTTCAGCCAGACCAACATCCTCAACAAATTTGAAAACTTTTTATTGAAATGAAAAATTCGTGTGGTCGACTTGACGTGTTTTACCCCATATCCTATACTAATCCTATCCATACTGTGATATCTTACGGTGTAAATAAATATCGACCTAGTCAATCTAATATAATTAAAATTACTATTGAATAATATTAATAAAAACAAAAGATAAAATAACCTTTAATAGAATTTAAAAAAAATAATAAAATAAATAAAATTAAAACATAATAACGTATATAAACGAATAAAATTCAAATACAAAATTCACTAAATGGTGGAATTACATGACCAAATATGTACCTACTAATAAATAAAATACTACGGGTATGAAGTGGCACATGCCGTCCGTTAGATGGCGATAGCCAGGAGAAAAGGAAAGAACAAGAAGAATATGAACAAATAGAATGAAGGAGTTTGGAGCGCTTGATACTGGTTCAATCAGTACTAAATTTATAAAAACGTTTTTACAATTTCTGGTGATTTAAGGGTACCCAGTCACCTAAAAAAAATCATAAGAAAAAAAAATTGTGTAATACACTTCTTTTAAAAAAATCTTACATTAAAACCTCATTAAATTGCAGAATGAGCATTATAATTCTGCAATTTTATAAAGACCAGTGCACCAAAATGGTGAGGTAAAAAGTAAAATTTGTCATTTGTCGTAGCTGTAAATGACAAAATGGCTCATGAAACGGGAATCCTGTACGATCAAATTTAGTACTGCCGCATCGATACCGCATTTTCCCAAAATTCGAAAATCGCTTATCATCATCATGATTATGATCGTACATGATTCCCGTTTCAAGAGCCATTTTTTCATTTGAAGTCGCACGAAATCGTCGATGAGCAGACGAATATTTCAATGTTTTAACGGATTTAATTTTTTGATTTTGGTAACTTCAATGTTGTAACAGTCGGAAAGGACAGAGTATGGAAGGTGTGTGTGAGTAATACGGATTGACGAATTATCGAAGAGAGAAAAATATGGTGATCACCGGGATTCGAATCCGGATTGTTCAGATACTGAGTAAGAGCGCTAATCACTGCGCTAATGTCACCTAGTACATTTCTCTCATTCGAATCGTCTTCTTATATGCAATATAGGGCCGTTACAATGTCGATGCGGCAGTACTAAACATTATCGAACGTGTTTCTGCCCTTACACAATTTCATAGTCTATCGAAAGCAACCTCAATCTCCATGAGCGCTTCAACACGTAACAAAAAAAATTATAAAAATCGCCGCTTTTCATGAATTTTGGCCTTGATGCGGCAGTACTTAATATCATCGCACAACTGCCAGCTTTCGCGAAAACATTTTTTTGTGATAATCAATGCAGCATTTTAGGAGCAACCGATTATAAGAAAATTACGTTTTTTTGAACAGCCCTAATGTAGAGGCAACTTTGGATTGTGACAAACTAGTATCGGCTCAATGAAAATTCAAGGAATGTGTAAAAAAAAATAGATAATGTAGACTTTACCGTCTACATTTAACGCTTTATGATTACGAAGTTCAGTCTGATAAATTGAACTCTTACCGCAACAGCTGACGCGTTCGCAGAAGCTAACCTGACGTTCCTGTCAGATTGACATATTATTTTAAGGGTTTCATTACCAATTAGGAATTAACAAATGAAAATTATCAATTTATTAGGGGTTGGAAGAGAAGGGAAGAGATTGAAAGAGTACAGGGTAGACTGGTAAAAGCTGCACTGGGAGTGGCCAGGAACACGCCGGATTATTTGTGGAAGCTAGAAGCCGGAAGAAGAAGCGTAGAGATAGAGGCAACGAGGCGAGCGGCGAATTACCTGATAGAGATTCAAAAAATGAAAGACAATAGATGGCCCAAAATATGTCTTCGGGAAGAAGTAAGGGGGCTTCTGAACGGGAAACCTTCGAACTGGGGGAAAGGTTTGAAAAAGGCAATGGATGACGTGGGAGAAGGCAGAGTACTAATTGGGATATGGAAAAAAGAAAAATGGGAGAATTTAGAGAGGTTTTTGGTGGAAGGAGTAAAGAGGAAAACTGAACAGGACTGCCAAGGAGATTGGAACAAGATAGTCCGATCGAGTTTCTGCCAGATGTATACTGAGTAAGAGCGCTAATCACTGCGCTAATGTCACCTAGTACATTTCTCTCATTCGAATCGTCTTCCTATATGCAATGTAGGGCCGTCACAATGTCGATGCGGCAGTACTAAACATTATCGAACGTGTTTCTGCCCTTACACAATTTCATAGTCTATCGAAAGCAACCACAATCTCCATGAGCGCTTCAACACGTAAAAAAAAAAATTATAAAAATCGCCGCTTTTCATGAATTTTGGCCTTGATGCGGCAGTACTTAATATCATCGCACAACTGCCAGCTTTTGCGAAAACATTTTTTTTGTGATAATCAATGCAGCATTTCAGGAGCAACCGATTATAAGAAAGTTACGTTTTTTTGAATAGCCCTACTGTAGAGGTAACTTTGGATTTTGAAAAACTAGTATCGGCTCAATGAAAATTCGGGGAATATGTAAAAAATAGATAATGTAGACTTTGCCGTCTATATTTAACGCTTTATCGTTACGAAATTCAGTCTGATAAATTGAACTCTTACCGCAACAACTGACGCGTTCGCAGAAGCTAACCTGACGTTCCGGTCAGATTGACATATTATTTTAAGGGTTTCATTACCAATTAGGAATTAACGAATGAAAATTATCAATTTATTAGGGGTTGGAAGAGAAGGGAAGAGATTGAAAGAGTATAGGGTAGACTGGTAAAAGCTGCACTGGGAGTGGCCAGGAACACACCGGATTATTTGTGGAAGCTAGAAGCCGGAAGAAGAAGCGTAGAGATAGAGGCAACGAGGCGAGCGGCGAATTACCTGATAGAGACTCAAAAAATGAAAGACAATAGATGGCCCAAAATATGTCTTCGGGAAGAAGTAAGGGGGCTTCTGAACGGGAAACCTTCGAACTGGGGGAAAGATTTGGAAAAGGCAATGGATGACGTGGGAGAAGGCAGAGTACTAATTGGGATATGGAAAAAAGAAAAATGGGAGAATTTAGAGAGGTTTTTGGTGGAAGGAGTAAAGAGGAAAACTGAACAGGACTGCCAAGGAGATTGAAACAAGATAGACCGATCGAATTTCTGCCAGATGTATAAAAATATCAAAGTGGGAATTGAGGCTGAGAAATACTGGTATGCAAAGGACATAAGTGGGTGGGTTGAAGAACAATGGGCGAGGCTAAGGTGTGGCAATATACATAAATTTGGTAAAAAAGTGTTTAAGGACTGGCACTGTAGACTTTGCGGCGAGGAAAAGGAAGACCTTATACATATCTGGTCGTGTACAGAAGCTAGGAAAATGATTAAGAAAGAATGGACTGCCTTCGTTGACGGTTGGATAGATGGCCGGCAAGTGGAGAAAATAGAGCAGGACTTAATAGATTTTCTGAAAGGTAGGCCAATAGAAGATCTGTGTAGATACGCGAAAGAGTTTGAAAAATTGGCAAGAGACGGAGAGAGAAGCGAAGTTTAAAAAGAAATCGGGGAGATGCTTAATAATATAAGGACTGATAAAAATATTTTGAGCTGTACTACTTTTGACTGCGGATGGATGAGTGTGACAGTAAACTTAAGCTTAAGGTGCTGTGATACAAATGATTGGAACTGTAATAGCTAGTATGTTTGTATTTTTATATATGTTTCAGCTGTTATTCTTCTCTAAATTAGATTAAGAAACTATGTAATGAGGGGAATGTATGGGACAGGACGTAAAAGGCGAGTGAAGCCATACTTTGGAAAATAAAATACTATACTACTATACTATACTTATCAATTTATTATTTATTCTGGGGCTTGAGTGTTGTCTGAGAATTGTTTTTATAGATTTTCGAAATTATTTTCAATTTTTTTTGTTTACTTCGTGACTGATAACGACTCTCGAGTTGTTGAGCATCTAAGACTTGTGAATATGTATATTTATATTCTATAATCCAGTAATTTACGATAAATGTTGCGTATACGTATACATTCACAATTCATGATACTAATATTCCATCTACTTCGTGATAGCATTGACATTTCTGAAATTGACATTTTTTTCAGTCATATTTTTTACTCACAAGTTATAGGCGAACCTCCATAATGTACAGTTAATTAAAACATCAGGAATTGCAGAAGCGTTAAAAAAAATGTAATACTCATTTTACTTGTGTAAAACATTCCAACTTCCTTAAAGATAATGAGCTTCTCCATAAAGCAAGCTTTATTTATAGTAAAAGTGTTTGAAATTGCTGTTTTTTAAATTATATAAAATTAATATTTAATTATTATATAATAATATTTAGTTATTATAGCAATTATATAAAAAATCAATTGTCAATATTGATATGAATATGGATGAATATGTTTATCGAGAAAGATTATTACACTTACTTTCGCTTATCGTTTATGTGCATCCCTCGATCACGATCACGATCTCTATCTCGTTCCCTCTCCCGGTGATAACCACCGGACATTCTGTTGTAAGATTCGAATCTCTCCCGTTTGTGCTCACCGAACCTGACGCGAAGAAAAGAAAACTTATTAGTCTGCAAAATAATGGGTAAATGAATTTTTAATTAGAGTCTGAAGACTATCAATTCTGAAATCATTACCAGATTCGTAGTGTCATGTTGTAAATACTTGGTTAGTGACAAAATTCTACAGATTTATACATGCTCGTCATCTCACACAGTGACGCACAAATTTCATTGTCAAAATAATATTTTTGCTCGTATTTCGTGCGCGTAACGCGGGCGTAAGATCACTCATTTTTAACCTGTGATTCGTACGCATGTGCAATCCAACCCCATTACTCCCTAGGGAGGAAATAATGTGTCCTTTTTTTTGGTAAAAAAATTAGCATTCTTTTCGTCCTTATTGCAAGAACAAAGAATGCGTTTATTTTTCAGCAAACCTTCTTCTCGGAAAAAAATCACGCACTTTCCTCTCTTGTAGCATAATATACTATTTTGTAACACGTGCATGAACAGCGGTGCTTTTCATGGCAGTTTTGCGGGCCGAAAGTTGCTAGTTTCATAGGAGTGTTGAAACGATGGTTGGCGCATGCGCAGTTCGCGATTCCTTCACTTTCGACCCTGCTGTTTTATTTTCGACCCTAGGGTGGAAAGTTGGTAACCTCACTTTTCACTGTTCGTCCCGCAAAACTACCATTCAAAGCACCACTATTCATGAAATTGTTACAAAAAATATGGTGTGCAACGCGGGCCAAAATTGGCGTTTGCGACTCGTGTGATTGCAGCTCACACTCGTCGTAATTGCCAACTTTCGGCCCTTGTTGCACAATATACTAATTTTTCATGAAAACAGTTTCCTTTATGAGGAGGCAAAATACGGTAAAAGTACCGTATTTTTACCAGAGTTGGGCAAAGTACCGAAAAGTACTTCAAGTATAAAGTACAAAGTACCGCAAGTACTTGAAGTATCAAGTACTTTTTTGTACTTCAAGTACTTTGCAAGTACTTTTTCCAAGTACTTTTCATAATTCGATTCGTAGCATTACTACAACCTCGATATCAGTAGATACGGTTTTTTTAAACTCCCGACTGCCCGCCAGGGCAAAAAGACGGGAGTTATGCGTTTCACGATGATCGAAAGATCTCACCTCGATACTTCAAAATGCATGTTTGTCAAAACGACAAAAAAATGTCTTGACGAATGTTGGTAGAGAGCTTCTATGGCTGGGACATTCGACTTAAAGCCATGATTTTTTTGAGATCCGTTGTGTTTCCGCGGAGATAGATAAATTTGAAAAAAGTTGCAAAATTGCTTATTCGTAAATATCGCTTTGACCACTACATTCTTATACGTTACACGGCCAGTATATAAGGCCAGTAGAGGCGCTGTCGCCCGGCCAAGTCAGTGATAAGTAAAAACACTCTAAAAATAATGAAAATAAAAAAAAATTAAAATTTTTTAAAAAAGCTCCCGTCTTCAAAAAGAGCGAAATGAAAAATAATTGTTCTCTCATTATAGTCGGGTGATTTCCATACGAAATGACGACTAAATCTGCAGACTATGATGAGAGAATAATAATTGTTTACATTCATAGGTACCTCTTGTAGATATATATAATATAAACACAACTCGCGTGGCCTCATGAAGCGACCAAAACCAAGCCGAAACCATACATATATATATCGTAACGATACTCCACAATAATTTACGTTGTGGGTTTCTCGGAAAAACTATATCAATTAAACATTTTCGTTACTATTTTAATAATCGTAAAAATAATTATGCGCATCGAGTAGTACAACTCTGGAATTAAATTTAAAAAAAGTACTTGTACTTGGTACTTTGACGAACAGAAGCAAGTACTTGAAGTACAACAAAGTACTTGAGTACTTCAAGTCCTTACTTCAAGTACTAATCAAGTAGTCGGTACTTCCAGTAGTGCCCAACTCTGATTTTTACGGTCATTTTACCGAAAATATAAATACCGGTATTTTCACATTTCTATACTGCAGTCATAAATGCAATATACCTGCTATCTCGAGGATCCCGGACATCTCTCTGCATCCAGTGATCTTCTTCTCGACTACCACCACTGTAATGCCCTCCAACAGCGTATCCACCGCTGTCTCTTCGGATTCTTTCGTCTTTCGCTCCACTCAGTCTGTCGATGCTCCTGTCACCGTGATTTCTTTCCCTCTCTCTGTCTCTGTCCCTGTCCCGATCCCTTTTTCCCTCCTTGTGCTTCGGATCTTTAGGCTCTTTGTGCCTTGGCGTATCGGCATTATTACTGAGACTCGAAGTGGAGTTCGGAGTCGAAGCTACTGGTGTGATCGTTATACCACCGATAGTTACACCGGGTAAAGTACTACTACTTCCGCTGCTACTACTGCTGTTTGCAGCAGCGGCAGCAGTGGCCGCTGCTGCTGCTACAGTCGATGCCGCAAAAAGTTTTTTACTCGGTGTGCTGTTGTTCGAGGTTTCTTCGACTTCCTCTACCCTACGTTTCACCGATCTCGGCTCTTTATTGCTCGCTTCTCCGCTGTGCTTTTCTGCATGTTTATCGTGCGATTTTTCCGCATGTTTCTAATGATCAAATTAAAAAAAAAGAGAAAAGATTTTGTCGTATAAGTTACAATTTATGTTTTTTTTGTATATCCACGTTAAGGAGGTGTACATCACATTAATCAAATGAGTGCTAAATTTTTAAAAGCATCACATGAATTTTTCAGAAATGATCTATTAAGTGAAAAAGCAAAATGATTCTCATTTCATCGATAACCGGGGCTTTTGTTTTAATAACAGCAGTGAATTATTTTCAATTATTCTTAAGGATGGGAGACGAAATTATATTTTTAATTCTTTTTAAATGAAATTTATGATTGAATTTTTGCAAATTAATAAATCACTTATTTATATTTCGTTTTCTATTGTGCGCAACAATGTTTTACGGTAAGGATGACAATATTTACCTTTGAATAACTCAATTCCTCCTTCTTCTCCGGACTCGACGATACACTCATGCCGTCGTCACCCTTTCGCGTCGCATGCTTGTAAAGTTTATAGAGCTTTTTCGCATCAAACTCGGTAAACTTTGAGACGAAATACCAGAGATTGCTGCGCCACTCTTTTATCTGCTCGGGGTCTCTGTACACGGACAGGCAGGTGTTGATTTGATTACCAATTTGAACAAGGCACTGGCGAGTGTGAGCGACCTGATCGGCTTCGCTCAATGTTTGATCAGGCCTGTCCAGGGCTTTCAGAGCCTTTTTAACGGGTCTCATCTTTTCTTTGCACTGAAAAGTAAAAGGTAAATATTGAAATAATATCGAGTTAATAAATTGCTGAGAAGATTTGGTAATTTCTCGAGTACGCACCTCGTTGAATATCGAAGGATCCAAATCTCCGAGTACGTTGAGAGCTCGGGGTTCGCTGTTAGCAGTAAAATGCATTGGTCCAACAGGCTGTTTACTCTTCTTGTTCTTTTTTCCTTCTTTCTTTTCCTTTTTCACTTTTTTCTCTTTCTTTTTATCGTCCGTTGCACCGTCGCTCTCTTCCTTTATTTCTTTCTTTACGTTCACTTCATCCTCTTTTTTCAATGGCTGCTGAAAAAATATATCTCAAGTGAGTCCCGCGAAACTACTGTGAAGGAGCATTAAGAACCTGAATTTAATGGTCAGGATGGACAAATTTAGGGCAAAAATGACCGAAAAAGTATTTTTAACAAATAAAAATTACGGGCTAGAAAAACGAAACAAAAATCTTGAGATTGTAATGCTATATTTATCATTAGAAATGATATATTTTCCAAATTTCAAATCATCGATATATTCGTATTAATCGAATATGTATTTCAACAAGATTCTGCCTTTTAAATTATGTAGTGAATATTTGATATTTTCAGTTACTTACTTTTTCGACTTTGGGTTTCGGTTTTTTGTTCTCATCCCCTGAACTGTCGTCTTCGATAATTTCTTTCGTAATAGCCGTTTTGAGTTCTTTGGGCTTCCTAGGTTTTCTTTGACGTGTCTGTAATCGATAGCAAATATATTATGAGCGTTCGTATTATCGTTTTTCGGGTTCTGCGATTTCACTGGTAAAAAAAGAAAAATTGGGTAAAAGATACCATGTGATTATTAATTATACGTAACGATGTTCTGATCATGCGAAAATATCCCCAAAATCCAATATACCAAATTTTAGAACATGTTTTAATTTGGCACCTTTTTTGTTTTCTTTTTTTTTTTTTCAAATCAGAGCCCGTACAATTTTTTTAAATTGATATAATTCGTATATATTTTACATGTTAATCTTGCCAAGTTCAAGTATGAATAGCTCGGCTCAGAGATAGATAAGGTTTTTAAAATTTCTCAGATGTTCAGTTACCATATTTAAAAATACAGGAGGCCAAATTTTTCACTAATTCACAAAAGGTTGATTTGGTGGGTTCACTTAATAAAAAAACGTTTGGATCAATTTTAGTGTGTTTAATTCAGAACTCACCACTCCAAGCTTGGCGTCAATCTGTTTCTTCAAAACCTTCAACAGATACTCGGCCCTCGCGTTCAACTGTTTTATTTGTGGTTTACTGTCGTTCGGTAGTATTTTATCTCCGAGTTTAAGAGTAGGGTCCAGTTTAATTGCTTCCCAGGAGCCCATTCCGTGGGTGTAGATTCCCCTGAGCAATCTGGAGTCATCTTCGGAGGTCCATTCGCAGTCGAAATTTGCGGCTTTCAATCTATACGAAAAAAAATATATATAAAAAGATGCAAAGTAGAACCTTGCACATTGCTTCCTCATTCTTTTTCGCTTTCTACAAAGCCGCCTCTATGAGGAAGTTTCTTTATTTTATTTTTGGCTTCCACATAGAGGAAGCTTTGCGAAAGATGAAAATTATTGACGAAGTTGATGATTTCTGACGTTTTACGAAATCCAGAGCGAGACCAATAAATTGTAAAAAAATTCAAGATCACATAAAATCCGAACAGCTTTTCCGATCATCAACAAATTTGATACGTAGGAGGGCTGAATGTTATTTTTCCTGTGTAGAAAATTTCAGTCGATTAGTTGACATTTTACCTGAATTAGAGCAAAACGAAATTTTTTTGAAAAATTCAAAATCTCATAAAAACTGAAACGCTTTACCCATTTGGTCCAAATTCAATACCAAAGGTCACTTTGTTCAATTTTAATACGAAGTTTCAGCCCGATAGCTAAAGATTCGTTCGAGGTAGAGCATTTCGGTGTTTTTTTCAAAATTTCAAAATTCTTATAAAAACGAAATGCGTTAAGCCATTTTTGTAAAACTTACACCAATTGAAGATCAGCCAGTACTGTACATGTTGTTTAAATTTAACCTGATTCGGTCGAACACTTTATATGTTACAGTTATATGAATTTTTGGCCTTTCATCACACACACACACATACATACATCCGGACAATTCTTCTAAACCACTTTTCTCGACGTTTCAGACCATTTTGAACGTTTTGACATCAGAAACTCGAAAAAAAATTTCATGAAAACAAAGCTTCCTTTATGAAGAAGCAAAAAAAAAAAAAAAAAAAAAAAAAAATAACGATTATTGACATGTTTATAACATTGTAATATTGGTTGGTAAAACAGACTTGTATTCTACTAGCGTAGCCGTCACCGTTCCTTCTTAAGGGGATGCTGGAGTAGATTTTATTACCGACTTTGGTCGGTAAAAACATGCTTTTTCGTAGTTTTTCTTCGTTAATACGCTACACACATGCTTCAAATTGTACACGGTTGTAATATCAACATAAATGAGTGGACGTACATTCGAATATTTGGTGAAAACGTACAATAAATGAAAAAAATCGTATATTACTAAACCTCCCGTAATCAAAATGGCCGCCAGGGTTTGACAGCATCGCCTGTTTGGTAAGATATAAAAGATTCTGGAACTTACATACGTTAAATCGGAATATACGTCCATTCTTTAGCGTTCTCTGAATATTCTACGAGCGTCGAAAAGTCAATTACAAAAAAGGAATCCACGCAAAACCCAGACTACGTTCACGTAGTCTGTTCGCGATCAGAGTGAGACAAGAAGAGCGCGAATGAAGTTTCCCGATTAGAACACAAGTGGCGCCGAAGTAGTCTGTTTTCTTTTAGCAAAAGCTCCGAGCCTTTGCAACGCGACCGTAGTATACACTATACATGGATTTGGCTTGTGTATTTGACATTCTGATGGCTTTCGAATATTCAGAAATCATCACAGAATTGACGTCCGGTCTGATTTTACACATCTAATTTCCAGAAACAATTAAATCTTACGGGAAAGGTCAGCTGACGTATCGTGTGCGGCCGTATTGCTTTTCGGGAGATTCATTATCTTTTGTCAAAAGTAAACAGATTACGTCGGCGCCACTTGTGTCCTGATCGAAACACTTACCGACCAAAGTCGGCAAACAAATCTATTCCAGCATCCCCTTAAAAGAACGTAAACTTACTTAGCCTCAAGGTGCCAGTTAGCCCGTTGTTCCGGTTCCGAAGGAAGCGCCTGATCAAGTGGGTCAAGTTCCTTTGTCGCCGCAGAAAGTGATTTTGCGTTAACCATTACGCCACCCACTTTGAACGTAGGACCTTTTCCTCTTTTCCGTCCTTTGCCTTCCTTCACGGGTTTTTCCTCCTCCATTCCAGCTTTATTCTCTTTCGCCATGCTCTCAAATTCCGCGATACAAGTTTCGCATCTTGTGCGCAATTGTTCGGCGAGCCACCGCAATTCCGTCATTGGTTTCTCCTGAAGTTCGGCGTCCGCCGCGATATCGTCGAGCCTCTTCGCCGGGGCTGTGAATTTCTTGTAACTTCGTACAAATCGACGAATCTGCAAAAACGGATATTTTTATTGTTTGATTTTGTGAATTTTTCAGTTGTGTCTATATTGACTCAATAAAAGACTTTATAATTGGATTTAAAATTCAAATTTCTCATTACCTCCACGTCAGTGAAACTTTTTACAACCTCACGCGGTAGAACTCGTGGTCTACCTCTTTTCTTGGGTCTCTCGTCGTCGGAACCTTCGGCTTCGCTGCCAGTCTCTTCAGCATCGTCGCTGTCGTCCGTTTGCATCTTTCTTCGTTTTCTGCCACGTTCTGCAAAAGATAAATGTAAAAATGCGACTTTACTCATGGCAAAATAAAAGCTTTCAAATAAAAAAAAAGAGAAATATATGTACCATCTCGTGCATCGCCTGGTTGATTTAGCTGTTGAAGCGTCTTTCTACTTCTAGGCGGAAGATACAGATCCTCCATTTCCTTCGACTTTTCATGTTCCTCGACCTTTTTCCTAAAGTTTTCTGGGATAATTTCCGCCTAATTGAAGAAGGAAAAGAAAATAGTGTTTTTGTGTGAAAAAAAAAGTTAGGGCGCCAAATGGACTATAAAGAGTATTTTTTTTCTTACCCAGTCTTTACTTTCATCGTCATTTTCCACCGGTTGAACCACAGGCTCAGCTTCTTCCTCGAATGCTGCGAAGCTCGCAACCTTGAAGGCCGAGAGCAATTCGTCACCAACAGTAGTCGGTGCTTCGTCTCTCGTCTCGGCGCGTCTCAGAATTTCGTCGATATCACACTGCAAGTGTATAATTTAAAAAATGGTAATACAAATAATCTCAAAATAATTATTACATTAAACCAAAGTTGTAATAAACTTCTCATTGTTTTAAGAAATGAACATTTATAGAATAATAAATTTAATTCTGAATTAATATTATGTGTAAAAGATGGTATAACTCTTTAACACTTGGATTTAATCGCAATAAGCTTTTCTTCTCAATATTTAGAATCGTATTATAGGCATTTTTTGTTTAAAAGACTCACCGTTGGCTCTTCGTCTCCGTCTTCCTCATCCTTGAACAATTCCTCTGCGCCAAATTTCAATATAGCGTTGAGATCTTCCTTGTTGAAAGGATTGTTGTTAGTACCGGGACTTTTCTTGTCGAGAACGGTACGTCCAGTGGTATCCATTCTTTGGATAACCAAATGATCGAGTACCATTTTTTGTTTGGCTCGTTCAACGATTTCCTCCTCCACGGAATTTTTCGTGACGAGCCGATAAATATTAACCTGCAAACAAAAAATCGTTGTATTCAAAACTGTGTGCAAGTCTCAATTTTATTCTATTTTTTTGTTTATGCCATATGTAATTAATAAATGCATTTTAATAGAATATTGCCCATTTTAGTAAAAAAAATAATCTAATCATTAATTAAATGCTTATTGAGCATTCCATCCCGATTCGACCTGGGTCTGACTCTCGACCTCCCCGATTTGACTCGTAATTTTTTATAGGATTGGTTAGACCCTCAAATGCACCAGATTCTATTTATTTATTTTTTCTATGCATATTTTTATTTTTTATTTTTTTAAGTGACACATCGAATGCCATAATTTAAAAATCTGAAAAAATTCTGAAAAATACTTTGTTGAATATCAAAATTTTCTAGCTTATAGCCAAAGTGGGCAAAATTTTAGTTCTTATAGTTTTTAAGCTTTTATGATTTAAAAAAATTATGAAAAAACAGAAAAAAAAATTAATCTACTACAAGCGATTGGTCAAACGTTTATTTATGTAAACTCGGATTTCTTAGATTTTTGTCAGATTTTTAGAAATTTGTCAAATTTTTCTGAACTAAAACTATTCCAGCACCATACACGCCACATTCTAGCACCATCATGCCATAATTAAATCTGAAAAAATTCTAAAAAATACAGTTTTATTTACAGAAATGTTTGACAAGTCGTCCATAGTAGTTTGATTCTTTTTTCTATTTTTTCATAATTTTTTTAAATCACAAAAGCTTAAAAACTATAAGAAGAAAAATTTTGCCCATTTTGGCTGTAAGCTAGAAAATTTTGAGATTCAACAAAGTATTGTTCAGAATTTTTTATTTATGGCAGGGTGGTGCTAGAATGTGACGTGTATGGTGCTGGAATAGTCTTAGTTCAGAAAAATTTGACAAATTCGTAAAAATCTGGGGAAATTCTAAAAAATCCGAGTTTACATAAATAAACATTTGACCAATCGCCTGTAGTAGATTAATTTTTTTTTCTATTTTTTCATAATTTTTTTAAATCACAAAAGCTGAAAAACTATAAGAAGAAAAATGTTGCCCACTTTGGCTGTAAGGTAGAACATTTTGATATTCAACAATGTATTTTTCAGAATTTTCTCAGATTTTTAAATTATGGCATTTGAAATTTCACTTTAAAAAAAAAAAAAAAAATGCCTAGAAAAAATACAAAAATAAAATCTGATGCATTTGAGGGTCTAACCAATCCTACAAAAAATTACGAGCCAAATCGGGGGGGTTGAGGATCAGACCCAGGTCGAATCGGGATGGAATGCCCCTTATCTCTTTTTGCAGGGGATAAAAAAAACAAGTGGTTTGCAAATTATTGATAGAATCGCCAAAAAAAAAAAATTAAGTGAGTGAGTTACATCAGCTACAACGCTAATTTAGGATTCTCGTGGTAACTTACCTGATTTTTTTGTCCGATACGATGAGCTCGAGCCTGAGCTTGCAAGTCATTTTGCGGATTCCAATCAGAATCAAAAATGATAACAGTGTCGGCAGTAGCGAGATTAATACCGAGACCGCCAGCTCGAGTCGAAAGTAGAAAACAAAAATCGGTTGAATTCTCGGCGTTGAAATGATCCAACGCCTGTTTCCTAAGTTCACCCTTAATGCTACCGTCGAGTCTTTGAAAGGGAAAATGTCTTTTCTGCAAATATTCCCCAAGAATGTCCAACATTCTGACCATCTGACTGAAGATCAAAACTCTATGTCCAGTTTCGCGCAATCGTACCAAGAGCTTATCGAGAAGCACGAGTTTTCCCGAGCCTCTTATAATCTGCTGAAGGTAATCCTCGTTCGATTCTTTTCTCTCGCCTTCCATAGGTTTTGTGAGAAACGCGTGATTGCAACATTTTTTCAACTCGATGACAATGTTGATAAATGTCATTGTCGACCCTTTGACGCCTTTGCGAAGAGCATTGTAATTCTTTGTCAATATCCACTTGTAGTATTGCTTCTGCAAAGACGTCATTTCTACTCGCAATATCTGCTCAACTTTAGCGGGTAATGATTTTTCTACATCTTTCTTAACTCGTCGCAGAATAAAAGGCTCCAACTGCTTGTGCAGTTTCGAGTAACCTTTTTGCGCTGCGTTGTCGTGCTCCTTTTCAAATTCCTCCCAAGTGTTGAATCTAGATCATTCGTGCAATTAAAAAAATGAAGTCGTCAGCGGATTTTATCAACGACTAGATATTCTTATAGTAGTGCTCAGCATTATTTAAAGTAATTGAAAAAAAAAAAAGGTTGAACATTTTATGTAACAATTATTGTGATTATCGATAATAATGATCAACTCGATCTTTAGAAATAAATAATAAATAAATAAATAAATTCATTCAAACTTCACATTAGTTGTGATATTGGAACAGGAAGTTCTTCGGCGCAAATATCAAAATCGCTTTTTACTACATAGTTGTAGTTAATAAAAACATTGCACATTGCTTCCTCATAAAGGAACTTTTGTAAAAAAGCGAAAAATAATGAGGAAGCAATGCGCAATGTTCTACTTTGCATCCTTGTTTAATTAGATAAATAAACATGTTGTGAATTCGCTTTTTCTATTTACTTATTCCGTTATTTCGTTATTATTAGAGCGTTTCCGGAAGTAAATGTGATAACGTGTATTTTTTTAAATAATTCAACATTCCATAAAATCAAAATTTCATACCGTTCATTACTAAAGTATACATATGAGGCATTCCATGCCAAATTCACTAGGCTGTGGGCCTCGATCTCGTAGATATGCTTCATAATTTTTTATATGATTCTTCTATCTCAAAATAACATTTATGATTTTTTTCAAAATTTTCAAACCAAATTTGAGTACGCTATAACTTTTTTTCAAAAACTTTTGGGACCGTAACTTAAAAATCTGAAAATATTCTCGAAAATCTGATATCGAAAATGAAAATTTTTGGCACTAATTTGGTGATGTCCGGGATTTTTCTTCCTCTTGCTTGGAGCTTTTTTTAACATTTTTTTTTATGTTTATTTTTTTTTATTGCCAGATGAACTTCGATAATGATCGGCCGTTCAAAGATTAACAAAAACACATTTTTCCAGGGGAAAAAATGAATAATTAGGTGCCATCGCACAAAATCGCCGCTAATTGGGAAATAACATGTAGCAACACGATATCTGGTGAATTTTTCAACTACTTTATCCCAGTTGTCATAATCTATTATTTCACTTTAAAAAAAATGTATCATTAATATAAATCGATATTCATAAGTGGATAAAGATTTTTTGTAATGATATCCGTTGAAATAATTAAAACTCTTACAAATGAAGAGTGCAAAGTCTTGACCGACTGGGATAACGCGGCCATCTTTGGTTGGTGTTGATTCCCAATATTATTATGTGTACTTTCTCCAAATTCTAACCTTTAACCTGAAAATTTCCCTCAAAGTTTTCCGAAAAATTAACAATTTTTTTTTTTTGTAATCAGTAAAAAAATCACTTAATTTTTTAATTCTTTTTGTGATTATGCATGTAATGATTGTTTTTTTACAAGACTATTGTTTCTTTTCTCTTTTCACTCTCTAGATTGCCAATTATTGTCGCACTTCACCCGGTAGTGAAAAAAAAAGAAAAATAAAATATTGAAACAATTCGAATTCAAGGGAAGAAAAATCCTGGACAACATCAAATTAGTGCCAAAAATTTTCATGTTTAATGTCGGATTTTTGAGAATTTTTTCAGATTTTTAAATAAGGGCCCTCAAAATGTTTGAAAAAAAATTATAGCGTACTCAAATTCGGTTAAAAAATTTTGCAAAAAATCATGACTGTTATTTTGAGTCAGAAGAATCATATAAAAAATTATGAACCAATTCCGCGAGGTCGAGGGTCACGACCTGGTCGATTTGGTATGGAATGCCCCATATATAATGGCTGAATATTGTTTCATTTACATACAAAATTTGAGCTTACTATCTCAAGTTTTGCAAAAGTTACAATAGAGCGATGTCAATTTTTTTTTAAATTCTAAATTCCATAAAATCTGAACCACTTTAGATCACTTTTCTGGACGTTTTGAACAATTCTAAGTGTCCTGACATAAAAAAATTGTGTTTTTTTTTAAATGAAAACAAGGCTTTCTCTATGAGTAAGCAAAAATATAATATTAAAATTGGGTTGTTTCGACATTGTTCTGAATTTCGGTAAAAACAGTAGTAAGCTAACAGACTCAAGTCGTTACCGAGTTATAAATAAGAATTTCGCAATTCCAAAACTTCCCCTACGAGAAAGCAAAATACTCACTTGTTCGGCATGATGAAATGCAGCAGAGCCCACAATTCTTTCAAGCTATTCTGTAGCGGTGTGCCGGTAATTAATAGCCTGTGATTTGTGTGAAATTCAGTTAGTGCTTTGTAAAGTAGCGAATCGTCATTTTTTAAACGATGCGCTTCGTCGACGAGGAGCGCCGCCCAGTTCAAAGCGCCCAAAAGCGCTTTGTCTTTAAGCACTATTTCGTAGGTCGTTAAGATGGCATTGAACTTTAGCCTCTTCGAACTGTAGCACCACTCGTATTCGCGAATCTGAAGAAATGAAAACACGACTATGGTTATACATATTCAAGCGCATTATACGTCGTTCGACATCAGTGGACTAAATTCATGTTACGTACAACGTTGCGGGAATTTACATCGCCGAGGTACGTGACGAAATTTAAATCGGGCGCCCACTGCGTCATCTCTCTTTGCCAGGAAGTCATCGTCGACAGTGGAACTACTAGTAGGAATGGTCCATACAGCTGATGAGTGTTAAATAAGTAATAGAGGAAGCATATCGTTTGAATTGTTTTTCCTAATCCCATCTCGTCAGCCAAGATAACGCTGAAATATGATAAACGACAATAATGAAGATAAAAATTGTACCAAACATGAAAATGCGCTGGATGTTCATCGATTATTGGCATTTCTTCTATATAACCATAATTTTCATTTTGTGAAATCTGTGAAAGCATATTATATTATTGATTCAATTAAACAGGAACTTATGTTTGCGTGTTATGGGCAAAAAAGAAATTGACATTTTTATTTGTCAAATTATCGTATTAATCAGAAAGGTTATTCGAAATAATTTTAAAAGTCGCAAAGTAGAGCCTTGCACATTGCGTCCAATTTCTTTGACTGATAAATAAGTTCAAATTTTATTTAGCAATATAATTTTCTTGTTGAAAATGCAAAATCTGGAAAAATGATCTAAGAATTGTAAATTTGTGATGTTATATCCTATCATTCAAGTCAGAAAGTAGAAATTTCTATTATTTTATTCACATTTTCACCAATATTCGTTAAAAGAGTATATAGCAAAATATTCAGTATCAATTGCTTGTCTACAGATTTCAATCACGTTTTTCAGTCTATATTTTTTATGGTCTATCAATCTATGATGTCCTAAATTCTGTATTTGAAGCCAAAATGGAAATTTCTATTATTTCATTTATATTTTCACATATATTAATAAAATAATGTCGATATACATTTTTTAAATATTAAATGCTTTATGCCACTCCGTGTGAGAAATGCGTACTTTTCACACGCTTCGCGTGCGAGAAATCGCACTTCTCGTAATAGTGGCATAAAGTTGTATACGAAATTCGTGCGAGAAACTTTTTCTGAACTCATGTGATTGCAACCCTCGCCTTCGGCTCGTGTAGCAAACTCACACTCGTCAGAAAAAGTTTGATCGCACTCGTATCGTAATATACTATTTCCAGCCAACATGCAAAATATCTGGGTATATATATCGACCAGAAAATAAATTTTAACTTTCATTTACAACAATGCAAAAGTAAGATGTTATCAACAGCAGCACATTTTAGAGGCATAACATTTAAAAACCGAGATCTCCATATAAAACATCTTGTGAAAATATATAACAGCATCTGCAGGCCGGTAATTCAATAGGGCCACCCAGTATTTATGAACTGCAAAGAGAATGCGATAAAAAAAATGAAAACTGCGGAAACATGCGCTATACGAAGTTTAACTAGAATTCGGCACCCGGCAAACCGGCTCTAGAATTCTCCCAACACGCTTCTCTACGAAATAACAGGAATTACTCCAATAATAAATCGAACAGAATATCTCAACTGTAAATTCTCCACAAGCCATATCCATATGTTACATCCAGGCTTATTTTTCATTATTGAAAATTAAACAAAACATTACATAAATGTTATTATTAATTCGTTCAAATTATTATTATTATTCTATTAAGTAAAAATGAAGTATAATAACAATAAACTGATCTTTTTTTTTAGCGTGAAGCGCTACTGGATGCGAACTTTTTACATTAGTCAGCTTTCCCACGCCGAATAGCAGGGCACCGCACATCTATGAGATGTGCGATGTCCTGCATCTTTAATTTTTGTATTCATGCGCCGTATCTTTCGCACTACTTGTAATTTCCAACATAGTCAGCCTTACTCCGGGGGCAGACTAAGCTGCTCGACCCTCGTCAATAATTGACAATTTTAAACACTATAAAACTCGAACAATTATAATTTAATTCCCGTGAATAAAATTCATATTAATTGTTTTAAAAAATGTATACAATTATTCCATCACCCAGTCGCTTACTCCAACACCTGAGGCGGCACAAACCATTAAAAAAAGGAGGAACAAATAAATCAATTTTCTTTTGTTGCGTCTTTTCCACAATAATAATAAAATAAATTGAAGCTATGACGTAATACATAATATCACTGATCTATGCAACCAACCGTTACCAAATGCCAATCGAAAAGCGAAACACCCAACTCTCACTATTTACCAGCGACTCGAGAGATTGGCTGATGATAAATTAGAACCAGAATAGTGGGATAAACAAATTCCCCAGATGATACAAAAATATAAACTATCCCATCCTCATAATTTCAGGGCTGAAGGACGATGAGATCGACGTTTGAATGTATTGTATTAAGTCTACGTCCAAGAAAAAAAAATTCTTATGCAAGAACTCTTATGGGAAACTAACCGATTTCATACTTCGGAACGAAAATTAACATGTATAAACTGAACTCTTATACAATATCAAATGTGCTATGGATTCCTTAGAGTGTCACGATTCGGTATAAAATATAAAAAAGGAACGTTATCGAAGTATTTGGGTGTAATTCCAACGTCAAACACCTCATCGCCACTCAGAAGTTACGGATAACCGGATGTAGCGGACGATGATAGAAATCAACATAACCTCCAGTGTCAACCGGCTCCGTTTCAACCTTGGTTTCAGGGACCCGATTTTTCGTGGCGCTTGTAATCGTGGCGCAAAAATTAGATTTTCTATCTACTTTTTTTTTGTTTTGTGTCACAAATTTACCTTTAAAACGACCAAATTTAGCTCTGACCGCGTGATGATACAATACCACTACGCGTTCAAGCGAGACTCTGATGAGATATTTTAGTTAATACAATTTATGTTTTTTAAGTTTACGAAGCATCTACAAATACGTTTTTATTCTCACTGTGATTAATTGAATGTGTAGATATATAAAAATGTTAGCATATACAGAATTTTCAGAACAGTGCGTCAATTGACTAGTATGAGTCGCAAGGACTACGGTAAAGAGTACAACTCACCTGTTCTCTTTGCACCACGAGTGGATCATCCAATTAAGACCGTCCATCTGATAATCCCTGAGCACGAGTTCCTTGCCCCTGCCCATGTATTCCGGTTGGTTCTTAATCTGGTGAAACTTTGGCCTTGATCTGAGTACCTTGCAGTGCTTGCTCGGCGTTCGTTTGGAATCTTCCCTGTCGCGAAATTCTTTTATCTTTTCTGGCCATTTTCGCACTATAAGGGCTCCGTCTTCCCACGTCGAATCGGCGTAAGGTAAACTCTCCCACTTACAGTAATAATCTGGATGATCGGAGTCCGGTTTGTTGTACTCCGCTATAATTAAAGGACAGACCCATATTACTCTCGTATTTGCGATATAACTCTGCTGACTTTTGATTCAAAACTTACCAATAATCCTTTCGACATTGTTATAACTTTTGAGAAGTTCCTGATGCAGTTCCGCTTGACATTCGAAGTAATCTATATCTTCGGGACCTGCGTAGTCTCTCCATTGTTTTATCTCTCTTTCTCGTTTAATAAAATTATCTAATTTCTTTAATCCTTTCACCTGTAAATGTTGTTTTGCTTAGTTAAATATCCTCATGGAATAACTAGAGTTTGGTCTAAATCGTTGAAATTGCTTCTTGTTTATTACCTTTTGAGCCTTCAACGAATCTTCAGACTCCCAGGTGTTGTGTATATGAGACCAGCCTTTCCACTTAATTAGGTACTGAACTTCACTCTCTTCTGGTGGCAAATCTGGAGGATTTGGATCGCCGTTCTCCTCCACGGCGTATACTGTCGTAACATTACCTGTGACTGCAAATAATTGTTCAAATGAAACAAAAATTTTCAATCTTTCACTTACAAATAATTGCGAACAAATAATTGTTCAAATGAAACAAAGTTTTCAATCTTTCCCTTACAAATATTTACGAACAAATAATCGTTCCAACAAAAATAAGTTTTCCTATCTTTTGATTACAAATAATTGGTCAAATAAAACAAAGTTTTTTAATCTTTCGCTTTCAAATATTTACGAACAAATAATCGTTCGAATAAAAATAAGTTTTCCTATCTTTTGTTCACAAATAATTGTTAAAATAAAACAAAGTTTTTCAACCTTTCGCTTTCCATAACCTACATAGGCCCTTTTATCATAGTTTAATTATCTTCGAACTGCTCATTTAACATTTCAACGACTCTTTCCACATTTTTTTAAAATTCATAATAAAGAATTTTGAACACTTTTTAAAATCAAAATTGCGAAACAAAACTTTTGAAAAATACAGTCTTACATTTTTTACAAATCATTGAGTTTTTCTTTCACAAAATAAAAATGTAGGATGCATTCGACTGTTACACCCATTTTTTAAATACAAAAGAATTTTTAATTTGTCAAGATCAACATAATTTGGCCGAATATCATGTGTTAGTAATAAATGGAAGACCCATTCGTGTTAAAACCAGCTTAAAAATTCTCTAATGATCAAAGACTGTGATGTTTTCCAAATATCGGCGATAAGGCCTCGATTTAAAATACAAACCTCCTTTCTTTCCACTTCTTTGTGCAATAATACGTTCGATGGTCTCAGCATTGTCAGGCTCGGTGGGTTCCGCCGCGGCCTCGTCGACCTCGACTAGATCCTCGCTATCCGTGCCCTCGTCACTCTGTTCTTTGTAACTGACGGTAGTTCCTGCTCGCCTTGTGGCTTGTCTAAAATGTGGCGATTTTTTTCCTTACATTCATATCATCAAGGAAAGTGTCGCGAAGTTTAAAAACTCATAAATTTCCTATAACTGATTTTTAATAGTTAGATGCTTTTGCCATAAAGCGAAAAAATAAATTTTTGTTTCGAAGTTCAAAAGAATATATTTTTAAAATAAAATCAGTAGATAAACCAATGAGAGATCTGTCAATGAGCATTAGCAATTTGAGTCTCATTTCTTCCCGTTAAAAGGATGCTGGAATAGATTGTTTCGTCGACTTTGGTCGGTAAGTGTTTCGATCAGGACACAAGTGGCGCCGACGTAGTCTGTTTACGTTTGACAAAAGATACTGAATCTTCCGAAAAGCAATATGGCCGCACACGATACGTCAGCTGACCTTTCCCGTAAGATTTAATTGTTTCTGGAAATTAGATGTGTAAAATCAGACCGGACGTCAAGTCTGTGATGATTTCTGAATATTCGAAAACCATCAGAATGTTAAATACACAAGCCAAATCCATGTATAGTGTATACTACGGTCCCGTTGCAAAGACTCGGAGCTTTTGCCAAAAGAAAACAAACTACTTCGGCGCCACTTGTGTTCTAATCGGGAAACTTCATTCGCGCTCTTCTTGTCTCACTCTGATCGCGAACAGACTACGTGAACGTAGTCTGGGTTTTGCGTGGATTCCTTTTGTGTAATTGACTTTTCGACGCTCGTAGAATATTCAGCGAACGCTAAAGAATGGACGTACATTCCGATTTGACGTATGTGAGTTCAAGAATCTTTTATATCTTACCAAACAGGCAATGCTGTCAAATCCTGGCGGCCATTTTGATTTCGGGAGGTTTAGTAATATACGAATTTTTTTCATTTATTGTACGTCTTCACCAAATATTCGAATGGACGTCCACTCGTTTATGTTGATATTACAGCCGTGGACAATTTGGAGCATGTGTGTAGCGTATTAACAAAGAATAATCAAAACTACGAAAAAGCCTGTTTTTACCGACCAAAGTCGGTAATAAAATCTACTCCAGCATCCCCTTGGGGCGCTGTCATACGGTCTGCCGGCCATAAGCTCGAATGACACAACAGCGAATTGTCACAAGCTCGAATGGTTATAATCTCGAAATGACATAAGCTCGAACGGTTATTATCGCGAAATGTCTTAAGCTCGAACGGTTATAATCTCGAAAGGTCATAAGCTCGAACGGTTATAATCGAGATTATAACGGTTATAATCGAGATTATAACAGTTATAATCGAGATTATAACGGTTATAATCGAGATAACCGTTCGAGCTTATGACCTTCCGAGATTATAACCATTCGAGCTTATGACCATTCGAGATTATTACCATTCGAGCTTGTGACCTTTCGACATTATAACCATTCGAGCTTGTGACCTTTCGACATTATAACCGTTCGAGCTTAAGACATTTCGCGATTATAACCGTTCGAGCTTATGTCATTTCGAGATTATAACCGTTCGAGCTTATGTCATTTCGAGATTATAACCATTCGAGCTTGTGACAATTCGACGTTGTGCCATTCGAGCTTATGGCCGGCAGACCTTATGACAGCGCCCCGATCCCCTTGAGGGGATGCTGAATTAGATTTTTCTATCGACTTTGGTCGTTAAGTTTCCCGATTATGACACAGATGGCGCCGACGTAGTCTATTTACTTTTGGCAAAATATACTGAATCTCCCGAAATTCAATATGGCCGGACACGATATGGCAACAGGCCTTTGCTGTTAGATATAATTGTTTCTGGAAATTAGATATGTAAAATCAGACCGGACGTCAATTCTGTGATGATTTCTGAATATTCCAAAACCATCAGAATGTCGACGACACAAGCCAAATCCATATATAGTGTATATTACGTTCGTGTTGCAAAGGTTCGGAGCTTTTCCAAAAGTAAACTGACTACGTCGGCGCCACCTGTGTCCTAATGGGGAAACTTCATTCACGCTCTTCTCGACCTACTCTGATCGCGAACAAACTACGTAAACGTACTTTACAAACTACGTGCGCTTCTTTTGTGCTATCGCCAATCCAACAGTCATAAAAAATGCGAAGAACCTCATAGGATCGGCGTCCACGCTCTTCTTTTGAATATGATGTTTATAAATGTTTATATAGAACGAAATAGGTGGTGTTGACAGTTCGAGCGGCCATATTGGTTTTCGGTAGGTTTACAAAATTACGATTTTCATTATTTTTCAAGTGTTTTCATCCAAAATTCGAACGGACGCCGATGCGCCTATGTTGATATTATAATCCTGTGCAATTTGAAATATATTTGCAATATATTAACAATGTCGTTTGTAAACTACGAAACCGAAGCTTTTTATCGACCAAAGTCGGTAAAAAAATCTACTCCAGCATCCCTTAAGAGGCAGTGGTACTTCCCCCACCACTCCTCAAATTTTCGAAAGCTGTTTTGTCTCACAAAACAACACAGATTAGGCTTGCATTTTGAGGGAATACGCGGAAGTATCGTAGAACTGGGCTAAGCTTCTGGCTCCTCAATCGGTTCAGTCGTTTTTTTATGAAAATTAAAAAACAAACAGTGCGAGAGAGACAGACCTATAGGCGTTTAACATTGGGCGAAGAAATTTTCACCGGTAGACCGTTGTCTCTTAAGAGGCAGTGAAACACCGAAAATTTTGTAGTCGGGGCCGATAATGTAGGGTTGTAGCACCGACCTACAATCTTCCGCTAGATGGCACGCCGCGCAATTTTTTACTTGTTTAATATTACTATATGTTCGCTGAGCTCTGCTTTTTGTCAATTTTACGAACGACTAATGAGTTATGATAACACTAATTTTGAAAGCTGTTTTCTTCGTTGTTAGTGCATCCATTTGGATGAAACAAAGTGCAAATAGTGTGTTTTTTAGCAGTGCATGGGCTAAGCTTCTGACGATACGATCTGGTAAACATAAGAGTAGAAAAATAATAATTACTTCGAGGGTAATTAAAACTGTAATTTTTTTTTTTTTTTGGAATTCTGGGAAACCAAAAGCTTAGCCCATTTCTGTCATCATTTCCTACGTGTGTTCCAAATTTTGTGGCGATTCGTTTCACCGTTTCGAAGAAAATAGCTTTCAAAATTTCGATGTGATGAGGGCGAGGGGGCGGGGGGAGTATCACTACCTCTTAAAATGTGAATACGATGCATTTTGTTTGTTGACGAAAAGCTTCAACTCACCTTCTATTATCGTCACTATCAAAAGATGAATTTTCTGACGATTCGGAAACACGCTTCTTACGTGGACGCGCATTTTCCTTGACTTTTTGTGCCGCTCGTCGATTAATGGATTTGCTGGCGGGCGGTGGAGGTGGCCTCCTGCTCTCCAAGTCATCAGAATCCGAATCCGAACTCTCGGAATTCCAAGAATTTTGGGAACTGCGCAAAACGAGAATTGTTTAATTTTAGATCGCGTTATTAACGTCTTCGTTGTTTTACTATTTTCGATAGTCGAACAGTACTTTCGTGCAGAAATGGACTTCTCTTGTTACTTTTTTTTTTTAAATATACGACGTTATTTATCCCATGGTAAATATTATCTATAAACAATAATCTTTAATTAGTTCGGTACTGTATTTTAGGAATGAAGATTAAACAACGAATAACTAGTAGTTGAGACGAAGTTCTTTAGTTGTAATTTACTTTTAACAGAGTTTTTATGAAACTGGGAATAAAAATAATAATGAAGTTCATTGTTTGTTAAACCGTAAATTAAATAATGAGACAATTTTTTACATTATTTTTGTATTGAACTTAATGAGAAAAAAAAATGCCACGAATAATAAAATGTGCTTTTTAGTACTGATATATATGGGGAATTCCATGACGATTCGACGTGGGTCTGACCCTCGATCTCCTCGATTTGGCTCGTAATTTTTTGTAGGATTTGTTAGACCCTCAAATGCACCAGATTTTATTGTTTTATTTTTGCTATGCAAAGTTTTTCTTTTAATATTTTTTTTAAGTGGCATATCGAATGCCATAATTTAAAAATAAGAAAAATACTTTGATGAATATCAAAATTTTGTAGCTTGTAGCTAGAGCAGAGTGAGCAAAATTGTTCTTCTTATAGATTTCAAGCTATTTTTTATTTAAAAAAAATTATGAAAAAATAGAAAAAAAATAATTAATCTACTACAGGCGATTGGTCAAACGTTTATTTATGTAAACTCGGATTTTTTTAGAATATTTTCAGGTTTTCAGGAATTTGTCAAATTTTTCTGGACTAAGACTATTCCAGCACCATATGAGCCATATTCTAGCACCAGCATGACATAATTTAAAAATCTGAATAAATTCTGAAAAATACAGTTTCGCATACAGAAATGTTTGGCAAGTCGTCCATAGTAGATTGATTTTTTTTTCTATTTTTTAATAATTTTATAAATCAAAAAAGCTTAAAAACTATGTGAAGAAAAATCTTCCACACTTTGTCTCTAAGCTAAAAAATTTTGAAATTCAACAAAGTATTTTTCAGAATTTTTTCAGGTTTTTAATTATGGCATTCGATATCACTTTAAAAAAATATTTAAAAAAAATTAGCATAGACCCAGATCGAATCAGGATGGAATGCCTCATATATATATTTTTTAAAGTTATTTGTCTCGGATCAGAATCAATACGTGGATGGATGACCGTATCTACAGTTGTGCCCCTCTAATTATAAGTCTTAATTCATGACGTGACGTCAAAATGCAAAAAATGATTATGATTTCCTGAATTTTTTTTTGTATGAGGTCTTGATAATTCTACGAGTTTTCAAAACCAACTATAAATTCAGAACTACTAGAAAAAACCTGCTAGTTATTCAATAAAAACTTGGCAATTTAATTTATATAGATAACTTTAATATAAAAGTAACAAGAAGTACCTACTCATATACACAATATACACGTTGCTTTAAATTCGTGAAAGAAAATAAGTGTGCTTCAAATACATCCGATAAAAATAAAAATGTATCTGTAAGTTTGTGTTTTGCAGGTGCTTGTTGCAATGTTGACAATAATATTTATATCTGTACAATATTCTGTGTCTGTGATACGAATTATGATTGTATACAAAACCTTGAATATCTCGCAAAATGATAAGCTCAATGCAAAGCGCTGCAAAGAAAAGACAACACGAAAAACGAAAAGTATTGTTAAAGTACAATCATTAAAATCACTTTATTAATGCTTTTTAGAACGTCATTAATAATTAGAAAAAATTCAGAAGTGAAAAAATCAATCCATCGCAATTTGGTCAGCAAAAAATATTTGTCGATACCATAGTTCACATAGCAACAAAATAGTTCAAAGATATTGTAGAAATATTCCTTTGAAGTATGACAATATTACCAGAATATTCAAGAATATGATAATGATATTGATGAAATATCGATACATATGTAATATTCAATCAATATTACCGAATTAAGGTGCAATGATGTTGCATAGACATTAATTCTAATAAACAATATATTCATTATTAAACTTAAAAATAATATTATCAAAATAATATAGAAAAAGAAGTGACCTGGGAATTTTTATATTTTTTCTTATTTTTTATTGCAATCGGATTCGTTCTACAATTCTTGGTACGATTTTTTGATCCACCGTTAAGAATGTAATAAATCAAGATAAGCAAAATCTCATCCATACATTGTCGTAGCTACGCTGTTTGAACATATATTGTTCCTTCAAAATTATCTCCGAAAAAAAAAATTCCCTACATCGTAAGAAATTTTAGCAAATATTTCTTAGAATATTTGTAAATATTTTAGAAAAACCGTTCGTACAAAATCTCTTAAAATATCATTAAAATGGAAGGAATAAAAATGCTACTTTTCAACGAAAACATTCTAAAATATTTTCTAAATAATACAATTTTAGTAATCTTCAACGATATTATACACAACTAAAATTGTTATTTTATGATCAAATATTTTGCAATATTGCATCCAGAGTTGTAAACCCCATCAATTCAAGAAATATAGTTAATAGTACAGTTTATTTTGTAATAATGATTTCATAATAATAATCTACGGCGATTATAAAATGATGTGCAAACTTTAGTATAGTTGCAAAAAAAAATCTCTTTTTCGATTACATATCAGAAAAAATAGTTGAACAATGAAAGAGCACAGTCTTGCATTCTCAATGCATTAACTATTCTTACATTTATTCCCAAAGATTACCGTGAAATTTTATTAAAAATTAATATTCTTTGCAGCTATCTAAAAGTTTCCACATACTATTATAATCAGAGTTGTAAATGCCTAATACTTATAGAAATAATGATGATTATACGATCAGCTCTATAAATATGATTTTATAATAATAACATGTAGCGATTGTAATACCATGATTAAACTTTGGAATGGCTGCAAAAATTATTATTTTTCAATAAAAATTCACAGTAATCCTTTTGAAAAAATGGGAAAAAAAAGTAATGCATTATCTATTTCTTCCATTTTTTCCACTATTTCTTGCAATATTAAAGCGAAAATTACTTTTTTTTTTCAGCTATTCAAATGTTTACACTCTATTTTATAATCACTACATATTATTATTATGAAATCATAATTACAAACCAAATTGTACTGTAAACTAGATCTTATGAATTAATGGGGATTTACAACTCTGATTATAATCTCGTTATTATAATAAAATCATAATTATAAAGCACCACCATATTTCCCAAAACTATTATGCATTTACAACACTGATTGCATCATTATCAAAATTGCAATAGAAAAATTGGAATCATTTCTTTAAGGAGGATCGGTGACCACTCCCAAAGTCAAATCAGAGATAAATTTTTGCGATCGATTCTTTAAAGTTTAATGCATTAAATAATAACAGTGGAGGATGATTTGTATTGAAACATGTAGACTTAATCCAGAGAAAGATTAACAGTCACGGATTTGCATAAAGATTAACTGATTAACGTTTCTTTTCAGTGTGATATATTTTCGTTCAGTTTTTTCCAAGTATTATCTTTAATTCTTTGCCGATTTTTATGAACGATAGCTCATTGTTTTTCTTAAAAGATACTCTACGAATTAACCTCCTAGATATTTCATAGTGTTCATCGTTTGTAATTATAGCCTGTTGTTTATGAAAGTATTTTAATTTCTGTTAAACAACAGTCTAGAATTATTAAACAATTAACACTATGAAATATCTAGGCGGTCAATTCGTAGAGTATCTTTTAAGGTAGAGAATGAGCTGTCACTCATTCAAATCGGCCAAGAATTACAGATCATACTTGAAAAAAACTGAACGAAAATGTATCCCATTGAAAAGAAACGTTAATCAGTTAATATCTATGCAAATCCGTCACTATTAATCTTTCTCTGGATTAAGTCTACATGCTTCAATACAAATCACCGTCCACAGCTATTATTTAATGCATTAAACTTTAAAGAATCGATTACAAAAATTTATCTCTGATTTCACTTTGACAGTCATCACCGATCGTCCTTAATATTCCTTTAATATTCTGTGCTATGTGAGAAGTATATAATACACGCAGAGGAATAAAAAAATTTGAAGCCCGAAAATTTTGAAAAAAAATAAATAAAAATAAAAGAAGTATCATTTTGCTTTCGTACTTACCTTTTTTTCTTAAATTTCTTCCGACCGTCAGAGTGAATTTCGCTTGGTGCCGCTAACCGTTCGGGCTCCTTTCTCGAACGGCCGCTTCTCCTGATGCCGTATATATCGGGATTCTCGTCCCATTCACGGCTAGAGTCGCTTTTATTTCTACGCTTTGGTTCTGTGCTGTGATTCGAGCTTTTGCTCTGAAAGCTATCGCTTTGTGCAGGTGCATCGGATTTCTCGGATTTTTCCGAATCGGAACCTGTTGCCGAACCAGAGCCACTCGACGAGCTAGAGTCACTGCATCACAGCAGCCGAGCAATACGACGTTTCATTTAACGTTTTCAATTATTTCAGAAGAACCTTGAAATACATTCCTTCGTTGCTAATGCACGAATTATTCAAGTGCACTTGATATTAAATATTTTTAAACATTATTAAATATATATCAAATTCCAACCAGAGCAAAACTGGTGGCATCTATACTATTTTTTATTGTCTCGAATATATTTCAAGGTCCCACAGTACAGCAACAGATTCTTTCTACGTATAATTATTAAACTATAACCAACAACGGCAATGAAATGCAATGGCGACGATTTTTTTTTACCGCTTGCTTATCCAAGATGAGAGCGAATCGAATGGAATTTTATTGTGATACATTAACGAAGAATAACCGAGAGAAAAATTAATCGCTATAAAATAATTTTCCGACGATTCATCATGATTATCTTTTATTCCCCATCAGAATAATTATTCTGAGGATATATTAGGTATGCATTATTCAACGAAATATTTATTTGCATTTTATCACTTTGCAAGAGAACAAAAGTCTGAAATGACAAGAAAAATAGAATAAATGAAAAATTGTTAACTATAAATTTTTCATTTTTATAAATATCATTGATCTCGAATTATGATAGTGCCAAAATATTATTATTAATTTAGGTTACAAAAAAAACGTTTACTATTTGAAAATTTAGTTTATTTATTTCATCAAATAAATCGACCATTTGTTTAAGATAATTTATTTATACAATGTTTATTTATTGATATGTTTATTCGTCTACCAAAAATTGTGAAAATTCTTATGTACAATATGAAAGTTTTGTTCCAAAACATATTTTAAAAAACTGCGACACGCCAATAATTTATTAAAATAGAAGAAAACATTTAAAAATGTGATAAAAAAAAATTATATATATTCGGAAATTTTTTAAAAATTATAAAGGTTAATTTTTTTTTTTAATTCATTAATAAAGTTTTCCATTATTGTTCAGAATCAATATTCGTATTATTTTCAATAATCCTAATTCTATTAAATTCCTCCCTTTTCAAAAAGTAATCAAATTTTTTATGAAATTTTTTTATCAAAATGTATACGTGAAACATTTGTAATTCATTTTTTTTTAAATGTTTGGTAACAAATAAATTTTTCTGTCGAAATAGCAACATGAAAATGTTGCCTAATTCCCGCTTCGTTGGAAAATTAACATTTTTTTCTCGCCTATAACTTCATAGAAAAAAAAAAAAAAAATTAAGTGTACCTCCAGGAAATAAAACCAACCAAAAATGTTAGGCCATAAATAAAAAATTGTGAGAGTATATTAGTGCTGTTATTTAAGCCTTAGAGGTACAAAAAACAAAGCATAAGGAATTGTATATATCGCGCAAAACGTCAAACCATAAAGGTAACAAACACGAATTGCTGCATTGCAGTAGTCACAGAGAAAATTTGCTTCTTCAGTGAAAATTTGTATCCTTTTGGCTAATATCGTGGTTTGAAAAATGGAATATTGACCACCTACCTATCGCTCCCAGATCCGGACCCGGAATTACTTCCTGAAGAGCTGCTATCGCTTTTGCTCTCATTTTCGGAATCAGAGCCAGATTCCTTTCCAGACTCGGATTCTGTCTTCTGAAATATAATTTTTAAATCTAATATCGCGAGGAAAAAAAAACGAATAAGAAATCGCCTATATAGTTGTTGTTGTTTGGAATAAGATTCACTTTTTGCCAGAATTATCATTACACTACAGAAATTCAATCGAAGCCTGAACATAAATTTATTTTCGAGTCGGACTAGGATTGAGGATGTTCTACTCTGGCAGCCATTTTGTTGATCAGATCCACCATCTTGTAGTCTAAATCCTAACAGATGACTATGTAAAAACTTGAGCTTTCTAGTAAGTTGGACAGCTGGAAAAATGCACAGAATTCAAGCAAATAATCCCAATGACCGACACATTAATTTGCTAAATTGTATAATTATTTTGTTGCCAAACTCTTGGAAATAAATTCTTTGAAGTTCCACGCATCGTTGTACGCCTAGTAATGATAATCGTTGTACCTAATTAATCGAAGCAGTTACAACAGGTAAAGGTGATATCATTAAATGATACTCTGATGGTAATTAACATGTTTATTCAATTTTTTAAATGTACATTCATGTTGTATAGTCACTGAAATCGTTGAACGAAAATTGATTAGTGCATTAAATTTATTGTGTAAAATTGCACTATGAGTATTATTTATTTTATGTGGAGGTAAAGCTTTGACTATGTGTATGAAATTTTTTAATCTTATCATAACAATATATATGTAGATTGGGGCAAATATTTACGAGATAATAGCAAAATGTGAGCTTCATCAAAGTAAATTAGTAATTATGGTCTTGAATTTTTTTTTCAATAATAATTATTTTATTTTATTTTTGGATCACTAAACTTTTGGCAAAGTTCTTCAAGTAAAATATTTTTTAATATATAGAAAATTGCATTACGCACACAAAAAATATTTTATTGCAATGCTGAAGCCCATTTATTTTTAACAAATCAACACAATTTGCGCAACAAAAAAGTTTTTGCAATGCTAAAGGCTATTTATTTTTACATCTAAAAATTTGAAAATGGCTATTAATCGTTACACAATCACAAACCTTTATGTTAAAAAAATTGTTTTTTTACTCCTGTAGAGCAGATTTTTTGCAATGATAAAGTGTATTAATTTAATGTGAATCAGAAATATTTGTTAACAAAAAAAGTATCTCAACAGCAATAAAAAAGATTTTTTACAATGCCAAAAGCTATTAATTTTCACCATAAAAAAACTGTTTGCATAAAAAAAAGAAATAGTCATCGTTTGCATGTAAGACTTTTTTCTCAATGCTGAAGGTGATGCTTTTACATGACGAAGCATAGACATTACGACAAAACTAATTCACCATAGTGAATTATTACGAGCTTCGTTAATACTTTTTTTTAAGTGAACGACTCAACGATTCTACAAGACAATCAGCATCATGCTGCTTTATCGGAAGCACAGAGGCAAAGTTATACAAATAAGCCAAAGAAGACTCTCTGAGCAAAGCCGCTAATAAAATGATTCAGTGAAGCTGCTGAACACTTTATATTTGACAAACACTCGAGGTATCCAATGATCTTTTCCATAAATTATTGCCACTGCTTCCTTTATGAAAAAACTGTGTCCTCCGTGTCAAACACAGGACAGTATCGATGAGTTTTATATAGAGAATAATTGGAGAAAACATAAATAGAAGCGACGATGGATGTTTCACAAAAATAGTGACAAAGCAGTAATCATCAAGCAAACTAGTTGTTTGAATTGTTACGCAATGTCCAAAATAATAGATGGGAAGTACATCGACAGCTATGCTGTGACAGTGCGGATCAAACTTTGAGCTCAATTTGCAAAAATGGGTCTATCTCAAATTGTCAAATAAGTGTGAGTTGTTTATGAAGAAAATAACGAGGAACAATTAGGAACGATAATCTGGTTGGAACAAAGGTATTTTCAGTGAAAAACGTAAACATGAAAGGATGTAAACAAACTTAGAGGTTATTATAAGCCAGGAAACTCAGTAAATTTGTGGAAAATCGAGGACCAAGGATGAAAAGTTTTTGGTACAAGAAGGTCCGTGAGACCGCGCCCCAACAACGAAAACGCGTCTAAACAATTTAGCAATTATTATTTACATTTTACAACGCTTTTTGAGGCTTGATTATACGTAAACGCATGTGGCAACGTGAATTTTTCTTATTCCAAACAACAGACGCGACGTGATGTTTTTTTCGTTAAAAATACACAATCGAACGGCGATGCTCGTGTAGTTTGTTAAAACAAACAATTAGAGCTGGTAATAACCGATGATATACTCGAAGAATTAACTATTTTCGAACTCGACCACTCACCTGCATCGTCCCGTCTACGCGTCTCACCTATCTCCGTATATCAACTTCACGAGACACTATTCAATCGAAAATCAATGATATTACGATCACACGAGCTCGCGGTCGCGATATTAAACGACCGTCGTTGTTGAAAACCTCAACATCGTACAAAAATATCGAATTTTCACGTACTATATGGTCGCTGGCCCGAGCTTAGCCGCCATTTTGTGAACCTCGTCTCCGTTCTTTAGTCTTCCCCGTCTTCCCCGTTCGCCCTCTCGTCCGCCGACCCATAATGCAACGCGCGCACCTTCCCCTCTCGTTCCCCCTCTTGCTTTTCAAGCCTAAACGATTAAACGACGACGTATGTACGTACGTACGTACGACCGCCGACCTCCGCACTCTTTGCTATATTCGTTTTTAAAATCGACGAATTTTCAAACACGATTTATCCTCGAGCGAACAGAGCAAAAAAAAAAGAAAGAAATATCGCGTTGCCGAATGAAATTTTATTACAAGCGCGTATCGCAGATTCGCGCACAGAAAAAAAAAACCTGCGTTCATTATTTTGGACAGAAAAATTCACGTTTGCCTTTTATGCTGAGAATACCAATATTTTCTCTCACGAAGACTGCCATTTTGATTTCTTGAGTTATTCTACCCATAAGCCACCCCGTTCGGCTTGTGCTATTGGTCTGAAAAGTTTTATAATATATAGCACAAGCCATTCATGCGTTACTGTACAGATTTAATAATTATGATTATTTCGACGTCGTAAATTCTACCAGTGGTGGATCTGCGACGTGGAAATTTGTGTTATGCAAATGATTTTGGTCGATTATTTAATGGATTTCGATGAGACTTTGAGTGTGAGATGCAATTGATTGTAAAGATAGAAAATTGGATTTGCTATACCTTGCTGAGGGGCTGAGCCTCGCTGGTAAAACACTTCGGTGCGAAAATTTTATTCAGGGTCACAATGATTCGTCATGCTTGAGGCGACTTTCTTACGGGAAATACATGCCGTGCGCTGCGCACAATACAAGCATTTACTATTGGTGACGCAATTGCGGGTTTAAAGCGAAAGCGATCGAAGCTAATGAGCATGCAAAACGTTTTTTTATAGCCACAGGAGAAAAGGGACACGATGTGTATGTATCCGTTATTCACTTTGTCGCACAGATCAATTTCACCAACGTACAATCGTCTGTTCCACGAGCGTTGTGAGGAATTATTTTGTGTGAAATGTGAATAAGGCCGGAGTGTAAAGTAAGCGCCGTCTGGAGTGAAAATCGTAAAGCGTCGCACGACTCACCCAGCGTATATATTCACATAAAAGCTGTTTGAAGCGTTCTTTTGGGTTTAACAAGCGGCATTGAAATTCTATGCTCAATTTTAACAATCGAAGACTGTAGGAATTAACGGATAAATGCGTGCAACTGGGCGCAATATATTCGCTGCTTTGACTGTGTGTGAGTAGGTGCTTTTTTCAAATGAAGATCTTTGTGTAAAGCTATCGGAATGAGAGACGTAAAATATTACCCAAAGACCCTTGGCACATCAACACCGGAAAAGGAGGAGAATCCCAATCGTTCGATATACGACCGTTGCGCGTCTTCCGGTTGCGCATGCCCACTCGAATTTTTTGACTATCGAGAATCGAAGGAATGCCCGCGAAATTTGAATTCGAAATTAGTTTTAAAGCTTTTCTGTGCAATTTTTGCTTCCTCATAGAGGAAACTTTTTTTTTTCATGAAACTGGTTAATCTTCATAATTTCGAAGTAAGCGGCTTCGTACCGGCCCAAAAGGAATTAGGAAACAAATTAAATAATTTTTTTCCCTCTTTTACCACACAAAAACTTGTTACACTGTTGTTTATTTATTTATTTTTTCTTCACACAGCGAAAATTATATTGAAAATCTGAAGAAAGCACATAGTGCCCTAACCTTTAAAAAGAGTGAGGAAAACAATTATTTAATTTGTTTCCTAATTCCTTTTGGGCCGATACGAAGCCACTTTGTTCGAAATTGTTATATATTAAAAAACGACCGTCTACACTACTTACCAACTGGTTAATCTTCAATTGGTACAAATTTTACAAAAATCGCTTAACGCATTTTATTTTTATAAGAATTTTGAAATTTTGAAAAAAGTACGTAAATGCTCTAGCTCGAATGAATTTTTAGCTACCGGGCTGAAATTTCGTATTAAAATTGAACAAAGTGATAAGACCTTTGGTATTGAATTTGGGACAAATCGATAAAGCGGTTCGGTTTTTATGAGATTTTGAATTTTTCGAAAAATTTTCGTTTTGCTCTAATTCAGGTAAAATTTCAACTAATCGACTGAAATTTTCTACACAGGAAAAATAACATTCAGCCCTGCTACGTACCAAATTTGGTGATGATCGGTAAAGCGGTTCGGATTTTACGTGATTTTGAATTTAAAAAAAATTTATTTGCGTCGCTCTTGATTTCGTAAAACGTCAGAAATCATCAAATTCGTCAATAATTTTTATCTTTCGCAAAGCTTCCTCTATGAGGAAACCAAAAATAAAATAAAGAAACTTCCTCATAGAGGGGGCTTTGTATTTTAATCAGAGTTGTAAATCCCCATTAATTCATGAAATATAGTTTACAGTACAATTTGTTTTGTAATTATGATTTCATAATAATGACATGTAGTGATTATAAAATAGAGTGTAAACATTTGAATAGCTGAAAAAAATACTAATTTTCGCTTTAATATTGGAAGAAATAGTGGAAATAATGGAAGAAATAAATAATGCATTACTTATTTTTTTCCATTTTTTCAAAAGGATTACCGTGAATTTTTATTGAGAAATAATAATTTTTGCAGCCATTCCAAAGTTTAATCATCGTATTACAATCGCTACATGTTATTATTAGAAAATCATAATTATAGAGCTGATCCTATCATCATCATTATTTCTATAAGTATTAGGTATTTACAACTCTGGTACTGACTCATTAGCTTGAAAGTTAATCATTTGCATACAGTCTAATTCTAAAGTCTCTTTGAATGTTAGAAAAAAATAGAAAGACACTAAAGACAATAATAGGTGTACTATAAAAAAAAACATTCAAAAATGTTTTAAACAAATCTTTTGATATATTTTTTAGAAAAGTTATTACGTTTCAAGCTGAAAGGGTAAATGGAAAATACACTTTGGCTACTTGAAACGAAAACGAAAGAAAACTAAAACAAATTGGAGTCTACTAAATAAATCAGCTAGAAGATTCAACGTAAAATAAATATCCAGTCAGATTAAAAAAAAAAAGTAGGAGGAAAAAATAATATTATTGAAAGTCTATTCTTCTATTAATTGAAGACGTGGTAAATTAAGTGATTGAAAATTTTGAATCTTGTTTCGATTTTTTCTGTTTCCTTCTCAACTTTAATGTAAAAAGTTTGTAAATATACAAAAATTTGACGGAAGATCTTTATTATTTTTAATTAATTTCCTATTATTCAAAGAGGATAAGTAAACATATACCAAGTCCTAAAAAACGATGACCTTTTATGGTCCTTTCCTTTCTCCAACTTTCAAACACTATGTAAATGTACAAACTCTAGAATAATTGTTCGTTTTTCTTTATAGAAAAAGATTCACCGATATTAGCAAGTAGCCGTGCTGATCTTCGTTGATATGAATTAATTTTAGATGAATTTTTTCTTTTGTGATACGCCAAGTCAAAATACAGAAAATCACATAAAAATTGACTTTTCTTCCAGTTTTTAAAACGTTTCTTTCCAACTTAATTGAAAATACTTTGTGGATATACAATAATTTAGAGAAAAGTTACTCAATATACATTTTTTGTATAATGGTAGTGGTCACAATAATATATTGATTGATTTGGATTGATTCTCTGCCTAATTAGTGATAAAAAAAACTACCAAAAAAAATTGTTTTTTTTTTTCAATCTTCCTATGAAGAATCGTTCTAAGATTTTGCAATGCTGCACATTCCGCTAAAAAACAGCAACTGCGATCGAAAAGAAAAAAAGTTGAAAACTTGATGAATATCGTGGATTCATGGTACAAATTCCTGATCGTGACTTGAAGTTATGACTTGTCGCGATGATATTAGATTCATAATTTTTTTTTTAATATGTGACTGATAATACGAATAACTGTCTCGTATGTTTCTTGATATGTATTTAAATTTAAATAATAATTTGCATACCTTCACGCAACCGGAAATCTATATAACACATATTCTTCTTAATCGCTCTTGGCAAATAATTGTTCGCGGAATCGATAATATATCTTATTGTATTTATAACAAATGTCTCAATCGTGATTAAAATTTACTATTTGATGAATTGAAATTAACAATTTTTTTGCATCATGTTCCTGATAAGTTGCTTTCTGCATCCTTTCATATCTTGTATTAAACGGAAAAAACCCTAAACGGAGAAAAATTAGTCATTTTGTACGAATTTTTTTAAAGGTGTTAAAATAATCTTATCATTCTGAAACTTTAACCTTATTTTATTAGATCTTTTAAGATTTGAAAAACATTTTTTTTTTACATCACAAAATGGCGGCGTTATGAATTCTTCTTTCAGACTTATTTTCGGCGGCATCGAAAACTGTTGCATTTACAGTATTTTTTCGAGTGATTCGAAACAGAAAACTAAATTTTTTTTCGTTTACTGACAATTGTAGGGGAAGGATAAACCTACAAACTTATAAAAAAATGTATAAAACTCAATATTAAACAGACTTTTGAATGAAATGCTCCAATTTTCGGCTATTTTTCGACAACTTTCACCCCAAAAAAATAATTTATCTAAGCGATATCTTTTAAACTTTAGGTATATCCTTCCAGTAATGATATAGACAGAAACCTCCCAAAATTTCAGCTAGATCGGTCAATAACTTTTTGTGCAACAGCACGAGCAGTCATAGGAAATGTAGTTTCGAGATAATCACGGGATAACGCCACCATTTTGTGTTGTAAAAAAAAGTTTTTAAATGTTAAAAGATCTAATAAAATAAGGTTAAAGTTTCAGAAACATAAGATTAATTTAACACATTTAAAAAAAATCGTACAAAATGACTAATTTCCGCGCGTCTAAAGGGTTTTCTCGCCTTCATATTTAAATGATAAAAACTGGCGCATAGTTTCAATAGATTGACTGTCGTAAATGGAATGAATAAAAAATGGTGTTGATAAAATTGCGAATCTAATACATAGCATATTCAATAATTTATGAGTAACAACTAGACATTTTAATTTACAGAAAAAATGTGCTGAGAATGAAGATTTAATTATTAGAAGATGAATGGGCAAAAAGTACATTTTCAAATAGACAATATGTTGTATTTATTCTCGAAAAATTATCATCGAATCATAATCACATACGGGAAAAAAAAATTGAACAGCTACTAACTTGGACATAATTTGATTGGGGACACTTGTGATTGATTGAACTATTCAGGATCCGGCGTTTCAACACTTTCTTTTTCACTCGATGATTCGCCCTCTTTTCCTTCCTCTTTCTCCTTGGATTTGGCATCTGGGACCCACAAACCACTGTCGATGCATCTCTTCATGTGGTACTTTGCCTCGTCTTCAGGCATAGCAGCTATCGTTTGTTGCAGCAGCGGAATGTCTTGTGATTCGAAACATTTTTGGAGTGCCTGAAATAAATATTACAAAATACGGTAGTAACGCATTTCAACTCATTATATTATTATTTTCGTCTCCAAATTACTCTGTTTTATGCTAATTTAAAGAAAATAATTAGTGAAACGCGATACTGCTAAAAAATCTCATTTACTTGACTTTTTTTTCCGAAATTTTTATGTCAACATACTCAAACTGATTTCAAACATCTAGAAAAGTAGTCTCGAAAAAAATTCCGGATGTTTATGTGTATAAGTTCAAAGCTGTATATCTAAAAAAACGGCTCCACCAATCGAATAGCCATTTGGCACACAATTAGAGCATTTATGCTACTTTTCTTCTACTAATTCACGCAATAATTTTGTGAGATTTGATGAAATTTTGAATTCTTCGACAAAAATCTGTACGTTCTCTAGAAAATTGCCACAATTTTATATATTATAGACTAAATAGGTATTTATAAATACAGTAATAATGAAAGACGGTCCGTATTGAATCTGAGCTAAATCTATAAAGCGAATCGAATTTCAGACAGTTTTGAATTTTTCGTAAAATTGACATTGTCGCTGTAATTCACAATAACTTCGAGCCGTACAGCTCAAATTTTCTACACTAATGAACTCATATTCAACAGTGCACGATATCAAAATTGGCGGAGATCGATAAAGGAGTTGTAATTTGATAGCAAATTAAATTTTACAACTTTAAGCGGGGTCATATATGTTAAAGTCGTATTTTAACAAGTGGTGTTTAAGGTCTATAGCGCGAATATTGTCCAATCAATAGTGTCGAACCTTTCTGTGGTTTTTGCGACTGTCTTTACCTAGCAGGTCAGCGCACTGAAAACAGTACTGGAAGAACAGTCACCGAAAAAACACCTGTGAGCCCTGAATGCTTTTCGAATGTTCAAAACATTAATATTTTGGTCGAAAGCACCGAAAAAGCTCTGAAAATTCGTGTGTTTGAGTAACGTCTCTATTTTTTGGTTATAGCAAATATAATTACAGTTTCAATTAATAGTTTCAAATATGCCGTTTCGTTGCATATACGATATCAACATTTGTTTCCAATACCCTTGCAAGAATCGTTTATTGAACCATATTATCATCGCTTCAACGATAAAACATTGCAAGCCTTTGTATATTCGTTTTATCATGTGAAATCGTTAAATCAAAGATATGCTTTTCTTTCAGTGTACACTTGTTCTACACGGACAAAAGAGTCTGGTAATCATTACCCGATTTAGTATAGTAAACTCGGGTTATTCAGCGCTTCTAGCGTCTATTTCTATATTTTCCTATAGAGTACTGTACCGTGTTTTACTGTGTGCTGCACGCCGTACAAGAATCGTTACTATCTTTCGATTTTCAAGCCGTACTGTAAATAATTCAAAGTTGGAAGACATCTTAAAGCTTGACAATGGTCGTGACTTCCAACAGACAGTGATTATTTCGCTATTCGCAATATATGAAGAAATTCATCTCTCAATTTATGAATAGAATGTATAGTTACGGAATCGGTTCCGAAAGAAATACGAACATTTCACATATGAGTCATTCTTCGTCAATTCTGCCACTTTTTTTCGAACCTTTTTGATTAATCCCATAATTGGACACATTGTAGTACCACTTGAAAGTACTCTCTCCTAATTTTTTCACATTTTTAAATACAATATTACGGAACATGGGCTATTTCTTTAAAGTCAATATATCTTGAAAAATTAAAGTCATAGAAAAAAATTGTTTGAACATAAATGTTGTAGTTTCATGTGAACTTTTCAATGAAATTTTCCAAATAATTTTGTCGGTCCGATAACTGTGCTTTTTCGCTAAAATATATAAAGATTATTTTTTTTAACCAAAAAATGCAATTTTTTTTGGCTGCAAAAATTACAGAATCTTTGCGCCTCTCTATTGATAACATAGAAAAATTGTCATAGTGGGTCCGATCAAAGTTCCGGAGTAAGGACATCATTTGTTCAAGGTAAAAAAAAATTTGTTGAGAAAAAAAAGAAAAATGTTAACAGCGCTTTTATTTGAAACTTGTAGTCCATGCGATGATAAATAAATAAAATAGTTGGTCCATTATAGACTTTTTAAAAATGTTATCTGGACAAAATTTTTTTACTCTGAAGTAATTATTTTTTTCTTCCGTAACTTTGATCGGACCCACTCTGACAATGTTTCTATGTTATCAATAGATAGGCGCAAAGATTCTGCAATTTATTCAGCCAAAAGAAAATTGCATTTTTTGATTAAAAAAATAATCTTTATATATTTTAGCGAAAAAGCATTGTTATCGGGCCGCCAAAATTATTTGGAAAAATTCATTGAAAATTTCACATGAAAATACAACTTTTATGGTGAAACAATTTTTTTCTATGACTTTAATTTTTAAAGATATATTGTCTTTAAAGAAATAGCCCATTTTCCGTAATATTGGATTTAAAAATCTGAAAAAATTAGGAGAGATTAATTTCAAGTGGTACTACAATGTAATGTGTCCAATTATGGGACTAGTCAAAAAGGTCCGAGAAAAAGTGGCTGAATTGACGAAGAATGCCTCACATACAAAATAGCAAATTCTGATATCCTTCACGTTACAACTATTAAGACCGTGCGTCTGGGATTCATTCCCCAACTACAGGCTATAGTTCTAAACAGTCTATTAGATATACACAAAAGATGTGCGATGACTGCTATACGTTTGGCGGTGGCTGAGTGTGTTTACATCGTCAGCGGCGTTAGGCGCCCATAGTTCTCGGTAGTGTAGTGCAACTAACAAGGAATTGTGAAAACGAAAAAGCAAGTGCACGTCTTTTTTAAAGATATATTATCTATGTATTCTTCGTCTATACTATAAGAAAATCGTCACATGTCGTCGTCGTTGTTGTAAATCGGTGCGTAATCTGCACTATTTGCAACGTGCATAACCTGCTCTTTAGTGACCTCCGAGATCAGGACGAAAAGTGGTGATGACGTTTTTATTTTAAAAATATCATTTCATTTTAAGAAAAATAAACAAATGTTTAATAATTGAACTAAACAACGTGGTTTTTTACTGTCTCATCACGTACGAAATATGTAAAAGAGAAAGTATTGCGATCCAAAAAAAATTCGACTATTGGATTTTGATGGAAATACATGTTTTGAGTGTCGTAGATTCCAAAAAACACATTCACTTATTTCTGTCTGTCTGTCTGGCTGTGTTTTATGCTACATTTTTGTAACCTATCCCTATCCTACCTTCACATACCTTTACTTTCTATTAATTTAAGTATCATTTTAACTGTACGAATTCCCGACATTAACTGGTATACGATGCAGAAGTAAGTACGTAACCGGCCTAGCAATCTTCACTAGGCTGCGTTTAATCAGCAATATATAACGTTGATAAGTGACTCGTGAACACTCCTTGTATACAATTATAATAAAACTGGCACCGTTTGCCATACTGTATGTTAGACATGAAAAATTTGCGTTAATGTACTGCATGGCAATCACCATCAGACTGGTCGAATAAACCGAATTTACTATGCTGTATGGCAAACATCTTCAAACTCTTTGAATTGTGATTACCAGAAAGTTCTCGCCGTGTATGTAACGTTAAATTAAGTTTGGTAGGCGGCCGTTGATGAGTAATGAGAAGATGAAAGTGTACGGCTGCGATCCGGCCAACTCCGTAGGTGTTAGGGAGTAAAGTAAACAAGGAGAAAGGATCCAAACTATTCTCGCATATTTAACGTTTCGGTCCTCGATGTGGACTCTTTTCCGTAAAAATCCGAAAACATGCCATGCGATCATCTGTCATGGGGAATTAATTACGGCAAGAGGACAATAGTATTCATAAGCACTTGTCAATTCCCTCAAGCGCACGAAATTAACCCTAACCCAGCGACCGCTTTTCGGATCGAAACCTACGGATCGGACCGCCTTTTACCATGATCGTCGTCGATACAGTTGATTATTTTTTAAATCATTCACCCCAATGAATGGAGCTTGCTCCATTTTTTTCAAAATTTTTATTGCATATTTCGCACACTTGTGCATTTCTAAAAATTGTTCTAAAACTTGCGTTTAAAAACTTTCGAATACACGTATCTGCTTGGATATAAGTCGTATCGTAAAAAACCTGCATAAAAGTTTTTCATTTTGGAGTATACTTTTATGTCAATTTTTTTTTTAAATTCTTCAACTCCTCCGAAGTATTGATTTTTCATTAGTAAACATAAAAATTATTTTTTTAACAACTTGGACATTTTTTATTTTTTCCGAAAAAATCTCTAAAATACTATTCATAAAGACGAACATTTTAAGTCTAGACGGGAAGTGGGATACTCCTTTTTTTCGTATTTTTATGATAGTTTAAAAGATAAATAAAAAATGAAAACTCTCCTAAAAAATTGGAAAAGAATTGTTCCACTTCCCGTCTAGGCTTAAAATGTTCGTCTTTATGACGTAATTAGTAGTAGTATTATTTAGATTTTTTCGGAGACAATAAAAAATGTCCAAGTTTTTGAAAAATCGATTTTTATCTTTTTTAATTAAAAATCAATGCTTCGGAGGGGTCGAATAATTTTTTAAATAAATTTGCATAAAAGTATACTTTAAAATGAAAAGCTTTTATATATGTTTTTTTATGATACGACTTATATCCAAGAAGATACGTGCATTCGAATGTTTTTAAACGCAATTATTCGAGCAATCTTTATAAATTCACAAGTGCGCGAATTATGCGATGAAAAATTTGAAAAAAATTGAGCATGCTCCATCCATTCGGGTGAATGACTATAAAAATAATCAACCATATACGAACACAATTCACATACTTATAGGTGCACTTATCAGACGTGAATAATTCAGGTCTGATACGAGAATTATGTGTGTTATTAGGGATATGTGAATTATTTACACTGCGAAAGGTGAAAGATGAGAAAAGAATGTGCAAACTCCGGTTTTGCAAACTTTCTTACATAAGGTTTCTATTTTTATTACCTCTGGAAGGCTTTCAAAAACTTCAACAGGATCAAGACCGCCGGGTCCGAGACGAGCCTTCTTTTCCTCTTCCTCCGCCTCCCTTAAGGCTTCGGCGAATTTTTCCGCAGCCCTTTTACGTATTCGATCTTTGAAAGCGGTGAGTTCGTCGTCGAAGGACTTTTTGTACTCCACTTCTGCTATTTGGATGCGACTGAAGAAGGATCCTACGCAAGCTCTCGGATCGACATCCAATTGCTTAGACAATTCTAAGATGTATTGCATACAAATGCATTGGTGGGCCACGTGTTCCATCAAATCGTGTTTCTGCAAACATAAATGATAGACAAAAAGTTACAAATTAACTAATTTTATAACATCGGAATGTCGCAATGGTAACATTTTTACAACTTGGATAGTGAATATTCAATTACTATCATATCAGAAAAATCTGGGTCAAAGTTGTGGCTTACATCTTTCAGTGTCTTTGAACGTTTCCGAATCCCTAAACCCTAAAAACCCTAAAAATCACGACAACTTTTAGAATAACCGAAAATGACTAAAAAGTTGTTCGAATAATCGTGAAATGACTGAGTTGTTTTTTATCCTTTTAGTGACTCTCAGAATTTGTCAGAATAACCGTAGAAATGACAGTCAAAAAATTAGTGACTCTCAGAATTTTTTAGACTAACCGTAGAAATGACCGTCGAAAAATTAGTGACTCTCAGAATTTGTCAGGTATCATACGAAATACTGGTGCCTAATGCTCCGCTAGATGGCGAACGGACGGAGCGTTTCTCTCACGTGTTTTGAAGCCTGAGCGTATATAAGAATGCAAAGTTTTCCTGTGTTCGACTATACACGAGGAGCTACTCTTTGAATGTGTCAAACCTCTTGGGTTTACCGACCCTTTAATATTGAAGAAGATAAAAGAATCTGTTCTCTCTTATTCTTTTGACTCGGAATTTGAAATGTTAGACAAGAAAAAAACTAAAAATGTCTAGCTGACAATAAAAAAAATATCCACAACGACTTTTAGCACACAGAAATGAACGTCGAAAAATTGGTAAGGCCCGACGGTCATTTTTACGGTTATTCTGACAAATTCCGAGAGTCATTAAAGGGGTCAAAAACAACTTAGTCATTTCACGGTTATTTCGACTTGTTTTAAAAGTTATTGTGATTGTTAAGGAATACCTGTGAATATGGTAGGGTAGCATTTAAGCAAAAACCATTTGAGCCAAAAAACATTTACGCAAAAACTATTTCAGCTAAAAAGCATTTACGCAAAAACCATTTCAGCCAAAATCCGTTTCATCAGTGAAAACAGATTGTGGCTGAAATGGTAATTTAAGCAAAAACCGTTTCAGCCAATATCGTTTCGTCGGCGAAAACAGATTTTGGCTGAAATGGTAATTTCAGCTAAAAGCATTTACGCAAAAACCATTTCAGTCAAAATCCGTTTTCGCCAATGAAACGGATTATGGCTGAAATGGTTTTTGCGTAAATGCTACCCTACCGTGAATATCTATGAATATCTGTCCATATCTGTGAATTTCTGTGAATGTCTGTGAGTGTCTGTGAGTGCTATGAGTGAGAAAAAATGCCGCTACGACCTGGGTTCGAACTGGGAACACGGAGAATTATAGTCTGGTGCATTATTACAATTATTGTGGCTAATCATTGCTGGTTTGAATGTAAGGTTGATTTTAATAAGAGATCATATATAATAATCTCTTCGGTTCGGCCAAAATTAAAGTATGCATCAAGTTGTGTTAATCGCACAAAGAAACTAGAAACTGTCCAACATCGAATGCTCAGACTTCTCGCGTACCGATGTGGTACCCCGATGGCATTCGATAACCACAACTATGCACAAATCTCAGTACAAATGAATGTTCCTTCCCTAGCCACGTTGAGATTGTTGAATGATGTTTGTTATCTATTTAAAATTGTAAATGGATTTGCTTCCTCGTCGTCACTCGTTGGTACTTTGTCGATAAGTTTCCCCCACAGGAATGTTCCTCCAATGACATTCAGAATTTTCAAACGAAAATTAACACGGGCAAATAACATGAGAAATTCTAATCTGCAACGCCTGGCGAGATTGGGAAACGAGTTTCCATCCCTTAATTTTATCGGTGTATCATTTAGTTCGCTTCATGCTCAAGCTAGTCAAGTGATTCTTCGTTACGAATAACAGATTAGTAATACTGTGACACTAGCCTAAGTAATTGCTCAAGTTAGCAAACCCTAACAGGTCCGATGACAGAATAAAATGACCGTAAAAACAACCAGGTTCATTTTTGCCCAAAACTAACGGTTTTTCGGGGTTTAGAATAACCGCCTTGTGAATTTTGTAACTGGTTAACCACACTGAATAACTACTTTGATAATTGTCCAACGAACATCCGGCTGGTTAGATTAAGAGTTAAACGTACCGAATAACCGCTTCGATAACTACCCCCCAAACATCCGGTTACTGGTTGTTTTGAAAATTAACTGTACCAATTAACCAACTCGATATAACTACAAGCACAACTAAAGAATTATTGTTTTTGCGTTTAATTGAATAGTTTATTTTTCTTCTTAATTTGTATATTTGACTTCTTCCGGCAATTTGGTACATATACGATCGCGAATAGAGAATGTACATTCTTTCGTAATTAGTAGGATTCGAACCCGGGATCCTGCCCAGATAGACAAACGTGCCGTGGAAGTATCTTATCGTGTCACAATGGCAGCATAAACGCGTCACACAACGGCATGCTATGTCGGAATTAACGTAGCGATGTACGTCCGAATTGAGCTATTATGTGACGTCATACCGTGCCGTACACGCTTAGTGGCATTCCACTGTCGCCATGCTGTAAACTCAGATCATTTCTCCATGATGCCATAATTGGTCCATGTCGTGGTGTGAACGTCTGAGGTGTGAACGTCATTCTGTTACTATGGTGTAATTTTTACACAGTTTTTAAAATGATAAATGCAGCACGGTGGCAACATAATGGTGGCACGCTATGCTGTGCTAAAAGTCGTTGTGGATATTTTTTTATTATCAGCTAGACATTTTTAGTTTCAGTTTTTTTCTTGTCTAACATTTCAAATTCCGAGTCAAAAGAATAAGACAGAACAGATTCTTTTATCTTCTTCAATATTAAAGGATCGGTAAACCCAAGAGGTTTGACACATTCAAAGAGTAGACCCCTCGTGTATAGTCGAACACAGGAAAACTTTGCATTCTTATATACGCTCAGGCTTCAAAAACCGCGTGAGAAACGCTCCGTCCGTTCGCCATCTGACGGAGCATTAGGCACCAGTGTTTCGTATGATACCACTAGATGGCGAACGGACGAAGCGCTTCTCGCAAGTGTTTTGAAGTGTTTTGCATTCTTATATACGTTGAATATATAAGAATGCAAAGCTGCCTGAGTTTGACTACACATGAAGGGTCTACTCTTCGAATGCGTCAAGCCTCTCGGGCGTACCGACCCTTTAATATCGGAGAAGATAAAAGATTCTGTTCTGTCTTATACTTCTGACTCGCGATTTGAAATGTTAGACAAGAAAAAAAAAACTAAAACAAAACATAATGCAAGTAACAGCTACAAAGAAATAAAACGATTACGATTCCTAATTGACAGTCAAAAAAGATCGATAACGACTTTTAGCACAGCATGGCGTGCCACCATTATGCTGTCACCGTGCTGCAATTACCATCTTAAATATTCTGCAAAAATGCCACCATAGTAACAGAATGACGTTCACACCTCAGACACTCAGTGATACGACATGGAGCAATTATGGCACCATGGAGACATGATCGGAACTTGAAGCATGGCGACATTGTAGTGCCACTATTGCACCACGCCATAATATTTAAGTACCACAAATATGACTTTGCCTTGGCGTCATGATAAGATGGCACGGTATGCCGTCACATAATAGCTCAATTCAGACGCATATCGCTACGTTAATTCCGACATAGCATCCGTTGTGTGACGCGTTTATGCTGTTCCTATGCCACCAAATGTCTATTTGGTGAGACGTTTGGCCGCGCTTTAGACCACTCGGCGATTCGCATCTGTGGAAACATATGTTTTTTGATTATATATTTGAAGTATAAGAATCAGTTAACTCTTAAGGTAGTCTGTCCACATTAGCTAGTCAAATCAGTGCTAAATTTTTAGTCGCGTTTCTACACATTTTGGTAGTTTTGCCGACTGTTCTGCAGAGTGGCTTGCTCATCAGCATGAGTTCTTAATATATAAATCCATCCACAGACACAGTTTGAAATAAAAATACCCTGACACATACAAATTTCGGATGAGGTTGTTGTCATCCAGTTTTATATTAGAAAAAACCACAATATTAATCTAGTTATAACGAGCAATAGCTTATGTTGTTTGTTAAAAAATGCTTCATTGATTGACCAGACAAATTCTGTATTAGTATTAGTTATTCACAAGTTACAAGCATGTGTAAATCTGATGATAGGTTAGAGTAGATAAAAAACGGTTGCAATTTTCTTACAAAGAATACTATAAGAAAATGTCTCCGGTCAATCAATGAAGCATCTTTTAATAAACAAAATGAGCTATCGTTCGTCAAAGTCTGACAAAAATTATGGTTTTTTCTAATATAAAACTGGATGACAACAACCTCATCCGACATTTGTATGTATCAGGGTATTTTAATTAAAAACCGTGTCTGTGGATGGATTTATATATTGAGAACTAATGCTGATGAGCAAGCCACTCTGCAGAACAGTCGGCAAAACTACCAAAATGTGTAGAAACACGATTAAAAATTTAGCACGGATTCGACTAGCTAATGTGAACAGACTACTTTAAAGCAACCAGGACCGGATGTTCGTTGGGAAGTTATCGAAGTAGCTATTCGATGTGGTTAACCAGTTACAAAAAACCACAAAGTGGTTATTCTCAACCATGAATTACCGTTAGTTTTGGGAAAAAATGAACCTAGTTGTTTTAGCGGTTATTTTGTACGGTATTTGGCCGAAATTAACTGGTTACCGAACCTGCTAGGGAGGCCATCTGTTGTTATAAATAGTTATTTAGAATTACGTGATATATATTTTATGTACATATATATTCGGGTGGTCCATTTTGCCACAATATTTTTTTTTCTTGCGGGGCACCCCTCAAAACTGTTCTCTATCATGAAAAAAAAAATCCTTATAAATCATAGATGCGATAAAAAATATGTAGAGGTCGCAACGAAATTTTAAAATTATCTTGTTTTAATAATTTTTTTCAGTGAAAATTCTCATGTATATGTTCACATTTTTTGCATTACATGAGTGTAGAGATTCTGGATATCACTACGATAGTCCGTTATTGTTTTATGGTAGTTTTGGAGTACGAACTAATTGCAACTGCGAAAAATATGTGTTGTGAAAGTGAAAAATAGAGGGTGAGCAAATATTTTTAAAAAATTCAAATTGCCATAAAATTTTCATCCCTAAGAGAATTAATGCTAAATTAAATCCCAACCTTTGTCTAATAATATTCTACCTGTAAACAATATTGAAGTTAGATATCTAAATAATTATGGACTTTCGAACAAAAACAAACTTAAAAAAAAATTATAAAATTATCTCAGTCAATTTCTATCTGTATAATATGATGTATTTATCCCAAAAAACCTATTATATAAAAACTACAAAATTCTCGTAAAAAGAGCGAATGATAATCGTAAACATTTGAAGGTTTCGGACAATTATTGTTGTTATAGAGTGTCTCATAGTATACTTAATTGTTTCCGGCATCTCCAGAATGTAATTTGTTAATCCTGTGGCCAAATGTTTATCATTATCATTCACTGATTTTACGAGAATTTTTTAGTATTGATATAGCACAGTTATTCTGTGATAAATATGTCACATCACGCCTGTAGCGAAGTTTGTAATTTTTTTTAAAGTTTGTTTTCGTTCCGACTTCCACAATTTTGCAGATATCCCGCTGAAATTTGGTACACAAGTATACTATTATCAGACAGGATTTGGGATTTAATTCGGCGTTAATCGGCTTAGCGATACAAATTGTATCACATTTTGAATTTTTTGAAAATATCTGCTCATCCTCTAATTTTCTCTTTCACAGCACACATTTTTCGCAGTTGCAATTATTTCGTACTCTAAAGCTACCATAAAACAATGACGAACTGTCGGAGTGATATCCAGTATCTCTATACTCATGTAATGCAAAAAATGTAAAGATATACATGAGAATTTCCACTGAAAAAAATGATTAAAACAAGAAAATTTTACAATTCCGTCGCGACCTCTACATATTTTTTTATCACATCGATGATTTACGAGGAATTATTTTTCGTAATAGAGAACAGTTTTGTGAGGTGGCGCGCAAAAAAAAAGTATCGTGCAAAAATGAACCACCCTAATATACATTTATCTTTTTTTTGTTATAATCTGGAATTTTCAAATTGTGTACACTATGCTTAAACCTTATAAATAATGTAAAAGGAGAAATCCGTTAAATAATGAAAGTCGTGTGCTTACATCCTCCATTTCCAGATTGATGCACCAAATAACTAAATAGTTGGCGGTGTTTTCGCCAACAAGATGGGAGTTTTCTTGTAGAAACTTCTTGCTGTCGTCGTATCGTCGCAACATACCAAATTCTTTTAATTTCTTCTCATTCTCCTTAACAAATTCTTTCATCTTGCGCTCTCTCACTTCGTCTGGCAAATCGGCGTCATCGTCTCTCCTCGCGGGTTTCGTGTTTATGACCGTTTTGGTGAAACCGGGTTGAGCAATAGTGTCCACGTTCCATGGTGTTAACTTCTCCTTCTTTTTCAGCTCCATTTCTTTGTCCTTTATTTTCTGTTGCTCCAATTCCAACTCTTGAACGGCCTTCTTCAGACTCGCCATTTCGTCGCTGCTGCATGGTATTCTCTTCTGTTTTTCCTCAAGAGCTTCCAATTCCTCTTTCCTTTCCTTCAACTTTCGTTCTGTCCTAAAATACAGATTAAACAATTAACAAAAAGCATAATGATAAAGTTAGTCATTAAAAATTTTGAAAATGCAAATGCTGCTTATTTTTTAATGTATGATTTCCTCATCCTCTTAACTCTTTTATCCCTTTTAATTCAGTACCTGGAATTATAGCTAATTTTCTTAATTAATGGAATTTTCGAAATGCTTACTCCTGTTTCTTCCTTTCAAACTCCTTTTGCTCCCTCTCCTGTTCCTCCATCCTCTCGACACGTGCTTGGTGCCGCCATCTGAATAGAGATGGAGTATCGATATTGGGATGAGTGTCATCTTCGTCGTCTGAAATCTGGGTTCAACAGCCTTTGGAGTTATCTTTTTGGAGTTATTTCATGCAGCAGACAGAAATAAAAGTGAAAAGAAAAGCCTTTGATAAATGCTCACAACAATGGTATAAAACAAATAATTAAAGAATCCTTTTATCATCTGCATTTTGTTATTAGCCTTTCAGACTTTATTAACTTAGTAACTGTGATGTAATTTTCTGTAATCATTACAGCTCACCCCTGATTATTACTTTATTAATAACACAATAATAATATTAGTTTATTTAAAGATTTTTTCTTGAATAATTTGTAGTATTTAAAAGATTTTAATGCAAGATGACTCATTTTATTTTTCAACAGGCACCCTAAAAATTATAATAATATCTTACTAATATCACTAATATCTTAGTAATATCTTACTTCTATGCTTGTCTGTTTCTCTAAGTAAAGATCGCTCCTAGTCTACAAATTCTGGTTTAATACAACTGAGCAGTAATCTTTTTGGAGTAATTTAAAATCCCTGATGAATATTTGCATCAAAATGTTGAAATGAATAACAGAATAATGCAATAGTTGATGCTGAAAAGAATTCAGAGCAAGAAAATACAGTTAGCCTGTAATAATTTTAAAAAATAAAAAATAAATATAAACTTTCTTATGCAAGTTTCAATATACAATTATATAGTAATATTGCAGTACTTTTATATTAAATATGATTCTTTTTTATGTGTAAAAAATGTGCCCTTTATTAATTTTACATCATAAATTACTCGTATGTTAAATTTAATATACTGGTTTATGTGTAAAAACTTCCAACAAAAATATATTCATTGTAATAAATATTTTTACAGTGCAATAAAGCTAAGCACATTAAAAAAGAAAGGAAAGATTGCTCCTAGTTTTCAGACCCTGATGTTGAGACACAGCAGAAAAATGTTTGATTTTTAAAAATTCTGGTTTCATGAAACACAGCATTACATTTTTTGTAGTAATTCAAAACAACAGGCTTACAACCCTTAATAAGCATTTACAACAAGAATATTGATATAAAAAATATAATAATCTAAAGATAAAAAATAAAGAATACTTTTTATCATAAAATAAAGATAAAAATATAAAGAAAATAAAACTTATTCGTGCAAATTTCAATAGGTAGCCAAAAGGATGTAAAGACGTTGTTCCTTATGTTACAACTATGTAATGGAGCATCAAATACTGAGTAAAAGCATTTGCTGCAATTCTTGAAGTGACGTAGTCAAGCACATTAAAAATACAAAAATAAATTGCTCCAATTTTCTAAATTCTGATTTCATGACACAGCATTAAAATTTGTGGAGTAATTTAAAATAAAACAACAAACAACCCTTGATAAGCATTTACAACAAGAATATTGATATAAATAAAAAATAGAATAATCTAAAGATAAAAAATAAAGAATATTTTTTATCATAAAATAAAGATAAAAATATAAAGAAAATAAAACTTATTCCTGCAAATTTCAATGGGCAGCCAAAAGGATGTAAAGACGTTGTTCATTATGTTACAACTATGTAATGGAGTATCAAATACTGAGTTAAAGCATTTGCTGCAATTCCTGAAGTGACGAAGCCAAGCACATTAAAAATAAAAAAAGAAATTGCTCCAATTTTCTAAATTCTGATTTTATGAAACACAGCATTAAAATTTGTGGAGTAATTTAAAACAAAACAACAAACAAACCTTGATAAGCATTTACAACAAGAATATTGATATAAATAAAAAAATATAATAAACTTAAGATAAAAAATAAAGAATATTTTTTATCATAAAATAAAGATAAAAATATAAAGAAAATAAAACTTATTCATGCAATTTTTAATGGGCAGCCAAAAGGATGTAAAGATGTTCTTCATTATGTTACAACAATGTAATGGAGTATCAAATACTAAATAAAAGCATTTGCTGCAATTCCTGAAGTGACGTAGCAAAGCACATTAAAAATAAAAAAATGAATTGCTCCAATTTTCTAAATTCTGATTTCATGAAACACAGCATTAAAATTTGTGGAGTAATTTAAAATAAAACATCAAACAACCCTTGATAAGCATTTACAACAAGAATATTGATATAAATAAAAAATATAATAATCTAAAGATAAAAAAGAAAGAATATTTTTTATCATAAAATAAAGATAAAAATATAATGAAAATAGAACTTATTCATGCAAATTTCAATAGGCAGCCAAAAGGATGTAAAGACGTTGTTCATTATGTTACAACTATGTAATGGAGTATCAAATACTGGGTAAAAGCATTTGCTGCAATTCCTGAAGTGACGTAGCGAAGCACATAAAAAATTTAAAAAAAAAAATGCTCCAATTTTCTAAATTCTGATTGCATGAAATACAGCATTAAAATTTGTGGAGTAATTTAAAATAAAACAACAAACAACCCTTGATAAGCATTTACAACAAGAATATTGATATAAATAAAAAATATAATAATCAAAAGATAAAAAATAAAGAATATTTTTTATCATAAAATAAAGATAAAAATATAATGAAAATAAAACTTATTCATGCAAATTTCAATAGGCAGCCAAAAGGATGTAAAGACGTTGTTCATTATGTTACAACTATGTAATGGAGTATCAAATACTGGGTAAAAGCATTTGCTGCAATTCCTGAAGTGACGTAGCGAAGCACATAAAAAATTAAAAAAAAAAAATGCTCCAATTTTCTAAATTCTGATTGCATGAAATACAGCATTAAAATTTGTGGAGTAATTAAAAATAAAACAACAAACAACCCTTGATAAGCATTTTTTAAAATATAATAATCTAAAGATAAAAAATAAAGAATATTTTGTATCATAAAATAAAGATAAAAATATAAAGAAAATAAAACTTATTCATGCAAATTTCAATGGGCAGCCAAAAGGATGTAAAGACGTTGTTCATTATGTTACAACTATATAATGGAGTATCAAATACTAAATAAAAGCATTTGCTGCAATTCCTGAAGTGACGTAGCAAAGCACATTATAAATAAAAAAATTAATTGCTCCAATTTTCTAAATTCTGCTTTTATGAAACACAGCATTAAAATTTGTGGAGTAAATCAAAACAAAACAACACACAACCTTTGATAAGCATATACAACAAAAATATCGATATAAAAATATAATAATGTAACAATTGATGCTAAAAAGAACTAACTAAATAGAGATAACCTCTCACAATTGAGATTAAGAAAATGTAAGAAATTAAATGTGAATTCATGCAAATTTCAAAGGACGCGAATAGCAGCCAAAACGGACGACGAAAAAAATCATTCCAGAAAGTTCCGGCTTAAGGAGCATCGAGTGCGTGCAAAAATCTTACTTCTATGTCCTTCCACTTGCTGTAATCGACCATTTTATTTTTTGTGCGTTAAATCCTCGTCGGATTGTAAACTGCGCGGAGATTTTTCACGAGATACCGGAAAAATCGAAGGGGGTTCTGAAAATCCTCCCTTCGTCGTCTACCAAACACTTGCCACCTTCTGATGATAAGACGTTTGCTTTTGATTGTCAAGTGACGCATATAGCTAAGGGGATCGTCGATACGGCGAATTTATGGACACTTTAAGGTTGATTCTCAATGAATGGAAAACTAGAAAGATCTCTTCTTTGTCAATGAGTAGCGAGGCTTGTAAACCGTACGTAAATGTTTCTGCGCACGCGTCAGCTCTTTAGTACATGTTTTTTTTAAAGCTCGCCGCATTTGTTTGTCATTTTTTTTCGGAGCACGTGTTCGAAACTGGCATAATTGTGAATGAGATACTACGAATCTTTTGAGTTCAACGATGGCTCTGTCAAGAGGTAGGAACGTTTATTTGAGAATTACGTTTTGTAACAATAATTAAGAGCTGTAAGCGAAGAATTGACGATAATTTTCTAACCTTAAACTTTTGGTGTTTTTTTTTTGGGAATACTAAATATTTGTTACTATTATATCGCATAAAGGCATAATTTTTATTAAATACTCTTGTATTTTATTAAATTTTTTGGTAATATAATAATACATTTATTAAGCTATTCTTGCCCTTTAGGAATTTTGAATATGCCGCATAATTTTTATATCTATTTTTTGTTGCTATTATATTGCTATTACATTGTGTAAAGGCATAACATTTTTATTAAATACTGTCGTATTTAATTCAATTATTTGGTAATATAATAATACATTTATTAAGCTATTCTTGCCCTTTAGGAATTTTGAATATGCCGCATTATTTTTATATCTATTTTTTGTTGCTGTTATATTGCTATTACATCACATAAAGACATAACATTTTTATTAAATACTGTTATATTTATTTAAATTATTTGGTAATATAATAATACATTTATTAAGCTATTCTTGCCCTCTAGGAATTTTGAATATGCCACATAATGTTTATATCTATTTTTTGTTGCTATTATATTGCTATTATATCGTGTAAAGGCATAACATTTTTATTAAATACTGTCGTATTTAATTAAATTATTTGGTAATATAATAATACCTTTATTAAGCTATTCTTGCCCTTTAGGAATTTTGGATATGCCGCATAATTTTTATATCTATTTTTGTTGCTATTATATTGCTATTACATTGTGTAAAGGCATAACATTTTTATTAAATACTGTTGTATTTAATTCAATTATTTTGAGACTCTATGTAAAAGGTTAAAAAAAAAAAAAAAAAAAAAGATGTATACCAAATCATGTAAACACTCTCCCACACACGAGAAACAAGGGCTGAAGGACTCAGGTCGATGGCCCTTTTGGCGACAAAGATAATAAAATGGTAATGTTCCAACACAACACTCTGTATGTATACGTTTTGCCAAATAAAGTTCTTGTACTACTACTACTACTTCAATTATTTGGTAATATAATAATAAGTTTATTAAGGTATTCTTGCCCATTAGGAACTTTGAATATGCCGTATAATTTTTATATCTATTTTTTGTTGCTATTATGTTGCTATTACATTGTGTAAAGGCATAACATTTTTATTAAATACTGTTGTATTTAAATAAATTATTTGGTAATATAATAATACGTTTATTAAGCTATTCTTGCCCTCTAGGAATTTTGAATATGCCACATAATTTTTATATCTATTTTTTGTTGCTATTATATTGCTATTACATCACATAAAGGCATAACATTTTTATTAAATACTGTTGTGTTTAAATAAATTATTTGGTAATATAATAATACATTTATTAAGCTATTCATGCCCTTTAGGAATTTTGAATATGCCACATAATTTTTATATCTATTTTTTGTTGCTATTATATTGCTATTACATCGCATAAAGGCATAACATTTTTATTAAATACTGGTGTATGTAATTAAATTATTTGGTAATATAATAATACGTTTATTAAGCTATTCTTGCCCTTTAGGAATTTTGAATATTGCATATAATTTTTATATCTATTTTTACAGTATATATTTTTTTGTGTTTTCTTACTTGCTCTATGAATTTCCTCATTTCTTAATATATTCTTTCAAGTTCAAGTTGAAAGTTTCAATATAAATAATTTATCATAAAGGAACCAAGAATATGCAATGCCTAACTTTGTGACCTTTTTTTAAAACAAGTCTAAATAATTAAATGTTCTATAAAAATTCTAATGTTTTATGTAAATTTGGTACCAAATATCCTTGCACATTATTACATGTATTTCTAAAGCTTCAGCCCATTTTGTCAGATGTTTCAAGAGTTAAAATGTTGTAAAGTTCAAATTCATACAAAATTTGAAATAATTTCTCAATCTTCACCAAATTTGATATCAATTCTCAGGATAATAAAGCTATATGAGGAAGCAAAATTGGAGTAATTCAGTGAAAACATGTACAACTTGATTTTATATTCATTAATTTTATTTTAATGAACAGGAAAAGTTCTCTTATCCTGATAGAAATTGTTTAAATTAGTACAGCAAGCCAATTCATTATAATAAACAATTAAAAGTTGAATGGATTTATAGCTGGCAGGCAGAATATTTAAGTCAAGAAGAAATAGAAGATGGGAAAGTAGAAAGTTGAAAATAAATTATATATATGATAAATTGTTTGTACAAGTATTTATTTATTTATTTCCATTGTACATTGAATTTGCCTTATACAAATTGCTTCCTTACAGACTATTAATATTTCGCAATAATTAGTAATAGCCAAACTTCTATGAAAATGTATTTGCAATATTTTGATAAATAATTGATTAAGGACTATTAAACCTATTTAATATTATAATTTATTGAAAAAGAAGAATTTAAAATATTCATAATTATTACATAAATGTGATGTTTTTAAGTTTTGCATAATAATTAAACATTGCTATGTTATACAAAAAGTATTTTAAATACATTTTCATTGAATAAATGCCCATCCCTGACAGTCATTTTATAGAAAATATAAATATCAAGTACTATCAAATAATCAATTTACATTGTGTATTAGGGTGGTCCATTTTTGCACGATATTTTTTTTTTTTTACGCAGCACCTCTAAAAACTGTTCTCTATTACGAAAAATAATTCCTCGTAAATCATCGATATGATAAAAAAATATGTAGAGGTCGCGACGGAATTTTAAAATTTTCTTGTTTTAAACATTTTTTTCAGTGGAAATTCTCATGTATATCTTTACATTTTTTACATTACATGAGTGTAGAGATACTGGATATCACTCCGTTAGTTCGTTATTGTTTTATGGTAGCTTTAGAGTACGAAATAATTGCAACTGCGAAAAATGTGTGCTGTAAAAGAGAAAATTAGAAGATGAGCAGATATTTTCAAAAAATTCAAAATGTGATAAAATTTTTATCGCTGAGGCGATTAACGCCGAATTAAATCCCAAATCCTGTCTGATAATAGTATACTTGTGTACCAAATTTCAGCTAGATATCTGCAAAATTGTGGAAGTCGGAACGAAAACAAACTTAAAAATAAATTACAAACTTCACTACCGGCGTGATGTGATATATTTATCACAGAATAACTGTGCTATATCAATACTAAAAAATTCTCGTAAAAACAGTGAATGATAATGATAAACATTTGGCCACAGGATTAACAAATTACATTCTGGAGATGCCGGAAACAATTAAGTATATTATGAGACACTCTATAACAACAATAATTGTCCGAAACCTTCAAATGTTTACGATTATCATTCGCTCTTTTTACGAGAATTTTGTAGTTTTTATATAATAGGTTTTTTGGGATAAATACATCATATTATACAGATAGAGATTGACTGAGATAATTTTATAATTTTACAATTATAATTTTATAATTTTTTTTTTAAGTTCGTTTTTGTTCAAAGGTCCATAATTATTTAGATATCTAACTTCAATTTGGTTTACAGGTAGAATATTATCAGACAAAGGTTGGGATTTAATTTGGCATTAATTCTCTTAGGGATTAAAATTTTATGGCATTTTAAATTTTTTAAAAAATTTGCTCACCCTCTATTTTTCACTTTCACAGCACATATTTTTCGCAGTTGCAATTATTTCGTATTCCAAAAATACCATAAAACAATAACGGACTGTCGCAGTGATATCCAGAATCTCTACACTCAAGTAATGCAAAAAATGTGAACATATACATGAGAATTTTCACTGAAAAAAATTGTTAAACCAAGAAAATTTAAAAATTTCGTCGCGATCTCTACATATTTTTTTATCGCATCTATAATTTATAAGGATTTTTTTTTCATAATAGAGAACAGATTTGAGGGGTGACCCGCAAGAAAAAAAAATATTGTGCCAAAATGGACCACCCTATTGTGTATCCTCTTGAATGTGTTTAATCAAAGGCAATCTGTTTTCCAGAACTGACTCGTAGGCTCCAGATTGAAGATGAGCCATTAGCAAAGCGTTTGAAACTGGCTGAAAATGCATTTACAAGTACAGACCTTCCAGTCACGAGAAAAGAAGATCTCGTATTAAAATGGCTGTGTAAAGTGGTGGAAAACAGCACTGAGGATGACAAAATCGTTTGGAGTACTTTGCATCACTGTCTCAAGTTCAAAATCTTATCCAGCGACATTGTCCTCAAGTCTGAAATCAAGGAGTCACTGGTTCAGACTTTAATTAAGAAATTGACCGGAATTGCCAAGAGCGAGTTAGAAAATGTTCTGCAATGCTTCGAGCTTATATTTTCTACCTGTGAAATGCAGCAATATTTCCAATCCAAGCCAGTGTGTCTCACAAAATTAATGAAGGCTCTGATTAAATCAGTTTTCGATTTATCCAAGAGTGAGAAATCTGCAAAATTTGATTTGTCTTTGGCAAAAACGTCCATCTCTCAGGAATCAAGCCCGGAGATACTTTCAGCACGTAAATGCGTAGCCAGCGCCGTCGAATGCTTCGTAACGTGTTACAAACAATCGCTCAACAAGGACGAATTCGCCAATTTATTTTTACGCGAAATTTTGTATCCACTTTGTAGCCTGATAGACAAAAGTGGAAGCGACAAACTCGGAGCTGAGATACATAAATCGATTCAGCAATTGATCTTCGGTAAATCCAGATTCTCGCATTTTAAAACATTCGATGCAAAAGAGGACAATTTTGCGAAAAAAGTTTTTGCGGAATTGAAGAAAAAGACGGAGAATTCTGATGAAGAGATCAGTCTTGTTGTATTTCTGTACGTTTTTCGAGCAGCTATTGGCTCCTATAAAAATGATCCGGCTGTTATTGATCTGATCTTCAGAAATCTTGTTGATTCCGCTGGACCCGTGAAAATCGAATTGTTTGGATGCTTGCGTGAACATTTAGCAAATATTACGTTTGATTATCAGAACAAAATAGAGGATACGACGCTTTTCGAGTATCTGCAAAAGATAATTGATGAAATACTTTTATCGGAGCGATTGGGATCGAAAGATTTCGACGCTCTTGCCGGCATCGCTGTGCTCAATCCTCTTATTATAGAGACAAAGCTGCAAGACATTCTGAAAAAAATTTTACTCGAGAAAAAGGAGACGACGAATGAACGCGATTCCTACAGAAATTTCATGATCAGTATCTTGAACGCCGAGGTCCGATTGAGGAGAGAGCAAAAACTTGTTCCTTGGATTCTCTCAGCCATAAAACAAACGCTTAATGAGCGTGGAAATTGCGATCTGGAAATGGATGATGTTTTTCCGAAAGAATTCAGAGATCAATTTACCAAAGCTGTTGTCAATATGACGAGCATGCAAATGATTGGAGTTTTCAGATCTCTTACGTTTTATCTTAATTCTCTCTTCGATGAATCTTCTGAGAGTAGTAAAAGTGAGTATTTCACAGCTGCAAAGGTGCAATAAAGTTTAATGCAATTTTGACAAATTTTGCTCTTTTTTTTTAAATATGTTTGCCATAAAATATTATATATTCTGAAAAATGTCACGTAATTGGAAAATGGTCAAGAAAATTAAGATCAAGTCAGGGATTTTTTCTATCGATTAAGGAAAATTAGGAGAATGAAAAAAATTCTGAATTTTATTTTAGAATTCCCTCGGATTAAAAAAAAAATAATATAGAAATTTCGCTAGAAAAAATATGTAATTAAATTCCATTATTTTTCTTGAAGAAGCGACAGCAAATAATTTTCTATTTTACTCGTACGTTGCACAAAAAAATGGATTTACTTTTATTTTTCTATTCATCGAATTCCTGATAAGATATTTTTCGATTAATTTTTTCATCGAGTAAAATCATGAAATTTCCCTTTCTTAGATGCTATATCGATGTATTTTGCCTGGCATAAACATGAATTTGCTATGTATTTCATCGAGAAATTAATTTCTTCATTTATAGACCCAAAATAGTGGTATTTTCTCGATTTTTTTAGCTCAGATTCCATATGGCATGGAAGTTAGCAACGTTGCTTTAATGAAATCGTTGTTAATTTTTTTCTCCATGTTAGAAGAATCTCTGTTAGGTCAACCATGGTTTTCGCATTTGCTACGACATTAAAGAAGATACTGAAATTATTTGACTCCAATCGATCGTGCGGAAAACTTTCCATGCACCAAAAACTGTATGAATCGCCAGTTTCGATTTTCTCCTGACTTTGTGGACCATCTCTGTTAGCTGAAATATTTTTTTTGTTTCTCCTACATTATCAGGGAATGTACTCAAATTATTTCGCGCGAATCGATGGTGCAGAAATCTTTTGATAGCCGAAAATCGGTCTGAATTACGATTTTTCTGAGTTACGATTTTTTTTCAGACTCCTTAGAACATCTCTGTTACGTGAAACATTTGTTTTTCGTCATCTGCATTATCGTGGACAATGCAGTAATTATTTCGCATTAATTGATGACGCGGAAAACTTTTGAAGGCCCAAAATTGGTCCGGATGGGCAATTACGATTTTTTTTGACTCCGTGATTGCTCCGAAACCGTAATCCGAAACGATCAAAATAATTTCAGTACCCACATTGGTATTGTAGAAGGCATACAATAAATATTTCAGCTAATAGAGATCCTCCTCGGAGTTTGAAAAAAACCTAAGTGCTAATTCAGATCGATTTTCGACTATCAAAAGTTTTCCGCACCATCGATTAGCACGAAATAATTTGAGCAACTTCTCTGATAATGTAGCAGAAATAAAAAAAATATTTCAGCTAATAGCGATGATCTACAATGCCAGGAGAAAATCGAAACTGGCGATTAATACTGTTTTTGGTGCATGGAAAGTTTTCCGCACGATCGATTAGAGTCAAATAATTTCAGTATCTTCTTTAATGTTGTAGCAAATAGGAAAACCGTGGTTGACCTAACAGAGATCATTTTAAGGTGCAGAAAAAAGAATTAACAACGATTTCGTTGTTGAATTTCGTTGCTGAAACGACATCGTTTTTATTTTTTGTTCTAAATCTTACGAGGATCTCCGTTAGGTCAAACGTGGTTTTCCTATTCGCTACGATATTAAAGAAGATACTGAAATTATTTGACTCTAATCGATCGTGCGAAAAATTTTTGTGGCCCAAATACCGTCCTAATCTCTGTTAGCTGAAATATTTATTGTATGCCTTCTACAATACCAATGTAATACCAGGAGTAAATCGAAATCGGCGATTAATACAGTTTTTGGTGCATGGAAAGTTTTCCGCACGATCGATTAGAGCCAAATAATTTTAGTATCTTCTTTAACATCGTAGCGAATAGAAAAACTATGGTTGACCTAACAGAGATCCTTCTAACATGCAGAAAAAAAATTAACAACGATTTCGTTGCAGCAACGTTGCTAACTTCCATGCCATGATTCCATAGTGATACGCTAAGACTCGAGGTCGTATTTTGAACCCGACATCTCTAGTGTCGATTGTAACCGTATCAAAAGTAACTCTTGCCGTCCTTGTTTAGATTGGAATTTTTTGACGTCGAATTAACGATTTAATTCTCTTTTACCGATTCCAGGTACACGGACTTTTATGTTACAAGCCAACGCCGATCTGATGGCAGCATTTTTCAGAGGCGTTCGAATTTTCGATCATTCGGTGCCGTTGACAGCACAAGAAAAATTCGCCCAAGCTCTTAGCGATCTCGGAAAAACTCTAACACTCTTAACGGAAACAGTACTGAAAACGAAGCACAACAAAAAGATGATAACTGCATTATTAACGGTTACATGGTACTGGGATAATATGTACAATTGCTTGAAATATTATGCGCCAGATGCGATTCCAAAACCGCTCGAATTTCCAATATCCGAGGCTCAGATGCAGATACTTGTTCAAATCATCGATAATTCTCAAAATAAGCGCGCAATGGTTAGTCATAAAAAATTTAAAAAACATGAATAATGAATACGATATTATCATGGATTTGATTTTGGTTGTAACTGTTTCGAAAAATTGCAGAACAGGATTTTACTGCAACAGATGGGACGTAATTTGCAAGAAGGTACATCTCTGGATGTATCAAACTTATTAGGTGGTTTCGATAAATCTTGGTCTGTTATCATTGACGAAAATACGCAGATAATATCGTTTTTGGATAATTCACAAATCGCTGAAATCGCTCGTCTGATACTCGCGGACGTAAAAAGCTCCGAATCAATGGAAAGATTGAGCGTTGAGAGTGTACAAAATAATGAGAGATTAGTGACGGCTCTTGTATGCCAATCATTCGTCGACATAGCCACGAATCTTAATCAATGCACAACAAAAAATATTGTCGAACACATTAATGTGGTAAGTATATTATTTACTAATTTCATTGATTAAATTGATTTATTTTGTGTGTTTTAAATTGATTCCATTAATTTTATATCGTAAACATAGGTAAAGATCTTGGATCGTGGAAAAGTATCCAAAGTATTGAAAGAAATTAAGAATGCTTTTGCTAAAAACGAATGGACTCATATGGATTCAGAATCAGGGTCGATAGTGGAACACAATTTACAAGTTCTGCTTCATCTTCCATTGATACATCTTCCGCTGGATCTGAGGACACTTATACTACTTGTTGTGTACGCTATAAAAAAAGAGAATGAGCAAAGTATCTTAGCTTGCGAATTGTGCACGCAAATAATTTTAGGTCTGTATTTTTTTTTTAAATTCATTTTATTCGGTTTTATCAACTGTTTATTGCTATTAGTAAATAGACTGGTCGTTGTTGGCATTAAAATGTTCATTTTCGAGATTTTAATGTCAATACACTTAAAATAGCCTTAAACGTTTAGAAAAGTGGTTTAGAAAAAAATGCCTAAATGTACATAATTAATGTGTACATGATTCGAGAATTTAACCGAACTTTTTGTTATTGCAGACGTGTCAGAAAAATCAGACGTTGAAATAATACAATACGTCGATGCTGACTCTCTCGTACACGAATTACCGCGTAATCGAGGTATACAAAGAGCTGTCGAATCGTCATTACGAAAAGTTTCCTCCTGGGAAACATTGAAAACATTGATAAAGAAGAGCGAAATCGATGACGAGTCCGTGGCGGTACTTTTGGAGTGTGTGGAGAAAACAAGGCCAAAATCATCATTGAAAAGTGATCAAAAAGAGTTATTAAAAAAGGCGGAACAAAAATTAAGTAAAAAACTACTCGATGGCGTGGAATCAGAAATTAAAGATCATAGAGAAGTCAAACGCTTGTCCATGGCTTTGACTGCTATCGCAGCAGACACCGAAATCCCGGAAAATCTGATTAATCTCACAAAGTCGACATTGGATCGTATTTTCGTGGTGAGTTCTTCGCATCAGTTTCAAACTCATATCGACTTCGCTGGTGTTCCTTTATTTTTGCATAATTTCCTTTCGATTGAATTAATTTAAAAATCGGGAGATTCTTTTTGAAAATCATTATCCAATAAATATTCCAAATTTTTTTAAAAATTATAATTCACTACTTGTAATATTTTTTTATCTGCAATCTATTGGTCCATCTTTCTGAGTAGTAGTAGGCGTAAAACACGTCAAGGCGGCCACACGAATTTTTCATTTCAATAAAAAGTTTTCAAATTTCTTGAGGATGTTGGTCTGGCTGAAAACAAAAATTGCAAATTTTTTCAGATTTTTTTATTGCATATTTCAGTCATTACAAATAACTGAAAATAATAATCGTTCATTTTTTAACGCCAAAACTACGGCTCTCGTAAAAAAATCATGTTAACAAAAAATTTAAGGTATCTAACGTTCTTTTCATCAAATTTTTTTGCAAATTTTCCTACTCCGTTTTATGCTATTTTTCAATTAAATAATATTTAAATTTTTTTTTTCTCCGAAACTGCGTTCTCGATTCAGATGAGATTTCTACATTTTGTTCCTTAATATGTTAAGAATCTGAAAAAAAATTGGCGAGATGGGCGGCGACTTCGTTCCACAGTAACAGCTCTTCGAATGATCGAACATAACGGTAATCTAATGTGTAATTGCTCTCTGCGTTCAACGGGGTTGAGACTGTCAATAGAAAAAAATCTAAAGCCCGCATCACTTCTTTATTTTTTTATTTTTAATTAAATTTTTTTTTTTAATTAGGTTAATTGGCAAATTCCCCCGTACTTGTCGTCCACACTTTGTGTTCACAACACAGAACGATGGTCGTGTAACATTGAGCACGTGAATATTGAACTCAAGAGACATTCATTCACCACGTTTTGCCAATTTTCGATTGATCAGAAAAGAGCACGATGATGAATTACGTGTCATCAGGAAAAAAGTTTCAATTCCATCATTCGATAAAATAAAAATATTAAAAATTGAACCCAAAAATTGAAGAGGGAAAAATATTCGATGCAAAAAATGCAGTGCGGGCTTTAGAATTATTATGTAGACAGTCTGTTGAACGTACAGAGCAATTACACATTAGATTGTCCTGGTATTCGATCGTTTGAAGAGCTGTAACAGTGGAATGAAATCGCCGCCCAACTCGCCAATTTCTTCTCAGATTCTAGACATATTAAGGAACAAAATGTAAAAATTTCAGCCGAATCGAGAACGCAGTTTTGGAGAAAAAAAAAATTATAATTTTATTCCATTGAAAAATAGCATAAAACAGAGTAGGAAGATTTTGCAAAAAATTTATTGAAAAGAACGTTAAATACCTTAAATTTTTTGTTCACGTGATTTATTTGCGAGAGCTGTAGTTTTGGCGTTAAAAAATTGACGATTATTATTTTCAGTTTTTTTTAACGGCTGAAATATGCGATAAAAAAATCTGAAAAAAATTGTAATTTTTGTTTTCAGCCAGACCAACATCCTCAACAAATTTGAAAACTTTTTATTGAAATGAAAAATTCGTGTGGCCGACTTGACGTGTTTTACCCCAGTAGTAAGTGTATTAATTAACAATACATAAAACAGTTTTTGGAACACGTAATTCTTTGTTCAACAATTTACATTTCCTACATATTGCCAGTATAAGTAATAGTCCGAAGTCATTCATCCCTTGTTTTTTCGGTATTTTCATGTGTCTTACATTAATTCAATAAAAATATGAAGAAATAAATGTTATAATACTATACATTTGATTAACGACCGACGATTAGCCGTTATCTTGATTTTCCTTTTCTGATTTGAGTAAAAAAAACAATAATTTTCGTATGAAAAATACAAAACTGAAGTGATTCAGGAAATCCCTCTTCAAAAAGTCCGTGAATGAAATATCCCGCATTTTCGATATAAGTATTGTTGTTATTTTATTCGTTCCCTAAATGGCTGTCGTAGCCGCGCGAAGTTAATAACCGTCCGCGAACAGCTTTAGGCATGTTGTTTATTTTGACAGTTGTAAATGATTTTAAAAATCGTGACTTTTTTCCGACTCTGATTTCAGAATTCAGAGCTCCGACTTCCGGTCGTAAAATCCAACCTACATATTTTTTCTTCAAGATATCGAATTTTAGCCTTCACTATCGTTCTTAAGTCGCATATTGTACCTCAAAAAGTACCGGTTACATGCTTTTTTACCATGAATTAAAAAATCGAGCCTTTATCTGTTTCTGATTTTAGAATTTACGAAACTAATAAAATGGCACGAGTTCTTATGTAAAAAATGCAAGTTATTTCGGTCACGATAATCTGTAAAAGTTTACTTGAATAATATGCAGTATAATTAAGTTGATGAATAAATTCTTAAGAAGCTTTTCTCAATTTGCAGTCTAAAGCTTCACAAGACGACGAACTCATCGCCGAGGGTTTGCAACTGGTGAGAGCAGTTCTAAAAAAGCGTTCAAAGTTCGAAATGAGCCAAGAAGTTGTGGAGAACGTTTGGCCTCTAGTCATAAAAAATCCTAGCAAAGAACTGGTAGGTTCGCTTCTTGAAACAACGCCAGCCAAACCCCTCAACAGAATTTTACAATTGCTTCATAAGCAAACAGTGAGTGTCATTTTTTTTTCAAGATTATCAAATAGCTTTCTTCCGTAATTAATATTCGATTATTTTTATTTTGCGCTACAGATTTCAGGGCTCGACGAATCCAACGATAGTTGCTTCGCAAACGCTTTAGTTATGTGGGATTCCGTAACGAACGCGCCGATGAAAGCTGCTCGCGACAAATTTCGAATTGCAGCGATACTGAATGTACTGGAAGCTTTACAAGTCACAAAAATTCCGTCAAAATCTTGGCCTGATGTACTCCGATTGGTTCAGAGTATATTTGCGAGACACTCCCACGCTATCGAGAAAGGAATAGACGTTATTCTGATGCTTTGTTCGCGATCGCTGAGAGAAGTTGAATTGTCCGCTTGCGAAGACGTCCTTGCGATTTGTTTTCTTCTGATGAAATTTAAAATTGACTTTATCGTCGATAGATTGCCCGTCCTGCTGTCTTTGTACAGAAAACTTGTAAGACTCGTTGTGCGTGAGTCTCGCAAGAAACTTGATTCTTCTAAAGAGCAAAAACTTCGGTGTTTGGCTCTTGACATTGCAAAGTGAGCTTTGAATTTAGTAATTTCGAAACAATTACGAAATCTTGTTTGCGAGCTTTATTAATTCAGTTTGTGCCGAATTATTACAGGTTTACTAACAGTCTGGTGAAATTGAAGAAGGAATTGGCGAGAACTAGCCCTTATGTAATAGCTGACCTCGTCGAAATGTTCTCAGAAGGTGTAATACCATCCTATGTCAAAGTAAGTGAATCTAATAGTCCTAATAATTAAGGGAAACGAGACGGATCAATATGAGTGATATTCATTGATAGATATCTCACTTGGTTGGCTGTTGGACTGTTAGAAATCTGTATGAAAATTAATTTCATACATTCAACATTTTTTTCGCTTTCTTCAAGATCTCGTACATTGAAAATATATTTTTCTTTCTACATAATCTAAATCATTTAAAATCTTTTCACTCTATGCTTAAATTACGATGGGGATGGAGGTGAGGAAATATGCATAAATTTGTGGTTTCTAAGTTTATGTACGTCTATGATAAAAGCTAAAGTACAGCAACAGTCTGTAGATACGTACATTCAATTGTAAACAGTAATTTTTAAAAATTTCAAAAAAGTTAATATAATCAAAAGAAAATTATTCTGTAAATGTCTTCTACTGATGGACCAACATTCTCGAAATTCTCGCGTACACTCTCTCGTCTTGTGTCGAGAAAACAATAAATGAAATATTCGTCTCGAGTCCCTCTCGACTTATTTTTTCTCGTCTCTCGCGGCATCGCTAGTTAAAAAATTTGCGAACTTATATTACCGGAAATTGGCAATATCAGCTGATATATTAAATTTAGTACAACGGTGTAGTATAATTATAAAGTTCTATATTAAATTTCCTAATTTTCATAAAATTTCGTGGAGAATACTGCAATCTTACATTTCACTTGCATGTCAAACTGAATATACCAGTTTTTAAACGAACTTCGTGTATTCGTAATAGAATGTACAAAAAATTTTCAATTGCATGTACCAATAAATTGTATTTTTCTCCATTAAGGGACCTTTGGAGGATTCCGTGGGACATTTCTTGAGTATCTGTGACAATCACGCTATTTCTTTCCTCTCCCGAGCGCTGCCCACTGCTACTCAAGAAATCTTCAAAAAGCTCTACGAAACCTACAAGCAGTTCTACAAATATACTGGAAGAATATAAGTTACATTCTCAGGGGTTAAAGATAAACAGATATTTTATTATCTTTATTAACACAAAAGTAGTAATAAATTTGTTATTCCTTATCACATTAATCTATGCCTAATTATTTCTCCCAAATCAAAAGTCAAGGTTGTACAAAAAAAAAGACGAGTGAAAAAAGAGTTTATGATATTCGGCGTGGAAAGAAAATTATTAGGGCCTTAAGCGACTCGAAATATCAAAATTATCGCGCTGATTTTTTTAAACTGTCAATTATATAGTAAAATTAGAAGTTATGCTTCATAATTTAATTTTGTATAATATTGTGTCTCATAGTAATCGAATATTTAAATTACTTCAAAAGACGATTTTGGTAAAATCATTTTAGATCTATTCCTGAAGAATTTAATACCTGAGAAGGAGCGTAAAATAAATTAATATATTTTGCGAGATCGTATTATAATTTTGTGCAGAAATATAAGATAATTTAAAAATCCTAAAAATACCACGCTTTTGCGTTACTTAATGGAAAAATTAATTGCTTGATAGAATAAATTTCAAATTCATGTTCAGTAAGGCAAAATATTTCGGTGTATTTTACGGTGTAAATTACTTCGAGAATCATTATAGCAAACGATTCCTATTGTTTCGTGAAGTAAAAAAAATTGGAGTACCTTTAATTTTGTACAATTATATGCTGCAAGTGATAACTATACCGAGATCAATGATCCATTGATTCCAGATTTAAAAAAAAGAATTATCAATAGACGCGGTAGCGTCTCGACGCCAAGTATTTAAAAAAAATTAATGTGGCCTCCTTATTGTTATTTCATAAGAATTATTCAGTAATTCTTAGTGGAAAGTATTTCGAATATATTTATAAATATATTCGAAATACTTTCCACTAAATATATTCGAAATACTTTCCACTAAGAATTACTGAATAATTCTTATGAAATAACAATAAGGAGGCCACATTAATTTTTTATTATATGCCCCAAATAATATTTTATTTGGGGCATTCCATCCCAATTCGACCTGGGTCTGACCCTCGATCTCCCCGATTTCGCTCGTAATTTTTTGTAGGATTGGTTAGACCCTCAAATGCACCAGATTTTATTTTTCTATTTTGTCTATGCAAATTTTTTTTTAAATATTTTTTTAAAGTCACATATCGAATGCCATAATTTACAAATCTGGAAAAATTCTGAAAAATACTTTGTTGAATATCAAAACTTTCTAGCTTATAGCGAAAGTGTGCAAAATTTTTCTTCTTATAGTTTTTAAGCTTTTCTGATTTAAAAAAATTATGAAAAAATAGAAAAAAAAATTAATCTATCACAGGCGATTGGTCAAACGTTTATTTATGTAAACTCGGATTTTTTCAGATTTTTAGGAATTTGTCACATTTTTCTGAACTAAGACTATTCCAGCACCATATACGCCACATTCTAGCACCAGCAAGCCATAATTTAAAAAATCTGAAAAAATTCTGAATAATACTTTGTTAAAACTCAACATTTTCTAGCTTCGAGCCAAAGTGTGGAAGATTTTTCTTCACTTATCTTTTAAGCTTTTTGATTTTTAAAATTATAAAAAAATAGAAAAAAAAATCAACCAACTATGGACGACTTGTCAAACATTTCTGTATATGAAACAGTATTTTTCAGATTTTTTTCAGATTTTTAAATAATGGCATTCGATTAATAATAACCCACTTTGGTTATAAGCTAGAAAATATCGATATTGAACAAAGTATTTTTCAGAATTTTGTCAGATTTTTTAATTATGACATTCGATATGTCACTTTAAAAAAAATATTAAAAAAAATTTGTATAGAAAAAATTAAAAAATAAAATCTGGTGTATTTGAGAGTATAACCAATTCTACAAAAATAAAAAATTACGAGCCAAATTGGGGAGGTCGAGGGTCAGACCCAGGTCGAATCGGGATGGAATGCCCCTTATATTTGAATTTTTTCCTTCTATAAGTTTGGGTTCAGGAATTTTGCCCGTGTGAATGAATATATTGTCGTCGTCACTAGCGCCGTGCATATGCTGCGAGTTGAAATCGTGGCTGAAACCGATGCTGTAGTAAATATGAGAATACGAAACCCCGGAAGACTCACAAGGGGTCAAATTTTTCTGGCAACACTATTAGGATCAGTCGGTGGAATTTACATTTGGAAACCGTCTCTCGACGAGTATTGGGGCCAAAAAAATCCAAAAACACAGGAAAAATGAGGTACATAACTTTCGCAATCTCACAACCTAACCTTAAAGCGATATGTAACGATTTCGAATATATTATTTACCAGGAGATGAACCTCTTAATTTTCAGTCCGAAGCAACCTGTGATGCTTACGACGGCCAAGCCGATGTTCGGTGTTGGGGTTATTGGCATACTTGGCTGTGTTGGTTTTTTGATGTGTTCCAAGCAAGTTCATTGATTATTCTTAAGGGTTTTCATTCAGGAAAAAATGATAAAACCTTCAATGTCAAACACAGACACGTAAATCTTTAAGCAATGAATAAATTCAATAATGTCTCAAGAGCAACAAATCTAGAGTTTGTAACAATTAAAAGTGTTATTTAATGCACATATGTTGGAGTTTTTTATTTATATATATACTTTTTTCTGAGTAAATAAAAATCTGATGTCTGAAACTACAAGTTCTTAAACTTATATGGTACACCATTTTTATATAGAAATGGCAAGAAGATTTAAACCTGTATTTATTAATAATCAAAAGAGGTATTCAGTAGTGGAGCAGGATTACAGGATTTTTTTTAGGCAATGCTAAAAAGATGTGGAATAAATTGAATTAGAAAAGGCAATAAATTATATACATGAGTACAGGAATTTCTTTTCTAATCTTCAGGGTTGTATTTATTTATTGTACTTCAATATATGATCAGTTGATAATTTTTATAAAACAATAAATAAACAGGTCCTTATTGCTTCATTGTTATTTACTGCATGAACAGTAGATCATTTTTATATAGAGGGATAATAAAAGTTACATTTTTACTAATTGGAAAAGTTATTATTAATTTTGTCTAAATGTCCTACATACTATTGCAGAATTCTAACTTACTGATTTTGTAATTTTTGTAATTTTTACCAACTTACAAAGTTTGTAAAAAAAGAAAATATTGCAATCCGAAGCAAATTTGACTGAGATTTTACTGTAAATATATATTTTTTTATATCCGAATTAAAAAAAGAATAACTCATTTCTGTCTGTCTGGTTTTCTAGGGAATGGTAGAGATGTTGAATAAATACTTGAAAAAAATCATATGTTAATCAAAGTATTTGGCAAAATTGAGCATATCTCAGATATCTCAAGTTTTTAATTAAAAAATTTTGATGCTAATGTAACAGAGGATAATTTCACAGAGAAAATAGGACTTGCAAAAGATGTGTTAAATTAAAAATATTTTCAATAGTTAACTGATTGATTAAAACATTAATTAAAAAGAGATTAAGCTGTGAATTTGGCTTGTGAAAACATTGTTGAAATAAAAATTACATTTTTAATAATCAGAAAAGTCATTATTGATTTTGTCTAAATTTTGTACACACTATTGCAGAATTCTAACTTACTCATTACATACAAAGTTTGTAAAAAAAAAGATAATATTGCAATCCAAAGCAAATTTGACTGAGATTTTACTGTAAATATATATTTTTTTATATCAGAATTAAAAAAAGAATAACTCATTTCTGTCTGTCTGGTTTTCTAGGGAATGGTAGAGATGTTGAATAAATACTTGAAAAAAATCATATGTTAATCAAAGTATTTGGCAAAATTGATCGTATCTCAGATATCCCAAGTTTTTAATTAAAAATTTTGATACTAATGTAACAGAGGATAATTTCACAGAGAAAATAGGACTTGCAAAAGATGTGTTAAATTAAAAATATTTTCAATAGTTAATTGATTAATTAAAACATTAATTAATAAGAGATTAAGCTGTGAATTTGGCTTGTGAAAACATTGTTGAAATAAAAATTACATTTTTAATAATCAGAAAAGTCATTATTAATTTTGTCTAAACTTTCTACACACTATTGCAGAATTCTAACTTACTCATTACATACAAAGTTTGTAAAAAAAGAAAATATTGCAATTCAAAGCAAATTTGACTGAGATTTTACTGTAAATATATATTTTTTTATATCAGAATAAAAAAAAGAATAACTCATTTTTGTCTGTCTGGTTTTCTAGGGAATGGTAGAGATGTTTAATAAATACTTGAAAAAAATCATATGTTAATCAAAGTATTTGGCAAAATTGAGCATATCTCAGATACCCCAAGTTTTTAATTAAAAATTTTGATACTAATGTAACACAGGATCATTTCACAGAGAAAATAGGACTTGCAAAAGATGTGTTAAATTAAAAATATTTTCAATAGTTAACTGATTGATTAAAACATTAATTACAAAGAGATTAAGCTGTGAATTTGGCGTGTGAAAACATTGTTGAAATAAAAATTACATTTTTAATAATCAGAAAAGTCATTATTAATTTTGTCTAAACTTTCTACACATTATTGCAGAATTCTAACTTACTCATTACATACAAAGTTTGTAAAAAAAGATAATATTGCAATTCAAAGCAAATTTGACTGAGATTTTACTGTAAATATGTTTTTTTTTATATCTCAGAATAAAACAAAAGAATAACTCATTTCTGTCTGTCTGGGTTTCTAGGGAATGGTAGAGATGTTTAATAAATACTTGAAAAAAATCATATGTTAATCAAAGTATTTGGCAAAATTGAGCATATCTCAGATACCCAAGTTTTTAATTAAAAATTTTGATACTAATGTAACAGAGGATAATTTCACAGAGAAAATAGGACTTGCAAAAGATGTGTTAAATTAAAAATATTTTCAATAGTTAACTGATTGATTAAAACATTAATTAAAAAGAGATTAAGCTGTGAATTTGGCTTGTGAAAACATTGTTGAAATAAAAATTACATTTTTAATAATCAGAAAAGTCATTATTAATTTTGTCTAAACTTTTTACACATTATTGCAGAATTCTAACTTACTCATTACATACAAAGTTTGTAAAAAAAAAGATAATATTGCAATCCAAAGCAAATTTGACTGAGATTTTACTGTAAATATATATTTTTTTATATCAGAATAAAAAAAGAATAACTCATTTCTGTCTGTCTGGTTTTCTAGGGAATGGTAGAGATGTTGAATAAATACTTGAAAAAGATCATATGTTAATCAAAGTATTTGGCAAAATTGAGCATATCTCAGATATCCCAAGTTTTTAATAAAAAAATTTTGATACCAATGTAACAGAGGATAATTTCACAGAGAAAATAGTTCTTGCAAAAGATGTGTTAAATTGAAAATATTTTCAATACTTAACTGATTGATTAAAACATTAATTAAAAAGAGATTAAGCTGTGAATTTGGCTTGTGAAAACATTGTTGAAATAAAAATTACATTTTTAATAATCAGAAAAGTCATTATTAATTTTGTCTAAACTTTCCACACACTATTGCAGAATTCTAACTTACTCATTACATACAAAATTTGTAAAAAAAGATAATATTGCAATCCAAAACAAATTTGACTGAGATTTTACTGTAAATATGTTTTTTTTTTGGTTATTTCAGAATAAAACAAAAGAATATCTCATTTCTGTTTGTCTGGTTTTCTAGGGAATGGTAGAGATGTTTAATACTTGAAAAAAATCATATGTTAATCAAAGTATTTAGCAAAAGTCAGCATACCTTAGATATCCCAAGTTTTTAATTAAACATTTTTAAAACTAATATAACAGTATTGTCACAAAGATTTTCTAGAAATGGTTCAAAGGCCACAACTGATCATAGCAATCTTTGTCCTATTTGTATCAAAATGTTGGTATTCCGATGATGGAAATATCAAATATCAAATTCTATCCCAGCCTAAATAAGTATAACACTTGAAAGTTTATTTATGTAATGAAAAACCTGTGCAGCTTTTTAAAAAAGCAAATAGTTGCCAGAATTATCAAAATGATCAAATTAGTCCAATGAAATGCTTAAAGATTTACTGTGTCAATGTTCATAATTCTTTTCTGATAACTCTTCAAAACAAATCAAATTTTACCCATTTTTCATTGTGCTTCTCCTATTTTAGATACATCTTTGGACCAGCATTAAAGAAAAAAAGATTAGCAGAATCACAAGAATTTGCAGAGATCCTGATGCAGCTAGAATTGCAACAGGCACAGAAAAAGAAGGAAGAGTCAGAAAATTGGGGATCGTAAATTTGTGTACCTAAATAAATAAACACTTGGTTGTATATACCATCTTATATGTTCATGCCGGTGAAATAAAGTACCAAAGTACTCAATTGTATATTACACTGCATAAATACATTAGTTATTTTACAATGCTGGAATTTTCTATTAGCAATATTCTTTGTCCATTATTCTTCTACTTTTCTTGCTTGAATTTGCCATTGTAGTAAGGCATGTATTGAAGAATAAGCTTCCAGTCCGTGAAATAGAGGACTGCAAGGCCAGAAGTTGCTCCATAAGTGGCTGCCGATGGGATCCTGCAAGTTGTGTTACAGAAATTAAGTTACGAGTCCTTGTCAACATTGTATCATTACATAACCGAAATTTCACATAACGCATCATTCATGACATCCCACAAAGATTTTTGGCCACTTTTAGGCTAGACCAAGTCTTAAATAATGTTCGAGGAAAGCGAAAAATAGATTTCACTGTAGATGAGTGGAAAAAAAAAATTTTCTTACCATTTGACCGCCAGCTCGAGGTGCTTTTTTGCTAACATTTTTATCGGAGCTCCTGTCGGTTAAGACCTCAAAGTACTCAACAATTTTTCACTCAACTCGCGAGTGACGATCAACAGAGATCGGAGAAAATTTCTCGTTATCGTCTGCAATGGCAATGGCGTAATGAGTGAAGTATGCAAGAGGAAGGGGTAAGCGATCAGCTGCAAAAATCGAGCTATGGAAACAGCCTTTTTCAGCATGATGGCGAAGGGGGGGGGGGGGGATTTGAGCGTTAGCGATAGAGATGTGAAAATACCGGTATTTTTATTTTTGTTAAAATGACCGTAAAAATACGGTACTTTTACCGTATTTTACCGTCATTTTTTTTCTACAAACTTTGTGTTGTGAAAATACGGTCACGAAAATTGCTCGTAAATTTGACCGGTCACAAATTTTGATGGTAAATTTACCGTAACAAATGGTAATCTTCGTCTATGTAGTTGTGAAATTACCGGTAACAAATTTTTTGGTAAAATTACCGTAAAATTTTTTCGTATATTCACCGTATCTTGCCGAGATTTTTAATCATGATGAGAACATATAATTTTATTACTAATTTGGTAATTTTTAAAGCGGTCGCGTACCGTTTTTTTACGGTTAAAATAGGTAAAATTACGGGTATTATATTTATCGCTCACATCTCTAGTTAGCGATTATGGTGGCGAGTTTTGGTCAAACATGTGAAAATACGGGTATTTTTATTTTCGGTAAAATGACTGTAAAAATACGCTACTTTTATCGTATTTTACCGTCATTTTTTTCTACAAACTTTGTGTTGTGAAAATACGGTCACGAAAATTGCTCGTAAATTTGACCGGTGACAAATTTTGTTGGTAAATTTACCGTAAAAAATGGTAAACTTCGTCTATATAGTTGTGAAATTACCGGTAACAATTTTTTTGGTAAAATTACCGTAAATTTTTTTCGTAAATTCACCGTATCTTGCCGAGATTTTAAATCATGATGAGAACATATAATTTTATTACCAATTTGGTAATTTTTAAAGCGGTCGCGTACCGTTTTTTTACGGTTAAAATAGGTAAAATTACGGGTATTATATTTATCGCTCACATCTCTAGTTAGCGATTATGGTGGCGAGTTTTGGTCAAACATGTGAAAATACGGGTATTTTTATTTTCGGTAAAATGACCGTAAAAATACGCTACTTTTATCGTATTTTACCGTCATTTTTTTCTACAAACTTTGTGTTGTGAAAATACGGTCACGAAAATTGCTCGTAAATTTGACCGATCACAAATTTTGTTGGTAAATTTACCGTAAAAAATGGTAAACTTCGTCTATATAGTTGTGAAATTACCGGTATCAAATTTTCTGGTAAAATTACCGTAAAATTTTTTCGTAAATTCACCGTATCTTGCCGAGATTTTAAATCATGATGAGAACATATGATTTTATTACCAATTTGGTACAAATTGTTAAAGCGGTCGCATACCGTTTTTTTACGGTTAAAATACGGTAAAATTACCGATCATATTTACCGCTCACATCTCTAGTCAGCGATTATGGTGAAGCATGTGAAAATACCGGTATTTTTATTTTCGGTAAAATGACCGTAAAAATAGGGTACTTTTATCGTATTTTACCGTCATTTTTTTCTACAAACTTTGTGTTGTGAAAATACGGTCACGAAAATTGCCCGTAAATTTGACCGGTCACAAATTTTGTTGGTAAATTTTCCGTAAAAAATGGTAAACTTCGTCTATGTAGTTGTGAAATTACCGGTAACAAATTTTTTGGTAAAATTTTTTCGTAAATTCACCGTATCTTGCCGAGATTTTAAATCATGATGAGAACATATGATTTTATTACCAATTTTGTAATTTTTAAAGCGGTGGTGTACCGTTTTTTTTACGGTTAAAATACGGTAAAATTACCGGTCATATTTACCGCTCACATGCCTACTTTTGGTACTAGATCGGCTATTAGTGAGAGTGAAATAGGAATAAAGGACTGCTGTCTTCGAAGAGACTGTTGGATCATATATTTGATGAAAATTTGCAAAGTACAATCTTGCACATTGCTTCCTCATAGTTTTGGCCTTTGTAAAAAAGGCCCTGGTAAAAATAAGTGGTAAAAAACGATTGAAAAAAAATCCTATCGTTCCGAATCCGGAATTTGGTTTGCGAATTTAAGACGTACTATCTATAAATATATTTCTACTATGTTAACTTAATTCTACTATAAATTTGCAATCTAAATTCTATATATTTATTCCATATTCTATAATATTATAATAAATAATATAATTTTTGTATTAAATTAAATAATAAAAATATACGATCGTATGATTAAAATTAATAATATTACATTTTTCATTTAAAAAAGATTCAAATACTTATCATATTCAAGATTCATTATGATACCAAACTGTTTTATTCAAATCAGGATTTTATAATAGATAATGATAATTCTTTCAGTCTAAACACATACGATTTATTCCAATAAACTTTCTATAATTGTGAGATGATAGAAAATGATAACATCGCTCTATTGATGCTTCTTTGATTACGAAAGATTAATGTTGAATCATATGGGCCATTCCATACCAAGTGGGCCACTCGAATTTAGCATGGTCACAAAAAGTGTTCATAATTTTTTGAAAAATTGTTTGGAGTATCACGAACATCCATAAATTATTTCAGAATTTTAGCACCAATGGTTCGCCCAAAATGTAATAACGATTTTTTTTATTTCATTATTGCTGTATATTCAGAATTACCGATCGTACAAAAATTTGTTCCTATATAAAATTTAAGTTTTTGAATGTGGTTTTTTATAAAAAAATGTCCATAGCCGTTTCAAAATCAATATTTTTTTTCTTTGAGCTGATCATTCCGATTTTTTTCACAATTTTACAGAATTTATATTATTATGCTTACAAACTATAGAAAAATGGCCCGCTTAGTATGGAATGACTCATATATTAACGATATAACACTATACACCACATACAGACAAAAATCTACAAGTGACGAAACGTAAATTCAATATAGAATATAAAACCATTGGTGCACCCCCCTAACAATCACGACATCTTTCAGAATAACCGCAAAATGACTGAAAAGTTGTTCAAGTAACCGTGAAATGACTGAGTTTGTTTTTGATCCTTTTAGTGACTCTCAGAATTTGTCAGAATAACCGTAGAAATGATCGTCGAAAAATTTATAAGACCCGACGGTCTACGGTTATTCTGACAAATTCCGAGAGTCACTAAAGGCGACAAAAACAACTCAGTCATTTCGCAGTTATTTCGACATGTTATGAAAGTTACCGCGATTGTTAGGGCGTCCATACCGATAACGTATCTATCGTATTTAATACATCGAAAAATAAAAAAAACAGTAAACTAATAACAACAAATAGATAGAGATGATAACACACTATTAAATCCTATTAAAATTTTATCGATCTATTTCAATCTCTATAATTTATTTTTACCAACGTTGCGCTCCTTGGGACTGCATAAGGGGCATTCCACTGGTTATCGACAGGGTCGCGACCCTCATATTTTTTTTCCTTTTGAGATGTTGTAGAGCAATATAAAAAAACACTAGATTTTTTGTTAGATTTTCAAAAAAGGTTGGTTTTTTTTTAATTACCTAAACTTTGATTGTCTCAAAAAGTACGTCCACAATTTTTTTTAAATATCAAATTCTGTGTCCAAAAACAAAATTTTTGAGCTCAGGCCCAAAGTGGGCCGAGGCCTAGATTAGCATCTAAAAATAATAAGTAATTTTAAAAAGTGAAAAAATATACCCCAAATTTGAATCTCTCCAAAAGCACGTCGATGATTTTTTTTTCAATAGTAAACTCTATGTCAAAAAACGACCTTTTTAAATTAGAACGAAAATGGGGGTTAGTCTAGAATAGCAACTAAAAATAAAATTCTTTTACGGGAGAATTCGTTTTTAGTTGCTATTCTAGGCTGCCACGCATTTTCGTTGTAGACCAGCAAAATTTTAGACAAAGAAAAATTTTAGAATATCGACTAAAGATAAATTTTAGTTGCTATTCTGGACCCTATTTTCGTTTTAGTCCAAAAAATTTCGTTTTTGGAATAGAATTAACAGTAAAAAAAAAGATAGTCGACGTAGTTTTTGAGATAATAAAATTGTAGGAAATTAAAAAAACACAAATTATTAAAAGAATCTAAAGAAATTTTGTCTTTTTGATATTGCTCTACATCTAAAAAGAAAAACAAAAATTTGAAGGTCGCGACCCTGTCGATAACCGGTGAAATGCCCCCCTAAGCTATTCGCTTAGTTTTTGAGCTCAGTATTCTATTGGTTATATTCACCGGCTGTTCGCTCCTCGAGAAGCGAGCGTAGAAGGAGAGAGCGGCGCACGTGCGGCGTGGCAGGAACGCCGAGTGTTGTAAACCCGACATGAGGCCGGGGCTGTGCACAATGAAGCGAGAGCAACGGGCCAGTCTCGCGCGGCTCGGTTTGTCACACTTTATTTCTGTCATAGGCGGGTGGTCTCCCCTGCCACGGGAGTTTTATCCTGTTATTATTCCATACATTCTATTTTGAATACGCGAGAGCGATCGAGAGATAAATGCGTGAAAATAACATCCTCGCTAGTTCGTTGGATAAGTTCAGTAATACAAAACGCGTAAAAACCATAGCATAGCTTTGTGAAAGCTGTTAAGCGCTAGTAGGAAGTAAAACGAAAGGATGCCCGAGGTCAAGAGAGCAACAGCAGCAGTTGAGTTTTAACAAAAAAGCGACGAGCAAATGTGTGAACAGAAAAAGCAATAAACATCAAATGTTGTGAGACCGATCGGCGCGAGGCCGAGAGATAAGACGTGAGTCGTTGTTTTCAAAGCACTCGCCACTAAATTAATACGCCAAAGATATTTGCGGTGGAAACTAAGAAAGAAAGAAACGAGAGATAGGAAACGTAAGCCACATTATCCAAAGGAGATATTAATGCAGTAAGTTGAAACGCTGCGTATGGCTCGCATTTGCTTTGTAATATGGCCACGGTTTTCGAAAGTCCATACCTGTCGAACAGGCTTCGACATATAGAGGAACGTTACGAGGAACCGACGACTTTTGGCAGATGCGACTGCACAAGTTACAGTTATCTTGCTCTTAGCGTCGTGTTATTCACGATCGGCACAGCCATTACGATATTGGCACTCGGCGACGTTGCCGATCGTCACGTATTCTCAAACCTCGGTCACATGTGGCTCGTCGGACCGATATTCATATGTTCCGGCCTCATGGTTGCGGTTAAGTGCATACTCTACCTCAGGAGAAAGTCCGTTATACAGATGATCTTCCATCAACGACAGCTGTTCAGGGTAAGAAGACACTTTTTTAATACATGAGATCCTTGACCTTTCCTCTGTCACGGGGTCACGCTCTTGGGAGATTCGCGAGAGAAAGAATACCGCAGGGCATGTGACAACCAAACCTGATTTCCGATAATCCCCTTACCCCGCTCCACCACTTTTTCACATATACATACACACTTGTTTTTCACTTGAGACAAAGTTTACTGCGCGTTTGCTCAATATATGGAGATTTTTTTAATCAATAGTATTCTCCGCTGAATAACTATGTTGCTGGATTTAAATATTCATTAATTTCAGTGATATCTAGAATCTTTAAATTCAGAGAATGTTTTTATACAGTTTTTTGTTTCAATGTTTTTGTCGACGTGTTTGCATGACCTTATTTTTTTTTTATTGAGGTAGTCATCGAAATTTGCTTTACTGATATGTTATCGGATTTTTTTTTTCGATGTTTTTTAAAATAAAATAAAGGGGATATTGTTAACGTTTTTATTAATGCATATTGAGATTTCGGGAATTCTTGGATTCTTATATGACTTCCTGCTGATTTTTTGATTAAGGTAATCATCGAAATTTGCTTCACTGATATGTTATCGAGTTTTTTTTTCGATGTTTTTGTTAAGATTCTTGATCTTTAGGATCACGTCGAGTACGAAAACAATATTTTTTTAAAATGTATCTATTTCACATATAAGTACATACACACTTATTTTTTACTTGAGACAAAGTTTACTGCGCGTTTGCCCAATATATGGAGATTTTTTTAATCAATAGTATTCTCCGCTGAATAACTATGTTGCTGGATTTAAATATTCATTAATTTCAGTGATATCTAGAATCTTTAAATTCAGAGAATGTTTTTATACAGTTTTTTGTTTAAATGTTTTTGTCGACGTGTTCACATGACTTTATTTTTTTTTAAATAAAATAAAGGGGATATTGTTAACGTTTTTATTAATGTATATTGAGATTTCGGGAATTCTTGGATTCTTATATGACTTCCTGCTGATTTTTTGATTAAGGTAATCATCGAAATTTGCTTCACTGATATGTTATCGAGTTTTTTTTTCGATGTTTTTGTTAAGATTCTTGATCTTTAGGATCACGTCGAGTACGAAAACAATATTTTTTTAAAATGTATCTATTTCACATATAAGTACATACACACTTATTTTTTACCTGAGACAAAGTTTACTGCGAATTTGCTCAATATATGGAGATTTTTTTAATCAATAGTATTCTGCGCTGAATAACTATGTTACTGGATTTAAGTATTCATTAATTTCAGTGATATCTAGAATCTTTAAATTCAGAGAATGTTTTTATACAGTTTTTTGTTTAAAAGTTTTTGTCGACGTGTTCACATGACTTTATTTTTTTTTTAAATAAAATAAAGGGGATATTGTTAACGTTTTTATTAATGTATATTGAGATTTCGGGAATTCTTGGATTCTTATATGACTTCCTGCTGATTTTTTGATTAAGGTAATCATCGAAATTTGCTTCACTGATATGTTATCGAGTTTTTTTTTCGATGTTTTTGTTAAGATTCTTGATCTTTAGGATCACGTCGAGTACGAAAACAATATTTTTTTAAAATGTATCTATTTCACATATAAGTACATACACACTTATTTTTTACCTGAGACAAAGTTTACTGCGAATTTGCTCAATATATGGAGATTTTTTTAATCAATAGTATTCTGCGCTGAATAACTATGTTACTGGATTTAAGTATTCATTAATTTCAGTGATATCTAGAATCTTTAAATTCAGAGAATGTTTTTATACAGTTTTTTGTTTAAAAGTTTTTGTCGACGTGTTCACATGACTTTATTTTTTTTTTTAATAAAATAAAGGGGATATTGTTAACGTTTTTATTAATGTATATTGAGATTTCGGGAATTCTTGGATTCTTATATGACTTCCTGCTGATTTTTTGATTAAGGTAATCATCGAAATTTGCTTCACTGATATGTTATCGAGTTTTTTTTTCGATGTTTTTGTTAAGATTCTTGATCTTTAGGATCACGTCGAGTACGAAAACAATATTTTTTTAAAATGTATCTATTTCACATATAAGTACATACACACTTATTTTTTACCTGAGACAAAGTTTACTGCGAATTTGCTCAATATATGGAGATTTTTTTAATCAATAGTATTCTGCGCTGAATAACTATGTTACTGGATTTAAGTATTCATTAATTTCAGTGATATCTAGAATCTTTAAATTCAGAGAATGTTTTTATACAGTTTTTTGTTTAAAAGTTTTTGTCGACGTGTTCACATGACTTTATTTTTTTTTAAAATAAAATAAAGGGGATATTGTTAACGTTTTTATTAATGTATATTGAGATTTCGGGAATTCTTGGATTCTTATATGACTTCCTGCTGATTTTTTGATTAAGGTAATCATCGAAATTTGCTTCACTGATATGTTATCGAGTTTTTTTTTCGATGTTTTTGTTAAGATTCTTGATCTTTAGGATCACGTCGAGTACGAAAACAATATTTTTTTAAAATGTATCTATTTCACATATAAGTACATACACACTTATTTTTTACCTGAGACAAAGTTTACTGCGAATTTGCTCAATATATGGAGATTTTTTTAATCAATAGTATTCTGCGCTGAATAACTATGTTACTGGATTTAAGTATTCATTAATTTCAGTGATATCTAGAATCTTTAAATTCAGAGAATGTTTTTATACAGTTTTTTGTTTAAAAGTTTTTGTCGACGTGTTCACATGACTTTATTTTTTTTTTTAATAAAATAAAGGGGATATTGTTAACGTTTTTATTAATGTATATTGAGATTTCGGGAATTCTTGGATTCTTATATGACTTCCTGCTGATTTTTTGATTAAGGTAATCATCGAAATTTGCTTCACTGATATGTTATCGAGTTTTTTTTTCAATGTTTTTGTTAAGATTCTTGATCTTTAGGATCACGTCGAGTACGAAAACAATATTTTTTTAAAATGTATCTATTTCACATATAAGTACATACACACTTATTTTTTACTTGAGACAAAGTTTACTGCGAATTTGCTCAATATATGGAGATTTTTTTAATCAATAGTATTCTGCGCTGAATAACTATGTTACTGGATTTAAGTATTCATTAATTTCAGTGATATCCAGAATTTTTAAATTCAGAGAATGTTTTTATACAGTTTTTTGTTTAAATGTTTTTGTCGACGTGTTCGCATGACCTTATTTTTTTATTTATTGAGGTAGTCATCGAAATTTGCTTCACTGATATGTTGTCGGATTTTTTTTTCGATGTTTTTGTTAAGATTCTTTTGTCGACGTGTTCGCATGATCTTATTTTTTTTTTAAATAAAATAAAGGGGATATTGATAACGTTTTTATTAATGTATATTGAGATTTCGGGAATTCTTGGATTCTTATATGACTTTCCTGCTGATTTTTTTATTGAAGTAGTCATCGAAATTTGCTTCACTGATATGTTATCGGATTTTTTTTCGATGCTTTTGTTAAGATTTTTTTGCCGATGTGTTCGCACGACCTTTTTTTTATACATATAAAATATGAGGAAATATCGATAAGGATTTTATCAATGGATTTTGAGATTTCGCGGATTCTTGGATTCTTATATGACTTTCCTGCTGATTTTTTTTATTAATGTAGTCATCGAAATTTGTTTCACTGATATGTTATCGGGTTTCTTTTTTCGATGTTTTTGTTAAGACTTTTGAACTTTTGGATCATCTCGAGTACGAAAACAATATTTTTAAAAAATGTATCTATTTCACATATAAGTACATACACACTTATTTTTTACTTGAGACAAAGTTTACTGCGCGTTTGCTCAGTATATGGAGATTTTTGTAATCAATAGTATTCTGCGCTGAATAACTATGTTGCTGGATTTAAATATTCATTAATTTGAATCGATATCGAGATATCGAGAATCTTTACATTCCAAAGATGTTTTTATTCGTTTTTTTCTTTAGATGTTTTTGTCGACGTGTTCGAATGACCTTCTTTTTTTTTTTTTTATTAAGTATAGAGAAATGTGAATAAGTTTTTTTAAATGGATTTTGAGATTTCGGGGACTCTTAGATTCTTATACGATTTCACTGCTGATTTTTTATTGGATTTTTTATAGTCATCGAAATTTGCTTTACTGATATATTTTCTGGTTTTTTTTTTTACGAAGTTATTTGTAAGATTCTTGAACTTCAGGATTACCTTGAGTACGAAAACAATATTTTTTAAAGTGTATCTTTTTGTTAAATATTTGCCATTTTCATTGAACAGTATTGGAACTTTTTATGCTTTAACTGGAACATCAAATTAGATGTTTTCATTTTAAATGTTTTTTACTTTTATTATACCGCTAACTACCAGTTTTCTCTCTATTGTCTTTATTCTTACGAGGCTTTTTGCTTTTTATGAGTAACCAAGACTATGGTATGCTTTAATCAGCACATTAAATTTTATGATTTTTTTTGCGCTATTAATAACGTGCTCGTTGTGATTTCGAAAACAAAAATATTGATAAAGCGATCAAATTTAGACATTCGGCCTTTCGCGGATTTCTGTATTTTTCTTTTCTTTGTTGTATAGATTTATAAGAGACTTTATTTTTTTTGGGTCGCTAAGATTTTACTTCAGCTATCACATTATATTTTATGCAAATTTTGTTTACATTTCAAATAACGCTCGATTGATCAGTCGTTCGTGAATTTCAATATCTACACTCAGAGAAATTCTGAAAGTTTTGGCATCTACAAAGTGACAGCCATTAATTTTTTATTCATGATACTATTTATTGTAGTTATAGTAATAAAAAAATTCTTAAAATTTTTTTTTATAGTTGCGACGACTATTTTATGGTTATTGTAATTATAAAAAAATAGTCGCATTATCTTAAATTGATTTGCTCTCATTTTACAGTTATCGACGACAGAATTTTCTCCGAATGTATATTTTCTCTATTCTCCTTATTCTTAAGAGACTTTAATTTTATGGGTAACAAACACTCCATTTTAATCTGCACATTACATTTTATGAATTTTTTTTGCGGCGTAAATAACATGCGGTTTGCGATACCGAGAATAGAAACATTGATAAAACGATGAAACTTAGACATTCAGTCTTTCACAGATTTCTATATTTGTCTTTCCTCTGTTGTATAGATTTTTTAGAGACTTTATTTTTATGGGTAGCCAGCCATGGTAAAAATAAATTATAAAAAACTGATACAAAATTCGAATGGGATTTAATCTTTTCCTTGTGGCCCGTTAATCTTCATTTTTCCGATATATTTTCTATAAATGATACTAATGAATGTCTACGTGCAACACTCAAGGACATTATGAACATATAATAACCAACCTAAAAACCTTATTTGATTAATGAAAAATCATTTCTACGGAGCGTCTGCAAAGTGTCACACACGGAAAAAAAGATTAATTACCATAATCAAGAAATGAGTTGACACAACCAATCGATTATTCTATTTTCCCAGCAACACAAATGGTAATACCAACAATTCGAATGGTAATACCGACGATTCGAATGTTAATACCAACAATTCCAATGGTAGTCCCAACGATTGGATTAGTTAACCTAACAACTAATCGTTGTGTACAGCAAATCGAAAACGTAGTTGCCAGAACCAAACATCTTTTTCCATGCATGGTACCCGGTGGTAGGGTAGCATGTGACACTTTTGCCGTCTTTCCGTAGAATCGATTTCTTATTCATCAAATGAGGTTTTTGGCTGATATGCTTGTCACGGTCTTATGTAGTGTACGCTCTTAATGTCAAGTTTTTGATAGGTAAAATGTCGAGCACGAAACCTTGTGAGACAATATATGTCGAGCTGGGAACCTTGTGGCACAATATATGGTCTTTGTTGCTAATAACACTTTTAAGACTTAATTTAAAGGTTTTTAATGCAAATATTTACTTTTATCGTCAATATATTGATTCTCATGTGTCAGAATTCTTTGTAAAATGTAAAAATATTGTCCAATTATACCATGTCATATGAGACCCCCCAACTGCATGTACCGTATTTCTTCATAACTTTGGAATACTCAGGCTTTTGAGTCCGTAATACGATCACTATGGCTTACTCCTATCCACTGTTAGAAAAAATTGGTAGTTTTTATGCATAAACTCATCAATTTAATTCAATGTCCATTTGTGATATAAAATTGATGGACTTTTACAGCAAATTTAATGAAAAGTATTAAAATTAATGTATTTTTGCAGTAAAATTAAAGTATATTATTGAAATCACTATACCATACATTAATTTTACATTGTATATTAAATTTAGTATATCAATTTATGCATTAAAACTTCCAATACTTGTACATTAAATTTCAAGAAGATTTTTTTTACAGTGTCTATAATTAACAATGAATGTTCATTGAAAGTACCACAACCGCTTTATATTATGAGATATCGCGAAATATATGAGATAAGCGGAAACAATTTCGTATGGCCAAAATCGGTTATCATTTTCTACTGTTTTATGCAGGTCGGGGCAAAAATTCTTTTTGCACTAACATAAAGCTTCACTAAAGTGCCATAAAAAATTGAATTATTTCTGTCAATAGGGCACAACCAAACAAACTTCACTGTTACATGGTTCCCTGTGTCACACAGTGGCCATATCTCCCCTATCTATTCGGACTTTGATCAATTTAGAGGAGAGTGGGGGACTATGTGTGACACTATTTTTCTTAGAATTCTTTAAATTTTCTAGCATAGTGTTACGAATAAATTTTAATCATAATTGGTTTCTCTCAACCTTTGGGTATATGAAGAAGCTGCAATGAATAGTTAAGAAGGGTTGATGATATCAAAATAATACAATCGAAAAAAATTCGTGGAATGTCACATTGTGCCCCACCAATGGGGTTGAGTGTGACAGATGGAGGGGCACAATGTTACAACCGATGTAAAACATAATCTACTGAGTACAAAAAAGCGAATTTTCAATTTTTTCGATAGGTTTTACAACATTTGCTCGATGGTACACGATGCACACGGAAAGAAATGTTTGGTTGTGGCAACTACCCGTGCAGAAATTAGTTCGGGCACCCGCGATTAAATAAGGGACCTTTTTAGGTATAAACGTGGCATCCACAATAGAGAATCTACTCTAGAACCCTATTAGGCTCAACAAAGGCGGCCACGACAAACTTCGGGGCCTAATCAAGCTTAAATGTGGAAACCTCACTAGGGTCGCCCATATTGAGCCTCTAAAGGCTCCGTTCTTCAAGCGTGATTATGTTGTCCGTAAGCGGTCAAACTGTTTGCCTCCTGGCTTACAGTTTTTTTTCTTCCTGTAAAGTAAAACCCCGTCCTAAACTGAAATAAAAATTCCCTAACGGCCCGGGCCCCCCGAGTTGGCGATCCGCGCCGGAGCTCGCGAAAGCTCCCGTAGTTCCCGCTCGGCCGACAGATGGCCACGACGATGCGCTTTCTCCCGCAAGAAAAAGGAGTCCCGGCCGTGCATATAAACAGCGAAGATTCAGAGCTTTTTCATCCGAAACTTCCTGCCCGTTTCTCCCAATAGAGACGACCGCAGGAGGTAAGGATCCGGGAATAGTGCTGCCTACGTACAATTTCTATTTTTTGTCCTATTTACTGCCCATAAGTAAATATATTAACCCGAGGTTGCTGTTTAAGTAATTTCTTTTCTTACAGAATTCACCTGACTGTCCATAAGTCGGGACTTCCCTTTAAATTGTGTTTTTTCCAAAGAGTATAAATATAGATATAAAAAAATAATTTAAAATAAATATTCTTTTAACGTAAATTGCCCTCCCTAATAAACTTACTGCCCATAAGTGTATTTTTCCTCTAATAAGTGACTGCTGACTTCAAGTAGTCACCCTTTCCTTTTCCTCAGGAACTCGCCGTCTCTAAAACTCAGTTCATGTTTCCCTTTATTTATTAACTTTTATTAATATGTTTTAATTGTTTGTTTCTCAATTACGGAAACACTTGTAAAAATAAACGAAAGCGAGGGAGAACATTCTCCTCGTTAAAACCTACAACGCCTTGTCATCATTTACGACAACTAGCCTAGTAGGGCCCCTAATAGAACTGGGGCAAACTAGAAAGGGCCAAGTTGGAGCCCCAACTATATTTCTCCACGAGTACGTTTTCGATTTGCTGTACACAATGTAAAAAATTAGTTGCCTCAACCATCTCGAATAGTAACCTCAACTATTCACGATTAGTTCTCGATTGGATTAGTTAGGTTAACTAATCCAATCGTTCCCAACGTTTTCGTTTTCTATGAGTTAAATACGATAAATACGTTATGGGTTAAATTTACATTTCATCACTTGTACATTTTTATCTGTATGTTGTGCATCGTGTTATATCGTAAATGTACGCTTCAACATTAATTGCTCGCAATCAAAGAGGCATCATTAGAGTGATCCTATCATTTTCGCCCGTCTCACAATTATAGAAAGTATATCGGAATAAATCAAGAGTCACGGCAGCGACTCGGCGCCAAGTTAAAAAAGAATATTATGTTATCGGTTTAGACTGAAAGAATTATCATAATCGATTGTAAAATCATGATATAAATGGAACAGTTTTTTTTATCATTTGTACAATAATTTCATGCTGATTGACTCGTTTCTCTTCTCATCGTTTCACAGTTATAGGAAGTCAATCATAATGAATCTTGAATGTGATAAATATTTGAATGCAAAGATTTGTGGATGAACCTTTTTTTTTTTAATGAAAAATGTAATATTATCAATATTACTCCTATGATCCTATATTTTTATTACTAGATTTAATACAAAAATTATATTATTTATAATAATATTATAAGATGTCGAAGAAACATGTAGGATTTCGATCGTAAATTTATGATAGTACTTCGTAAATGGAATTTTTTAAAATCGTTTTCTATGATTTATTTTTACTAGGGAGGACTATATTTTATCTGGTACATAACATTTTATGATTTTTTTTTGCGTTGTAGAGAACTTCCAGTTTATGGTACTGAGAATAGAAGAAACATTGATAAAACGATCAAACTTAGATATTCAGTCCTTTGTCGATTCCTATATCTATCCTTTCCCTGTTGAAAGTGTAGATTTAAAATAATTTGTTGCCTTTTTATGGGATTACCAACACTGTACTTTAGCATTTGCAGGAATTAACAGGTGCTCAAGGTGTGAGTGGATCCGGTACTGGCATGATCGGTCCACCCTCTTACGATATTATAACCCAAGGTCAAGGCACCAGCGAGTTACCGCCTCCGAGCTACGCGGAAGCTGTGGCTTTGCTCCAGCAAGCCGGTATTCACGGTAATAATTCATTTTTTTCACGCATATTTATACTACATATAACGATTTGTGACTCTAGAATAACGGTGTAATAACTTCAAAGTCATAACCAAACCATTATTTCCGAACGCACTCTGTTCATTTAAGCATTTTATAAATAATTTGATATTCGTTCAATTGCCCTTATCGGTAAAAAAAACAATGCGAAGTAAAATCTTGCACATTACTTCCTCATTATTTTTCACTTTGTACAAAGCTACCGCTATGAGGAAGTATGTTAATTGATTTTGTCTTCCTCATAGACGATGATTTGTAAAAAGCCAAAAATAATGAGAAAGCAATTTACAAAGTTTTTTTAAAGTGACATCAACAGATAAACAAGTTCGATATCTGTAAAAAAATATCAGCCATTTGGGTCTGAATTTCTCTTCTTGAGTACTTTTGTTTAAAACCTGCAAGGTGTGAATATTTTAGAGTAATTATCTTCCTATAATGAATTTAGGTGATTCATAATAATTGTGTCAATAAAATAATAACGATAACTTTTCGTGCAAATGGCATCCGTGTCTGCTAATAAGAATCTTTGCATATTGTAACTACGCTCATTATTCGTTGTGTCATTAAACCTCGATTTTTTAGTGACATCAACAGATAAACAAGTGAGATATCTATAAAAAAATATCAGCAATATGGGTCTGAATTTCTCTTTTTGAGTACTTTTGTTTAAAACCTGCAAGATATGAATATTGTAGAGTCATTATCTTCCTTAAATGAATTTAGATGATTCATAATAATTGTGTCAATAAAACATTAACGATAAATTTTCGAGCAAATGGTATCCGTGTCTGTTAATAAGAATCTTTGCATATTGTAACTACGCTGATTATTCGTTGTGTCATTGAACCTCCATATTGGTTTTCTCATTGTAAAAAACGAAAAATAATGAGAAAGGAATTTGCAAAGATTTTTTAGTGACATCAACAGATAAACAAGTGAGATATCTGTACAAAAATATCAGCAATATGGGTCTGACTTTCTTTTTTTTAGGACTTTCGTTTAAAACCTGCAAGGTGTGAATATTTTAGAGTCATTATCTTCCTATAATGAATTTAGGTGATTCATACTAATTGTGTCAATAAACTATTAACGATAAATTTTCGTGCAAATGGCATCCGTGTCTGTTAATAAGAATCTTTGCATATTGTAACTACGCTCATTGTTCGTTGTGTCATTAAACCTCGATTTTGGCTTCCTCATTGTAAAAAGTGAAAAATAATGAGAAAGCAATTTGCAAAGATTTTTTTTAGTGATATCAACAGATAAACAAGTGGGATATCTGTAAAAAAATATCACCAATTTGGGTCAGACTTTCTCTTCTTTAGGACTTTCGTTTAAAACCTGCAAGATGTGAATATTTTAGAGTAATTATCTTCCTAAAATGAATTTAGGTGATTCATAATAATTGTGTCAATAAAATATTAACGATAAATTTTCGAGCAAATAGCATCCGTGTCTGTTAATAAGAATCTTTGCATATTGTAACTACGCTGATTATTCGTTGTGTCATTGAACCTCGATTTTGGCTTCCTCATTGTAAAAAGTGAAAAATAATGAGAAAGCAATTTGCAAAGATTTTTTAGTGACATCAACAGATAAACAAGTGAGATATCTGTAAAAAATATCAGCAATATGGGTTTGACTTTCTCTTCTTTAGGACTTTCGTTTAAAACCTGCAAGGTGTGAATATTTTAGAGTAATTATCTTCCTTAAATGAATTTAAGTGATTAATAATAATTGTGTCAATAAAATATTAACGATAAATTTTCGTGCAAATGGCATCCGTGTCTGTTAATAAGAATCTTTGCATATTGTAACTACGCTCATTGTTCGTTCTGTCATTAAACCTCGATTTTGGCTTTCTCATTGTAAAAAGTGAAAAATAATGAAAAAGCAATTTGCAAAGATTTTTTAGTGACATCAACAGATAAACAAGTGAGATATCTGTAAAAAAATATCAGCAATATGGGTCTGACTTTCTCTTCTTTAGGACTTTTGTTTAAAACCTGCAGGGTGTGAATATTTTAGAGTAATTATCTTCCTATAATGAATTTAGGTGATTCATAATAATTGTGTCAATAAAATATTAACGATACATTTTCGAGCAAATGGCATCCGTGTCTGTTAATAAGAATCTTTGCATATTGTAACTACGCTGATTATTCGTTGTGTCATTAAACCTCGATTTTGGCTTCCTCATTGTAAAAAGTGAAAAATAATGAGAAAGCAATTTGCAAAGATTTTTTAGTGACATCAACAGATAAACAAGTGAGATATCTGTAAAAAAATATCAGCAATATGGGTCTGACTTTCTCTTCTTTAGGACTTTCGTTTAAAACCTGCAAGGTGTGAATATTTTAGAGTAATTATCTTACTATAATGAATTTAGGTGATTCATAATAATTGTGTCAATAAAATATTAATGATAAATTTTCGTGCAAATGGCATCCGTGTCTGTTAATAAGAATCTTTGCATATTGTAACTACGCTCATTATTCGTTGTGTCATTAAACCTCGATTTTGGTTTCCTCATTGTAAAAAGTGAAAAATAATGAGAAAGCAATTCGCAAAGATTTTTTAGTGACATCAACAGATAAACAAGTGAGATATCTGTAAAAAATATCAGCAATATGGGTCTGACTTTCTCTTCTTTAGGACTTTCGTTTAAAACCTGCAAGGTGTGAATATTTTAGAGTAATTATCTTCCTAAAATGAATTTAGGTGATTCATAATAATTGTGTCAATAAAATGTTAACGATAAATTTTTGTACAAATGGCATCCGTGTCTGTTAATAAGAATCTTTGCATAATGTAACCACGCTCATTATTCGTTGTGTCATTAAACCTCGATTTTGGTTTTCTCATCGTAAAAAGCGAAAAATAATGAGAAAGCAATTTGCAAAGATTTTTTTTAGTGATATCAACAGATATACAAGTTAGATATCTGTAAAAAAATATCAGCAATATGGGTCTGAATTTCTCTTTTTTAGGACTTTCGTTTAAAACCTGCAAGGTGTGAATTTTTTAGAGTAATTATCTTCCTATAATAAATTTAGGTGATTCATACTAATTGTGTCAATAAAATATTAACGATAAATTTTCGTGCAAATGGCATCCGTGTCTGTTAATAAGAATCTTTGCATATTGTAACTACGCTCATTATTCGTTGCGTCATTAAACCTCGATTTTGGTTCTCATCGTAAAAAGCGAAAAATAATGAGAAAGCAATTTGCAAAGATTTTTTTTAGTGATATCAACAGATAAACAAGTGAGATATTTGTAAAAAAATATCAGCAATTTGGGTCTGACTTTTTCTTCTTGAGCACTTTCGTTTAAACCCTGCAAGGTGTGAATATTTTAGAGTAATTATCTTCCTATAATGAATTTAGGTGATTCATAATAATTGTGTCAATAAAATATTAACGATAAATTTTCGAGCAAATGGCATCCGTGTCTGTTAATAAGAATCTTTGCATATTGTAACTACGCTCATTATTCGTTGTGTCATTAAACCTCGATTTTGGTTTCCTCATTGTAAAAAGTGAAAAATAATGAGAAAGCAATTTGCAAAGATTTTTTAATGACATCAACAGATAAACAAGTGAAATATCTGTAAAAAAATATCAGCAATTTGGGTCTGACTTTCTCTTCTTTAGGACTTTCGTTTAAAACCTGCAAGGTGTGAATATTTTAGAGTAATTATCTTCCTATAATGAATTTAGGTGATTCATAATAATTGTGCCAATAAAATATTAACGATAAATTTTCGAGCAAATGGCATCCGTGTCTGTTAATAAGAATCTTTGCATATTGTAACTACGCTGATTATCGGTTGTGTCATTGAACCTCGATTTTGGCTTCCTCATTGTAAAAAGTGAAAAATAATGAGAAAGCAATTTGCAAAGATTTTTTAGTGACATCAACAGATAAACAAGTGAGATATCTGTAAAAAAATATCAGCAATATGGGTTTGATTTTCTCTTCTTTAGGACTTTCGTTTAAAACCTACAAGGTGTGAATATTTTAGAGTAATTATCTTCCTATAATGAATTTAGGTGATTCATAATAATTGTGTCAATAAAATATTAACGATAAATTTTCGTGCAAATGGCATCCGTGTCTGTTAATAAGAATCTTTGCATATTGTAACTACGCTCATTATTCGTTGTGTCATTGAACCTCGATTTTGGTTTCCTCATTGTAAAAAGTGAAAAATAATGAGAAAGCAATTTGCAAAGATTTTTTAATGACATCAACAGATAAACAAGTGAGATATCTGTAAAAAAATATCAGCCATTTGGGTCTGAATTTCTCTTCTTGAGTACTTTCGTTTAAAACCTGCAAGGTGTGAATATTTTAGAGTAATTATCTTCCTATAATGAATTTAGGTGATTCATAATAATTGTGTCCATAAAATATTAACGATAAATTTTCGTGCAAATGGCATCCGTGTCTGTTAATAAGAATCTTTGCATATTGTAACTACGCTCATTATTCGTTGTGTCATTGAACCTCGATTTTGGTTTCCTCATTGTAAAAAGCGAAAAATAATGAGAAAGCAATTCGCAAAGATTTTTTAGTGACATCAACAGATAAACAAGTGAGATATCTGTAAAAAAATATCAGCAATATGGGTCTGACTTTCTCTTCTTTAGGACTTTCGTTTAAAACCTGCAAGGTGTGAATATTTTAGAGTAATTATCTTCCTATAATGAATTTAGGTGATTCATAATAATTGTGTCAATAAAATATTAACGATACATTTTCGAGCAAATGGCATCCGTGTCTGTTAATAAGAATCTTTGCATATTGTAACTACGCTGATTATTCGTTGTGTCATTGAACCTCGATTTTGGCTTCCTCATTGTAAAAAACGAAAAATAATGAGAAAGCAATTTGCAAAGATTTTTTAGTGACATCAACAGATAAACAAGTGGGATATCTGTAAAAAAATATCACCAATTTGGGTCTGACTTTCTCTTCTTTAGGACTTTCGTTTAAAACCTGCAAGGTGTGAATATTTTAGCGTAATTATCTTCCTATAATGAATTTAGGTGATTCATAATAATTGTGTCAATAAAACGTTAACGATACATTTTTGTACAAATGGTAACCGTGCCTCTTAATATGAATATTTGCATAATGTAACCACGCTCGTTATTCATTGTCTTACTGAACATGTATGTTTTTTTCGTTTATTTCACAGACGCTAAACCGTCTTGCGGAGCAGCACCGGGAGGCACAGTCACTGTCGGTGGAACTGAAAGATCCAAGCCTTGAATAGTTGTCGATACTTCGATGTTTTATTCTAAAAAAAATATCACGCCGAACGTGCGTTTGGCGGGTGTTGAATTCGCAGCGTGTATCTCGCTCGTTCGGCTCGCAATTTCCGAGAAACGTTCGCGCCCGGGAATCCAAGGAATCACTTCCCGCGCGGATGTTGCGCCTCGAGAAGTTTTTGATAGTTCGCAGTTGTCCATATCACGTTACCACAGAATGATATTCCATCGAGTCAGCGAGATCAGCTGAAAAGCCTTTGAGTTTCAAGCGAAAGTAACGTCGCACAATTTCTTCAGATTTAATTATTTTTCTTTTTTTCTTTGGTTTATTCTGCAGCGATTGAGACTCGGCATTTAATTCGACTCCGTTTAGTAGTTTTGCTTTTATATCCCGCGACCTCATCGAGCAATGAATTTTATTTCACATACGAAAAATCGACGATGCATTTTTTAAAATTCGTTCTCGAGTACTGCGGAAATGAAAATAGAGAATAATGCCGGCGCGCAAGTATTTCTTAACTTCCGGATTCAATTTCCCATGCGAATGTTCCGCACGCCTTGTGCCAACGTTAACGCACGATGCCAATGACATTGTGTAGTCGTGATAGAATACACGATACGTCTACTTTAATGATACTACAATAAACAGGATGCTCCACCTACGTGACGTCGAACGGTGCGAGTTTCGAATCAATTTTAACAATGTTCGTGCCGATTGTGTGCGAAACTAGAGAGAGAGAGAGAGAGAATTGTCGGTGCTACTCGCTTACCTTCCGCGCCTAATTTCCTTCGTAACAAACACGCGGAGAAAATTTGATCTTATATTCAGAGACATATCGTTGGTCGTCCTGGCAACTCTTGCGTTACTTCTGTTAATTATTAATACACATGACTATTCGAATTTTATAGTAACATTGAGTAATTTATTATTATGTTAAGGGGAGGGAGTCAGGTCAAAAAAATTGATTTTGGAAATTCAATATCATTAAAATCCTATTGCATATAAAAATGCCCAATGCACTATATTGTTGGTGCTCGATGAAAGAATTCTTTACTGTCGTCTAACTTGCATATGCTTTTCAATATTATCTTAAGCAAAGTTCTTAGGTTTTCCATTCTGCGCATGATTCAGATCAAACTACTAGGCAGATTGAAATGGTTGACATCTCATTTTCTTCTTCATGAAAAGATACACTGGCTAAATGGAGCAAACTATTTTTTTTCATTCTGAAAGCAAAGTTAATCACTGATTTAGAAAATAGCATAAAATTTATTTATTAATAATTATGTTACTTAAAAAATATTACAGTTTATTAACATCTGCTTCATTTAGCCGGTGTATCTGTTCATGAAGAAGAAAATGAGACATCAGTCATTCCAATCTGCCTAGTAGTTTGATCTGAATCATGCGCAGAATGGAAAACCTAAGATCTTTGCTTAAGATAATATTTAAAAGCATATGCAAGTCAGACGACAGTAAAAAATCCTTTAATCGAGTACCAACAATATAGTGCGTTGGGCATTTTTATATGCAATAGGATTTGGATGATATTGAATTTGCAAAATCAATTTTTTTGACCTGACTCTCTCCCCTTAACCTTTTATTTGGTGATGTAACTAATTAAATGGTATTAATTGTGGTGTTTTTAATGAAAAAATTGGAGAAAAACCACCATATTTTATTAATTGTATTCTGATAATCTTAAAAAATCTGCAGAGCAAACTATAAAAATAGCGGAACGAGTTCGATATTTTTTTAAAAAAATTATGGTTAAAAAAATTCGAACTTTTCCAAGTTTTTTGTAGAAATGTAGAAGCAAACAAAGAAATCGTAGAAAAACGTCTGTTTTGTTAACCATTATTCTGTTTTTGAAAAATGATGACGATACTTCAAGTTTATTTTCAGTATAATGATTTCTTTTCAAAAGAAACTGTAGTTTTTTAGCTATCAACAGAAATTTTGTGAGTTCACTTTTAAAGATAGTTACAGTAAAAATTAACAAATTCAATGTAACTATAAAAAATAGTCATGTAGATAATAGACGTTTAAATAGTCAAATAACAAACAATAGTTGTAATTCAATAGTTGCCAGGACAACCACGATTTATTTGATTATTGGAATTTGCGTATAAGCGATGCATTATACTATTATCCTATATATGGTACCACGCAACGTGTATTTAACGATCGATAGTTCGGTTGCTATAGTAACCGAAGTAAAGTAACTTATGATCGTCGACTTAATTAGCATTTAAGTTTTTTTTTCGTTTTTTCGGCAATGAATTTATTAAAAGATAAAAAGAACGAAAACAAAAACGAGTCAATGATAATATTTTAAGTCGCGATACTTGAGTCTTGCCGGCGTATCATTTTTTGTTGTGGCTGCTGCTGTGTATCGCCCTCAGAGCGATAAGCTTTGTCGATTCGTCATGTGTGTGCGTGTGTCGAGCGATTTAGCTTTGCTCGAGTCCAAACCCGTTCTCGTCATCGAGGATTGACGATCATTAACTCTTCGAGACCTTTCAATGCGATTTGTCATTATTACAAGATCAGAAAATTCCGTTGTTCGAGCTATTAATCGCGAGATGTTAGAAGGAGAATATTGTCACATCTGGTTGTAGCTGTGATTTTGTGATTCATAGATTCAAACATCTAGAATATGCACGATGGTCGTGTATTTCTTAACGATGCAGTGCCTTATGCAACGTGTATACTGCTGGCCTATAACCGCGCTTCAGGCAATTTTCGAGAGAGAAAGAAATAAAAACGATCATAACGAACAAAAAAGAAAAAAAAAAAACATTAAGCGTAAATCTTAGGCACGAACAAAGCTACATCGCATTGTATGTCGTCTTCGTTTATTTTGTGGGCCTCGAAAGGACTGTCGATAGAACGTAAAATTTTGCAGAATATTTACACTTAAGAGGACGTTTAGTAATTATAAGTAATGTTATAATACTTAAAGAAAAATGTAAATGTACTTTAAATTACCAATATTTTTCTATATCGGACGGTCTGAACTTTGAGACTGCAGCTGCCTTAGATAATATTAATAATCAAGAGATAAACAAACACAAGTGATCAAAATTTTAATCAACGCCAGCGATTTACACGGTCGGACAGTATTATTATAAAAGGATATTCAACTGTACTTATACCAGAGCCTAGATTTAGAGCTAGTTTCGCTATGTTTAGCTTACGATATCCCAATTTTTAAGCGTTTCAACAATACAAATGTTGATATTGGTAACGTAGATTGGCGCCTCATTAGCTCTAAATTTTGGCTCAGATACGGATGAAAAAAACGCTATAGAAAACACAACTACTTAATTGATCCGCACATTCTGTTCGTTTTTTTTTCTTTTTTCATAAATTGTTTTTTTTTTTCTTTCACCTTAAGGGGTTTGGAGCACTTTATGGTCGCTGATTCACATATTGGTTCACCAAAAATATCTATAGCGAGAGATTTACAAAAATAATAAGCGATTAGCAGACCTGAAGACATATGTTTTTGTGCAGTTTAAAAAAAAATAATAATGCATATTTTTCATTCACTTTAAACGCTGTATCTATTTCTTAAAAGATGCTCGATGATTTGACTACCTAGATATTTCATAGTGTGAATTGTTTACTAATTATATGTGATTATTAACGAAGAAATTTTATTTTCTGAGTGAATAATAGACTGCAATTTTAGAATAATTAACACTACCCGTACAGTAAAAAATATCTGTACGGTTAATTTGCAGAGCGATCATCATGAAATATACTAAATCGCCCTGAATTAAAATCAATAAAGAATGTCCGAGTATTCTTGGAAAAACGAAGCCAGAACTTCTTACCAAATAAATTTATCACAACTTTGCAATAATCAAAAAAAGAAATTGAGTCAAGTTAACTCGAGCCAATTTTAATAGAGTACAAAAAACATAGTGTTATATAATAATCGCAATTTTTATCACAGAATTTATAATATATACAAAAAAAAAAGACTACAAAAATGCAGCGCTATTTGTGAAGAATAATGAGCTCCAACCCCCTTAATCACCATTGATGTCAGAAACAGCGTTCAACAATTTTCTACAAAATGTAATTAAGTAGATCGGAGGTAATAATTGTTCAGCAATTAATCATTTGTAACGAATAATTACTCGTGCCTTAAAAAAAAAAGTCAGTTTTGTAGGGCAATGTTCTAAGGCCTCGTAATAAAAAAAAAGGTTCATCCACGGTAGACGAAATACACTAGCAATGACGTAGAAGTACAATAACAAAACTGAGTGTAATATTATGTTATCTCCAGTAGATACGCGACTGCATCGTCAACGTTTCACAAAAATAAAAAAGGCAACAATCAGAAATGGTCTCTTTTTGCTACTTTTCAATAACATGTTTGTGCTTATTTATCCTATCAATTATTTATTATCAAGCATTTAATAAAAATGACCATCACGATTACAATATTTTGCCTTTGGACACATTTTTTTGCAATAATTTCATCAAGAAAAAATAATATAAAAAATAGACATAACGATTGTTCGTTTTTTATCATCAGAATATTGCAAAAATTATGTTTTTAATATTTTCCTGAAATATTTGACAATAAAAAAGTTATAAAACAAATAAACATAAAGTGCATATTGAAAATTAATGGAACGTGCCTATTTTCGGCCACAAGTATACTTTGACAAAATAATGGCGCACAATTTTCTCGGACATTTTTGTCTTTGAGCTCAGGGTGATTGCGAATAAAAACTACGAAAATAGCGACATTGGGTCGTCGAAATCAACTACACAATATACAATCCCGATAAACGAGGCTGAAAAATATTTAAATCGCGAAGGTATTCAAGGCATTCCAGTTGATAAAAATGTAAACGTCGAGCTCCCTTGCCTAGGACACACGATTGTAATGTCAAAAATACTTTCGAGTCTCGTACCAACTTTAATTGTGATTACTTTGTATATATTACTGAAATGAAATACACAAATTTCAATGACGATGTTGTGTAAACGATCATTTAATGAATATTTGGTCGTCTCAGCAGAAACCCTACAACATTTTCCCTTTATTGGGCTGGCAACTACTTTGTTGTCCTAACAAGTTACTTTTTCTTTCCAATTAATTAATCGCTTGATTCGGCTAAAAATCGATTGATCGAGTCAATTACTTTTATGACTTGAGTTGTTGGTGAACTTACGAAAAAAATATACGGTAATTTTACTACTAAATTTTGTCAGTGCGATGGTCTAGTGGTCAGTGTACTGGCCTCTAGTCCAGAGCATCGGTAGGTCGCAGGTTCGAATCCCGGTGTCGTCGATTTTCGTCGAAAATAAAAATACGGGCGCGATGAAGCTCCAGATGTATACACGAGACCCACATAGGTATTTCTACCTGTGGGGTTCACATGTATACAGCTGTAGTCCGTTGTTTACATTCTCGACGAAACGTGACGTAGCTTCGGTGCCGGCAGGCGAACTCGAGACCGGCTATATCGGCATAGGTTTTCCGCAATTTCCTTGTGCCGATGGCAGCAATGCTATGACGAATGCGATATAGAGGGGCATTAGGATGAGTGGGTGCGGACAACACTCTAAGCCGGGTCTCTATAAACGTAAAAGCCTGAAGAACGCATACGCAGGTAACCGCAAAAAAAAGATACTACTAAATTTTGTTACCGATAATTTCACAACTATAGGCCTTAGGCGTATCTCGCTCTAGCGGCCGCTGAGTGCGCAACATGATGATCAGTTGTTCTTAGTTCGGCGCACATTGGTCCGATTTTCCAAGCTCCGCCCTGTCCACCATATTTCCTTGGACTTGGAAAATCGGCTATATCGGCATAGGTTTTTCGCAGTTTCCTTGTGCCGATGGCAGCAATGCTATGGCGAATGCGATATAGAGGGGCATTAGGATGAGTGGGTGCGGACAACACTCTAAGCCGGGTCTCTATAAACGTAAAAGCCTGAAGAACGCATACGCAGGTAACCGCAAAAAAAAAGAAAAACTACTAAATTTTGTTACCGATAATTTCACAACTATAGGCCTCAGGCGTATCTCGCTCTAGCGGCCGCTGAGTGCGCAACATGATAATCAGTTGTTCTTAGTTCGGCGCACATTGGTCCGATTTTCCAAGCTCCGCCCTGTCCACCATATTTCCTTGGAGCTTGGAAAATCGGCTATATCGGCATAGGTTTTCCGCAGTTTCCTTGTGCCGATAGCAGCAATGCTATGGCGAATGCGATATAGAGGGGCATTAGGATGAGTGGGTGCGGACAACACTCCAAGCGGGGTCTCTATAAACGTAAAAGCCTGAAGAAGGCGTACGCAGGTAACCGCAAAAAAAAAAAAAATACTACTAAATTTTGTTACCGATAATTTCACAACTATAGGCCTTAGGCGTATCTCGCTCCAGCGGCCGCTGAGTGCGCAACATGATGATCAGCTGTTCTTAGTTCGGCGCACATTGGTCCGATTTTCCAAGCTCCGCCCTGTCCACCATATTTCCTTGGAGCTTGGAAAATCGGCTATATCGGCATAGGTTTTCCGCAGTTTCCTTGTGCCGATGGCAGCAATGTTATGGCGAATGCGATATAGAGGGGCATTAGGATGAGTGGGTGCGGACAACACTCTAAGCCGGGTCTCTATAAACGTAAAAGCCTGAAGAAGGCATACGCAGGTAACCGCAAAAAAAAAAAAAATACTACTAAATTTTGTTACCGATAATTTCACAACTATAGGCCTCAGGCGTATCTCGCTCTAGCGGCCGCTAAGTGCGCAACATGATGATCAGTTGTTCTTAGTTCGGCGCACATTGGTCCGATTTTCCAAGCTCCGCCCTGTCCACCATATTTCCTTGGAGCTTGGAAAATCGGCTATATCGGCATAGGTTTTCCGCAGTTTCCTTGTGCCGATGGCAGCAATGATGTGGCGAATGCGATATAGAGGGGTATTAGGATGAGTGGGTGCGGACAACACTCTAAGCCGGGTCTCTATAAACGCAAAAGCCTGAAGAACGCATACGCAGGTAACCGCAAAAAAAAAATACTACTAAATTTTGTTACCGATAATTTCACAACTATAGGCCTTAGGCGTATCTCGCTCTAGCGGCCGCTGAGTGCGCAACATGATAATCAGCTGTTCTTAGTTCGGCGCACATTGGTCCGATTTTCCAAGCTCCGCCCTGTCCACCATATTTCCTTGGATCTTGGAAAATCGGCTATATCGGCATAGGTTTTCCGCAGTTTCCTTGTGCCGATGGCAGCAATGATATGGCGAATGCGATATAGAGGGGCATTAGGATGAGTGGGTGCGGACAACACTCTAAGCGGGTTCTCTATAAATGTAAAAGCCTGAAGAAGGCATACGCAGGTAACCGCAAAAAAAAAAAAAAAAATACTACTAAATTTTGTTACCGATAATTTCACAACTATAGGCCTCAGGCGTATCTCGCTCTAGCGGCCGCTGAGTGCGCAACATGATGATCAGTTGTTCTTAGTTCGGCGCACATTGGTCCGATTTTCCAAGCTCCGCCCTGTCCACCATATTTCCTTGGAGCTTGGAAAATCGGCTATATCGGCATAGGTTTTCCGCAGTTTCCTTGTGCCGATAGCAGCAATGCTATGGCGAATGCGATATAGAGGGGCATTAGGATGAGTGGGTGCGGCCAACACTCTAAGCCGGGTTCTATAAACGTAAAAGCCTGAAGAAGGCATACACAGGTAACCGCAAAAAAAAAAAAATACTACTAAATTTTGTTACCGATAATTTCACAACTATAGGCCTCAGGCGTATCTCGCTCTAGCGGCCGCTGAGTGCGCAACATGATGATCAGTTGTTCTTAGTTCGGCGCACATTGGTCCGATTTTCCAAGCTTCGCCCTGTCCACCATATTTCCTTGGAGCTTAGAAAATCGGACCAATGTGTGCACAAGCTAAGAACAGCTGATCATCTTGTTGTGCAGTCAGCGACCGCTAGAGCGAGATATGCCTGAGGCCTATATAGTTGAAGTTTATTACTTTTTAACCGATAATTTCACATTTAAATACATTAATTTCATATATTTTCACGCTAAATTTACCACAAAATTTCACATTAGACAATTTTTACCATTTTTTATAGTAAATTTACAAGCAATTTTCATGCCCGTTTTTTTCACAACACGAAATTTATTTTAAAAAAGAATTACGATATTTTTACGTTTAATTTACCGAAAATATTTAAAAAAACCGTATTTCTTTATATCTAATTCAACTCTATTCGGTCTTACTGTGTACGCTAACTAATCACTTTATTGCAGCGATTCCATTAGTTATCGTAACGGCCCCTTAATATTGCATATTTAATCCTTTATTTAAAATGCTGCATCAGCGATCCCACGCTCGGGAGCAACCACCGCGCAGTATCCAAGCGCGCGACGGCCTCCGTATCACGGGCGATGTTGAAAAAAAAATCAATTGATAATTGATTATGAGAATAATCGATATCGCGAAATCGATTATCTAAAAGAAAACCGATCGGAAAATAATTGTGTCATCGATTTTTTAAACCGCTCATTAAAAAAAAAAAGGTAGTGGACGTTTTTTCTAGGTTTTCTTCATTTTAATTGGTTAATTTTAGGTATATTTACGGGTATGTAATATCATTACTGATAAAACTCAATTAATCTATTTGTTGTAAACGTGTACAATAGCAAACAGTGTCGCAGCGACACCGGCCGGCTTGTCGTTCGTTGCGTTGTTGTGTTTTCATGACTTGTCTCACCGGTCGCAAATATTCTCTTACCAAGATATCAGCAGACTCAGTTGAACAGAGGACCCAAACTAATTTTTAAGACGAAGATAGAGCGCTAAAGCGTCTCGAAGATTTATACCATAAAGAATCAAGAAAATAATCGATTTCAACAAAATAAACCGCAAAAAAATCGAATTATCGATTAATCGGGACAGAAAAGTATGGGATGAAAATAATCGACTTTAATGTAAAGATAATCGATAGTCGTTACAATCGATTTTAATCGCCCATCTCTACACTGGCGCAGGGATACGCAGCGGGCCTAAGGGCCCAACTCAACAGACCCAGCGTCTGAGTATCTGACTTCATCCCAAATCATCGTTACGTTCACTCCCTCAATAGTATTCGGCAATATACATATTTTACACTTAAAAGAGTCTAATTGTTTATTTCACAAACTTCCCGATCGTCACAATTGGTGTCAGAAGTGGGATCGCGGATGCAGCGTTTTATGTAAAGAAAGATTAAATATGCAATATTAAGGGGCCGTTACATTATGAATGTATTTAGTAGTCGGTACATAAATATATATTTAATAATTTTTAAAATTTTTTTATTAAATAGCTCTTAAGCGCTGTAAATACATTCTATGACAATGCGAGTTAGACAATCCAGGGGGGAATTGTTAAGGGATTCCATCCAAATGAGCAAACACCTCAACACGAAGTGGTTTTCACTGATGTATTAAGAATGCGCAACGGCGAGCATTTCCTCCTGGTGAATTAGGTGAGTCGTGTTATTAACCAGACCCATAAGTTTCGACAATGATGCGGCCCAAGCGTCGAGAAGGGCTGCGGGCTCTTGGGTACCGGTGAATCGAACGACACCGGCTGGTCTGTCGGTCCTGGCGTTTATTATTCCAGTCTCGACGAGTTTACACAAACTGGCCTCGGTTTCTTGAACCGGAAGATCTAGCAGCTGGGACATTCGTTCCAACGTGATTTTCGTGTAGTACTTCGCCATAATTCGTATATTCTGTAGAGGGAAATAATAATTAATTAAACAAGTAGCTCGAATCTATATTTGGACGTCGAGGAAGCGTAATATAAATTCTCGACTTACGTGCTCGACAACGCGATTTCGGAGTTCAGTCCAGCGTTTTCGGCCCTCTTCGGTAGACTCGGAAAACACCTCTGTTTTCTTTAAATCTTTCTCATAAATTTCACAAAGCCCAGACCATTTTATCAATTCGGGGTTGACAAAGAGTCGAAGCAATTCCCTGAAAAAAAAATGCAATTAATTTGTGTGAAATTTAATGAATTTTGGTATTGTTTCTTACGAGGTTTTGTAATTGAGATCGACTGACTCACTGACTAAATATTGTAATTTATTTATTATCTAACTAGCTGTTATACACGTGCTTTGCTAACATTTTCAAATATTCGTGAAATTTGTGATTTGTAGCTTTGGCGAAAAACTCTCATTATTTATCCGCAAAAAAAAATGATCTCTTTTCCCTTATTCACCCTGTTTACACCTTTATGAATAGCAGTAAGTAAAACGCTTAAAAAACTATATAAAAAAACAATGTCATCGAAAAAAATTCGCTTTAAAACATCGCACTGAGATTTGAAAAAAGAAAAATGACTTGGTCGTTTCTGATGTCAGAATTCACGGATCCGACTTCCTGTCGGAAACACAAGTTTGATTTTTTTTCTTCAAGATATCGAATTTTGATCTTCACTCTCATTCTCAGTATTCTACCACAGAATACACCCATTTCAAACCATTTTACTGTGATTTAAAAAAAAATGTGACTTTTGGTCGTATCCGATTTCAGAATTCACGGATTCTTTCGGTTGGAAAATCCACCTCGAATTTTTGTATATCAAGACATCGAATTTTAGCCTTCACTATCACTCTTAAGTCGCGTATTCCACTATAGAAAACAACGATTTTAAACTTAATTACTGTGATTCTTCCCTAAAAAGTTTACGAGTCACAAAATCCATCGTTGGCGTTCTATTCGTGCTTTAAGGATGTTCGACTGTTTCACACTAGTCAAATCACTGCTAAATTTTTGGAATTGTTTCATTAAAGTTTAATGCATTAAATAACTGTAGTGGAGCGTTGATTTGTATTGAAGCATGTACACTTAACCGAGAGAATAGTGAATAGTGACGGATTTGCATAAAAATTAACTGATTAATGTTACTTTCCGATGTGATACATTTTCGTTCAATTTTTTCCAGGAATTATCTATAATCTTTTGCCAATTTTTGTGAGTGATGGCTCATTCTCTTCCTTAAAAGATGCTCTACAAATTGACCGAATTGATATTTGGTATTATTGATCGCTTAATAATAATAGCTATTTGCTTACGAAAGTATTTTGATTTTTGTTAAACAATAGGCTATAATTATTAAACGATCAATAATATGAAATATCCAGCTGGTCAATTTGTAGAGCTTCTTTTGAGAAAGAGAATGATTCTGTTTCGGATTTTCATGTCAGGTTACTGATTTATTTAAAAAAATAATTACGGTAATTTTACGTTTAATTTACCGAAAATAAAAAAAAAAACAACTCTATTCGGTCTTACTGTGTAAGCTAACTAATTAACTAACTAACTAACTAACGGCCCCTTAATATTGCATATTTAATCCTTCTTTATTTAAAATGCTGCCTCAGCGATCCCACGCTCGGGGGCAAATAGAAAATGATCTCAAATATAGAAACAAGTGTTTTAGAAGAAATATCCGGAAGGATGTATGTGTGTAGCAGACTTGCAAAATTCGGAAAAAGTCTGTACGATCACTAGCTGCTGCAATTCTTGCAGGCGCAATTTGGACAGCTGTAGTGACCCAGCTTTTTGTTCGCATTGATAATACTCTGAAAATCATCGAATGCCGTGTTGTTGAAATAAGCACACAGAGTTTTTTTATGTTCGCCTCGACTTATTCGAATCAACGTGCAAGGTTGAGTTTTATTTAGTTCGCTAAGGAAACAATTATTTATCCTGATTATATTTAACATAATCTTCATCTATCGCAATGATGATCTTCTTGATATATTTTGCGGATCAAATAAACAGAATTGGCATGGGTGATATTAATCTTGAATGATTGCTTTCTGGAAAAGGAAACAAAAAATTTAAGACTAGAACGAAAATGGGGGGGCGAAATTCCTGTAATTTAATTACCAAATTTAATATTAAAAAATGTTTGTTATTTTTTTCATTTTAATTTTTGGCTTCCTCATAGACGAAGCTTTGTTTTCGTGAAATTTTTTTTTTTCGAGATTTTCATGTCAGTGCACTCAGAATGGACCAAAACATCGAGAAAAGTGATTTAGGAAAAATTTCTGTACGTGTGTGTGTATATGTTACACGCTCAAAAAATCTAAACCTTTATAACTCGGGAACGCCTCGAGATATGGAGCTGAAATTTACACCATAGATAGATGGGTCAATTCTCATCACTCATACCAATTTTTGTTAAAATCCCCATGATCGTTAAATTTTTACGCGGTTTTGAATTTTTTCAAAAATGTCTGTTAACGCGATAACTTTTTAAATTTCGAGATATTAAGCTCAAAATTGGTCTGTATATGAACTTTCATACACCGGTGATACCTATTAAATTTGGTTAAGATCGGTTGAAACGTTAAAATTTGATGAGATTGTGATTTTTGGAATTTCTTGATTTTTTTTTCTGCGATGCCAATTTTGGTATCAAATATCGAGCCGGGAGTTAAATAAGTGCCAGATTCATAATTAACAGAAAAATGCATAAGATATAGCCCAAAAATGTTGAACGATACCATAATTTCATAGCGATGTTGTACAGTCTATATTGCGAAAAGTAGCGATTTATGTCGTATAAACTAGCCATATCCTTGTTTCCCAATGAAATTTTGGAAAACACCGGGTGCTATCGTGTTTTACAAAAAAAAAAAAAAAAAAAAAAAATAGAGAAGATAGAGTATTCGAGGGAGTTTCAAGATCGTTCATCCTTATTATATTTTCACAAAGCGGGAGTGTGCACTTATTTATTTATTTATTTAAAACAAGGGTGCAAAGTAGAACCTTGCACATTGCTTCCTCATTATATTTCGCTTTTTACAAAGCTTCCTCTATGAGGAAGCCAAAATCAATTACCATACTTCCTCTTAGAGGTTGCTTTATAAAAAGCGAAATATAATGAGGAAGCAATGTGCAAGGTTCTACTTTGCATCCTTGTTTTCTTTGCTACTATTCTAAGCTGCCCCCTATTTTCGCACTAGTCTCAAAATAGTATATTACGATAGTATGTCGCGAAGTTGGCGAGTGCGACAAACTTCACACAACCGTCACAACCATCTGTTTTATGTAAAAAATATATGAGAAGTACACTTCTAGTGGCGTCATCGGGAGGGGCGGGCGGGGTACAGGGGTGCAGCCCCCCGACAGGAAGAAATATAATCTTTTAATGTTTCAGTTAGCTAAAACCCACAAAATATTGAAAAATGGGTCGAAAATTAAATTTAAAAAAAAAACACCAGTGCAATAAAAACACATGAAAATATTTAAGTGATGATACAGAATATTTTATCTCTTAATACTGTCATCATTTGAACACATTTATTTCTTAGCAGTCTAAACTAGGAACTTGGAGAATGTTGCACATTCTGCGATTGCAATTGCAGCACAAGATTGATTCGTCAATATCGCAGTTGAAACACAAATAAAAACTTTTAATATCAAATGTAAAATCACGGTGACAGTAGTCTAGTTTTCGGGTTATGTACGCTAGTCTCACGACGGTCTCCGATCAGCTGTGGGACGCCCGAGCGGAGGGTCCATAAACTGCGTACGAGAAGTGCGTGCGAGAAGTAAAATTGGACAGATTCGCGCATGCACAACATTTTTTTTGTAACGCATGCATGAGAAGTGCTACTTCTCGTGCCTGCCGCGCGTGACGTAAGTGGCTCTTTACAGCCATCGATGCTATTTTACTTCTCGCATGCACTTCTCGCACGGGAATCACTTCTCGCACGCACTTTTCGCACGCGCGCGACATTACACGTGGTAGCACTTCTCATGCATTTGTTACGAAAAGTATTATGCGATACAGAGCGAGAGAGCGATCATCATACGACGGTTGGGAAGTTGATCGCACGAGCCCGACGAGTGCGATCAACTTCCCAACCTGCGTATAATGATCGCTTTCTCGCCCTTGTATCGCAATGTACTATATCGTATCCTCGGCTATAAAACGCAGTTTACACAACTTGTGGCAGCCATGAGAAGTAGCATTTCTCATGCATGTATTACATAAATTTCGTTTTTGGACACAGAATTTTCTGTAAAAAATGCAAATACATAGTCGACATAGTTTTTGGGGAATTCAAATTTTTAGCGATTATACTAATTTCACAATTTTATTTTTCGTCGCTATTCTAGACTGTCCCCTATTTTCGTCCTAGTCTCAAAAATTTCGTTTTTGCACGCAAAATTTACTATAAAAAATTTAAAAAAAAATCATCGACGTACTTTTAGAGAAATTCAAGTTCGGGGTACTATTTTACATTTTTCTAAACTTTGTTTTATTTTTAGCTGCTAATCTAGGCCTCGCCCCACTCTGGGCCTAGGCTCAAAAATGTTGGTTCTGGACACAGAATTTACTGTAAAAAAAAAAAATCGTCGACGTACTTTTTAAGAAAATCAAATTTTAGGTATTTAAAAAAACAAATTCTAAATCTTAAAAAAATTCTAGAGTGTTTTTTTATATTGCTCTACAACACCTCAAAAGGAAAAAAAATGTTTAAATATGAGGGTCGCGACCCTGTCGTTAACTCGTGGAATGCCTCATATGGAATAAAAGGGAAATCCTGCCTACTCCAAGTTTAACATTTCTTATATCGAACAACAAATTGTTCAGAATTTTTCCAAATTCTTAATTTGTATAGATCAACACCAATGTTCGTTTGAAAAAATTGGTTAAAAAAAATCAGAAAAAAACTGAATGTCATCGAGAGTCAGAGTGATCGTATAAAAAATCGTGGGCCAAAACCGAAAGGATAAGGGTTAGATCTAGGTGACACTCGTATGGAATACTCCATACGTGAAAGATTAAACTCGATTTAGAAACGACCTTTAATTACCTACTATTTATTAATGACTTATTCCTATGGAAAAACAATACTTACTTGTACGTTGGAATCTCTTCGAGAAGTTTGTCAGCTAAGAGTCTGTGCGTAAGATCAGCCTGTTCAGGTTCGTGAGGCGCTAGTACCAAGTACAAAACCGCTCGCGAAAGAGCGGTGTGCCGCTTTTCTGTATTTTCTCTAATAGCTGGCGTTTCCAATACGGCGCGATTGTGACGGCAGAGCTCCAAGTGCCAGCCTTCATGCCGTGCGAGCTCCATCATTAGGCTAATTAGTGGAAAACAGGATTAATAATAAGTGAGCTATCAACGCTCATCGAAATTCAGAAAAAATGAGTGAGGCGTTCGAATGAGTGAAAAAGTTCCATTTAATTTTTTTTAATACATGAATTTGACCTCGAAGAAAAATTCTTCCAATGGTACTTTGTATTCGAATCTAAAGATTCTGTCAATCAATTGCGTGAGATTTTAGACCAATCAAGGTTTTTTTTGCGGTAAAAATAATTGTATCGGAAGTTCCGTGAAATTAACTGTCGTTTCGATCGCATAAAATAAACAGGACTACATTAAAAAACTGCTATAATGTAGAAATATAACCAATTGTAGGAGTCATAGATATAAAAGGACGTCAGCTGATGTGGAATATTTTAAATGTGTCTGCCAAAAAAAAAAAGATACTTACTCGTAATATTTCAACTTGAGAACCTGAGTCTCTTCGTCCTTCTCGTCTTCGAAAAACTTAACGTTTATCTTCTTGGCTATTATTTGAGTGCGGACAAAATCCTGCTTGGCCAAGCAGAGACGCATCTGCTCCAGAATAAGCGAAGCTTTTTCGCGACGACTCATGCTGCCGTATGTCTCAACCTGCAGTACAAACGTATTTTAGATTTCCGAATACAATTACGTTGAATTAATAGTAGTAATAATGTTTTTATTCCATTATGTAATACATTTTTTTGCGCATATGTAGCTTTGTATTTAAGGAGGTCCTGTCGAAACTACATGTTTGGATTTTAACGCTCGCAAAGTGTACAGGTGTTTTAAGCAATTCTAAACGTAATTACAAAGTTTCAGCGTCTGTTACCGACCGAATTATTGAGATATTTCACATTCAATATAGTGGAATATATGTGGCTTCTTATGGGAAAAAATCCGAATTTTGACTTTAGATGAGAAATTTGAGTAATTGCGATAATAATTACAATAATCATTACATTACGGAATCGTCGAAACTTCAAAATTCCGCTGATACCATAAAAAAGTGATCTTACCAGATTTAAAATAAATAATTGCATCTTAAATTAAGCCGTATTATGCCAACTGTATCGTTTTATCGTCTGCTCCAATGAACACGCGCGTAAATAAAAGTCAAATGAGCGTACATGTTAAAAATGCGTTTACTAATGCGTTAATTTAGTAATACTAAACATCTACCTACAAATGTTTATTCTTAATGTTAAGAGTTTCGTTAAAAAGCCAGTTAATTTTTATGAAATAACAGATGGTCAGTTGACGAAAATACATCGACAGGACCTCCTTAAGAGTATCTGCGTAAGCGTCTTTTTTAATTGTGTAAAGAATATCGATATTTAGCTACATACTATGAAAAATAAAAAAATAATTGTAGCCACATTACAAATTCGGTTGAAATCTTTATGGAGCAACATTGTTTGTTCGTGGATTATGAATAACCGCGTTCGTATTGTTTTTTAATGTTCGGAATGCCTCTAGTATTGTTTTTGAGGGTATTTGTAGTTTGTTCTTCTTGTTGTTCTGTATATGGTGAGATCGCGGATGATGTACGTGTTCTTTTGTGCGAAGTCTGTTGTAAGTTTTTGAAGTCTTACGTTTAATGATTTTATGAATTTTTATATTTACCTGCAGCTCAAGCATCACTGCAGCTGCGGCAGTTACTTCACCATCTTCTTCCTTGAGTTTCGCCAAACGGTGAGTGAGACGTGCTCTCTCGACTTCTACGTAAATCTGAAAGTTAAGACAGTTTGCTGATTTTCTACTACTACAAAAATACATTTGAACAATACGGATATTTTTATAGAGACAAAACAGGAATTATTTCAAAATTTCATAAAATGTAATATGTTCAACAATTCTCGGCAAATTCTGTACTCGCGTGAATTTAATTATATAGAAGTTCATTGATATAGAAGTTTGTGGTTCGTTTTTTTTTTAAATTGCTTGAGTTGGAAGCACTTGATCGGATTTAAAAAAAGTCGAAAAACTTTTAAAATCAAACAAACGTAATCTCGTTTGTTCGATAAGCTTTAATATTTTTTAAACTCAACACTCAAACTTTTAATACATTTATTGAATTTTTTAATAGGCTATAATTTGAATTTTCAAAAGGAATTTAAAAGAAATTGGCTTTTCTAAAAAACCGATAACGTAATTAGTTTCGCCTATGATTATTCATTAGGGTGGTCCATTTTTTAACGATATTTTTTTTTTACGCGGCACCTCTCAAAACCGTTCTCTATTACGAAAAATAATTCCTCGTAAATCATCGATGTGATAAAAAAAATATGTAGAGGTCGCGACGAAATTTTAAAATTTTCTCGTTTTAAACATTTTTTTCAGTGGAAATTCTCATGTATATCGTTACATTTTTTGCATTACATGAGTGTAGAGATACTGGATATCACTCCGACAGTTCGTTATTGTTTTATGGTAGCTTTAGAGTACGAAATAATTGCAACTGCGAAAAATGTGTGCTGTGAAAGAGAAAATTAGAGGATGAGCAGATATTTTTAAAAAATTCAAAATGTGATAAAATTTTTATCCCTAAGCCGATTACCGCCGAATTAAATCCCAAATCCTGTCTGATAATAGTATACTTGTGTACCAAATTTCAGCTAGATATCTGCGAAATTGTGGAAGTCCGAACGAAAACAAACTTAAAAAAAATTACAAACTTCGCTACCGGCGTGATGTGACATATTTATCACAGAATAACTATGCTATATCAATACTAAAAAATTCTCGTAAAACAGTGAATAATAATGATAAACATTTGGCCACAGGATTAACAAATTACATTCCGGAGATGCCGGAAACAATTAAGTATATTATGAGACACTCTATAACAACAATAATTGTCCGAAACCTTCAAATGTTTACGATTATCATTCGCTCTTTTTACGAGAATTTTGTAGTTTTTATATAATAGGTTTTTTGGGATAAATACATCATATTATACAGATAGAGATTGACTGAGATAATTTTATAATTTTACAATTATAATTTTATAATTTTTTTAAAGTTTGTTTTTGTTCAAAGGTCTATAATTATTTAGATATCTAACTTCAATTTGGTTTACAGGTAGAATATTATCAGACAAAGGTTTGCGATTTAATTTGGCATTAATTCTCTTAGAGATTGAAATTTTATGGCATTTTGAATTTTTTAAAAATATTTGCTCACCCTCTATTTTTCACTTTCATAGCACATATTTTTCGCAGTTGCAATTATGTCGTACTCCAAAACTACCATAAAACAATAACGGACTGTCGCAGTGATATCCAGAATCTCTACACTCATGTAATGCAAAAAATGTGAATATATACATGAGAATTTTCACTGAAAAAAATTATTAAAACAAGAAAATTTAAAAATTACGTCGCGACCTCTACATATTTTTTTATCGCATCTATGATTTATAAGGATTTTTTTTTCATAATAGAGAACAGTTTTGAGGGGTGCCCCGCAAGAAAAAAAATATTGTATCAAAATGGACCACCCTATTATTCATATAAATAAATATAGTGTAAAATATGGTGATAATAGCTTGAAATTTTTACATGTGTGAAACTAAACACTAATAATATCGTCAAAACAATAATTGTTTACCTTTCCTTCAGTAACAGAGCGCAGAGTTTCAATGAGCTTGATCATAGTCTCTCTATCAGGAGTTTTGTCTATATAAGTGCAACATTCCTGCACCATCTTTGTCACAGCTTGTTTTAGCTGTGATCTTCGCTTGCACAGAAGAACGATATGTTCATTTAGAGCAGACCAATTTTTTGCTTCGAAGCACATTTCGACAATGGCTACAAGAATTCTGGAGGTTGATGGCATGTCTGCACCCTAAAAAATATATACACATCATCGTATCATTATTTCTTACATGCGTCAGTAGCTAAACAGTTCAGATTCTTACCATTCTTGCTTCTTTTTCTAAAACCAATAACTGGTCAAGCGCATCGTGCAGTTTTCCGTCCTGGGCCAGTTTTTTGCATTCCGGTATTTTTGTGTCGCATTTGTTGCTACAATCTACCTCCATCATGATTATCTTTCCTGCATCCGTTGCTGGGTCTGCCATCTTTTCTAACTTTTCTGTTTTAAAAAATAGATAAATAACCAAATATTTATTAAGCAAATATGTGAAGTAATTTCAAATAATTTGTTTAAATTACTTTTTGATTGGATAACTGCAAATAAGAAACAAGATATAATAAGCATTTTTCAATAACAAATATCCAAAATCATTAAATCAGAATTTCAGGAAATTTGTGATTTGATATTTGTTTCTAGAAATTTATAGATATTGAACGGATTGATTTTGGGGATATTATATATTTTTATTACTGATAAGAATACAAAAAAACTGTTTTTAAATGTCAATATCAACCAGCATTTTAGAGTTTTGCTTATTGCATCTTTGTTATTTTCGATTTTTTTTAGATTTCAGAACAGGAATTATACCACTTAATTATTCCTTATTCATAGAAAGATTCTATTTATGAAAGATAAGATGTTAATAATAATGATATTTTGTTTGAATATGATTTTCAATTGATTCAAAGTATTCTGTTTATAAAACATGCACCAATTTTTATTTTCTGTCTCTAAATTATTAGAATAAAGACCATAAAGCATCAGCGATATGTTTATTCAAGTTGACCAGTTAATAAGAACAACATGAAAAGTCAGTCAAATAAATGAGCACAGGTTATCTTGCTGTATTTTTAACATTATAAAAAATACTTTTTTTTTCCACTAATTTACAGAACTTATGTTTATTTTTCCTCCAAAAACCTTGATTATAAACTATCACTGGATAATTAGATATTCAGATGGTTAAAGCTTGATATTTTGTCTAATCATGATTTTCAGTTAAGGGGAGGGAGTCAGGTAAAAAAAATTGATTTTGGAAATTCAGTATCATCCAAATCCTATTGCATATAAAAATGTGCAACGCACTATATTGTTGGTACTCAATGAAAGGATTTTTTACTGTTGTCTGACTTGCATTGCTTTTCAATATTATCTTAAGCAAAGTTCTTAGGTTTTCCATTCTGCTCATGATTCAAATCAAACTACTAGGCAAATTGGAATGGTTGACGTCTCATTTTCTTCTTCATGAAAAGATACACCGGCTAAATGGAGCAATTGTTAATAAAAGGTAATATTTTTTAAGTGACATAATTTTTAATAAATAAATTTGATGCTGTTTTTTAAATCAGTGATTAACTTTGCTTTCAGAATGAAAAAAAATTGTTTGCTCCATTTAGCCGGTGTATCTTTTCATTACGAAGAAAATGAGACGTGAACTATTCTAATCTGCCTAGTAGTTTGATCTGAATCATGTGTAGAATGGAAAACCTAAGAACTATGCTTAAGATAATATTGAAAAGCACATGCAAGTCAGACGACAGTAAAAAATCCTTTCATCGAGTACCAATAATATAATGCGTTGGACATTTTTATATGCAATAGAATTTGGATGATATTGAATTTCCAAAATCAATTTTTTTGACCTGACTCCCTCCCCTTAATTAAAACATTTTTAAATACCGTGGCACCAGAATCTCATTTATTTTGTCACAAAAAGAAGCCAAACTGAAGTTATAGTTATTTTAACAAAAAAATATTTTTAATCAATTCTTACTCATATAGTGTCAACTTATGATATCATGTATATTATCTAAAAAATTAATGTTCTATATTCTCTTAAAATTCACATCAAATAAGTACTGTAGGGCTTTTTTTTTTTGTCAAAAATTGCACAGCCACGTAAGGCTAAATCATTATAATGCACTTTTTACAAACCTCAATATTTCTTACAGTACGTAACATTTTATTGAAAAATGAATATCCTATTATGTTTAGTATTTTAAAAATCATGACAAACGTATAATATTCAGAATCAGAATCTGGATTTCTTTTGTCACAAAAAGAAGTCAAACCGAATTATCGCTCTTATATGTTATAGTTATTTTAACTAAAAAATATTTTTAATCAATTCTTACTCATATATTTTCAATTTATGATATCGTGTATATTATCTAAAAAATTAACGTTCTATGTGCTCTTAAGATTCACATCAAATTAGTGCTGTAGGACATTTTTTTTGTCAAAAATTACACAGCCATGTAAGGCATAATCATTATAATACACTTTTTACAAACCTCAATATTCTTACAGTACTTAATATTTTATTGAAAAACGAATATCCTATTATGTTTAGCATTTAAAAAATCATGACAAACGTATAATATTCAGAATCAGAATCTGGATTTCTTTTGTCACAAAAAGAAGTCAAACTGAATTATCGCTCTTATATGTTATAGTTATTTTAACTAAAAAATATTTTTAATCAATTCTTACTCATATATTGTCAATTTATGATATCATGTATATTATCTAAAAAATTAATGTTCTATGTGCTCTTAAGATTCACATCAAATTAGTGCTATAGGACTTTTTTTTTTGTCAAAAATTACACAGCCATGTAAGGCAAAATCATTATAATGTACTTTTTACAAACCTCAATATTCTTATAGTATTTAATATTTTATTGAAAAACGAATGTCCTATTATGTTTAGCGTTTAAAAAATCATGACAAACATATAATATTCAGAATCAGAATCTGGATTTCTTTTGTCACAAACAGAAGTCAAACTGAATTATCGCTCTTATATGTTATAGTTATTTTAACTAAAAAATATTTTTAATCAATTCTTACTCATATATTGTCAATTTATGATATCATGTATATTATCTAAAAAATTAATGTTCTATGTGCTCTTAAGATTCACATCAAATTAGTGCTGTAGGACTTTTTTTTTTGTCGAAAATTACACAGCCATGTAAGGCAAAATCATTATAATGCACTTTTTACAAACCTCAATATTTCTTACAGTACGTAACATTTTATTGAAAAATGAATGTCCTATTATGTTTAGCATTTTAAAAATCATGACAAACGTATAATATTCAGAATCAGAATCTGGATTTCTTTTGTCACAAAAAGAAGTCAAACTGAATTATCGCTCTTATATGTTATAGTTATTTTAACTAAAAAATATTTTTAATCAATTCTTACTCATATATTGTCAATTTATGATATCATGTATATTATCTAAAAAATTAATGTTCTATGTGCTCTTAAGATTCACATCAAATTAGTGCTATAGGACTTTTTTTTTTGTCAAAAATTACACAGCCATGTAAGGCAAAATCATTATAATGCACTTTTTACAAACCTCAATATTCTTATAGTACTTAATATTTTATTGAAAAATGAATGTCCTGTTATGTTTAGCGTTTAAAAAATCATGACAAACGTATAATATTCAGAATCAGAATCTGGATTTCTTTTGTCACAAAAAGAAGTCACACTGAATTATCACTCTTATAAGTTATAGTTATTTTAACAAAAAAATATTTTTAATCAATTCTGACTCATATATTGTCAATTTATGATATAATGTATATTATCTAAAAAATTAATGTTCTATGTGCTCTTAAGATTCACATCAAATTAGTGCTGTAGGACTTTTTTTTTGTCAAAAATTACATAGCCATGTAAGGCATAATCATTATAATGTACTTTTTACAAACCTCAATATTCTTATAGTATTTAATATTTTATTGAAAAACGAATGTCCTATTATGTTTAGCGTTTAAAAAATCATGACAAACGTATAATATTCAGAATCAGAATCTGGATTTCTTTTGTCACAAAAAGAAGTCAAACTGAATTATCGCTCTTATATGTTATAGTTATTTTAACGAAAAAATATTTTGAATCAATTCTTACTCATATATTGTCAATTTATGATATCATGTATATTATCTACAAAATTAATGTTCTATGTGCTCTTAAGATTCACATCAAATTAGTGCTGTAGAACTTTTTTTTTTGTCAAAAATTGCACATCCACGTAAGGCAAAATCATTGTAATGCACTTTTTACAAACCTCAATATTCTTATAGTACTTAATATTTTATTGAAAAACGAATGTCCTATTATGTTTAGCGTTTAAAAAATCATGACAAACATATAATATTCAGAATCAGAATCTGGATTTCTTTTGTCAGAAACAGAAGTCAAACTGAATTATCGCTCTTATATGTTATAGTTATTTTAACTAAAAAATATTTTTAATCAATTCTTACTCATATATTGTCAATTTATGATATCATGTATATTATCTAAAAAATTAATGTTCTATATTCTCTTAAAATTCACATCAAATAAGTACTGTAGGGCTTTTTTTTTTGTCAAAAATTGCACAGCCATGTAACGCAAAATCATTATAATGCACTTTTTACAAACCTCAATATTCTTACAGTACTTAATATTTTATTGAAAAACGAATGTCCTATTATGTTTAGCGTTTAAAAAATCATGATAAATGTATAATATTCAGAATCAGAATCTGGATTTCTTTTGTCACAAAAAGAAGTCAAACTGAATTATCGCTCTTATATGTTATAGTTATTTTAACTAAAAAATATTTTTAATCAATTCTTACTCATATATTGTCAATTTATGATATTGTGTATATTATCTAAAAAATTAATGTTCCCTGGGCCCTTAATATGACTATTTACATTAAATTAGTGCTATAAGACTTTTGCTTCTGTCAAAAATTGCACAGCCATGTAAGGCAAAATCATTACAATGCACTTTTTACAAACCTCAATATTCTTACAGTACTTAATATTTTATTGAAAAACAAATGTCCTATTATGTTTAGCGTTTAAAAAATCACGACAAACGTATAATATTAGATATTAATTGCTTCGTTTCAGCGAAATATACGGATTTCTTAAAAGTGAGGTTATGCCGATGAGTCGGCGTCAATAAATCAACCACATTAAGCCGACGTATGATAGAAATAAATTTAGCAAGATTATTTAATTCGGACATTCAAAGACGTTGTTTACTTACCGGTGGAAACAAGAAAATCGGTAAATAAATGATAATTGGAAACTCCGAAGACAATAATCAAACCTACTTGTCAGGATCTCGCAGGAAACTCTTCGGCAACTGTGACGCGGGTTGGATTTGAATTCGTAACTAAAACCTTTCGAAGGAGAAATCGTAGACGAATGAAAAATTATGATTTTTTTGATGATTGTGACTTTGCACACGATAGTAAGTTCGATGCTCTTGTTTAACTACTAAATAAGCTTGAAAATGATGCATGTATTACTTACTGGTAGCAGTTTCGTTGTACAGGCGGCGCCAGCAACAACTATTCACGATCTCTTTGTGATGATAGTTCAGTGCAAACAAGTAACGAGGATTCGTATAAATATAAGTTTGCAGAGTTGAAAGTTTAGTCGCGTTAAAAACTCGATATCTCTGGTAAAAAAAATTATAGAGACTCATACAGATCGACAGAATTTGAATGGTATTAATCGTATTCTATCATCTCTATCTATTCGGACTTTGATCAATTTATACAAATTGAATCGTTGTTATTAGTTTGCAATAACTTTCGTTTTCAGTGGATTAAATACGATAGATACGTTATTGGTATGTATGGTGCACCAACGGATTTATTATAATATTTCATATTGAATTTTCGTTTCGTCATTTGTGAATTTTTATCTGTTTATCATGTTTATGATATGTTATATCCCTAGCAATCACGACACTGTCAAAGTGACCGAAAAAATAACGGTGGTAGAAGTTGTTTTCTGCACAGAAAAAACTTTCGGTAATGGTCAAAATGACTTTCGAAACAACCAAACCAAAAATCTGAAAGTTGTTTTTCCATCGCTGGAACCAATGAGTGACCGTCAAAACAACCCTCGCGTAGACATCGGGAAGGTTGTTTTTCGGGTTGCTGAGATCGTCGAATGACCGTCAAAACAACCTTCCCGCTAACTCCGGGAAAGTCGTTTCGACCTGATGGTCACCGTAAAATCAACCGATGAAGATTTTGAAAAAAACAAGAAAAAATTGTCTTCAATTTAACCGGTTATTTTGCTCTTTTACTGCATATTCGACTTTGTTCAACAATTTGATACGTGTTTGAACATGAACAAAGAATGTAAATTTTTTGTCACTGGTAGGTTTCGAACCTGAGACCTTGTGATTGTTGCCATGCGCCTTAGACCACTCGGCTATTCACACCTTTAGGAATACATGTTCCGATTGTCTATTGGTAATACAAAAAAGTCTAATCATGTTATGAGTTTTTACAATTGTGTAATTGTGTCTAAAAGTACATAAAAATGCCCCCGGGTCGAAAATTAATAATCCATACAAATAATGTACAATTAAGAGAGCAAGATAACCCGTTAAATTAAGCGCAAAGACGATTTTTTTCTTCGACAGTTACATAGGTTGTTTTGACAGTGACAACTTCTACTCAGCGTTATTGACTTTCGAAACGACCAAACGAAAAATCTGAAAGTTGTTTTTCCATCGCTGGAACCAATGAGTGACCGTCAAAACAACCTTCGCGTAGACATCGGGAAGGTTGTTTTGACAGTGACTACCGAGTCAAAATAACTTTCCCGGAGTTAGCAGGAAGATTGTTTTGACGGTGACTGTGGTTCCGGCGACGGAGAAACAACTTTCAGATTTATTTTTGTTTGGTTGTTTCGAAAGTTATTTTGACAAGTACCGAAAGTTTTTTCCGTGCAAAAAACAACTTCTACTCAGCGTTATTTTTTTGGTTATTTTGACAGTTGTTTTTGCGAAAAAATGAAAGTTATCGTGATTGCTAGGGATCGTAAATATATGATTCTACATTAATCGTTTGCAATCAAAGTGGCGTCAATACAGTGATCCTATCATTTTCTATAGTCTCACAATTATAGAAAGTATATCGAGTAAATCGTAATCATTTATACAATAATTTCGTGCTGATTGACTCGTTTCTCTTCTCATCGTTCTACAGCTATAGGAAGTCTGTCATAACCCAGATAGAAAAACGTGCCGCACGCTGTGTCGTCAAAAATGCACCATGTACTACAGAATTAAGCTGCATTATTAAGGTGGTGTGAAACGTGTATGAGTGCAAGAGAGACATAACTACTCTTGCGATCTCAAATTTCTTCGGTTGATTTAAAAAATAAAAGACGAGAACGTCGCCCTGCAGAATTCTTGAACTGAGGGCAACGTTCTCGGCTTTCATCTAAGCAATCAACCGTGGCAGAGAGAAATTTGGGTCGTAGGGTGAAGGCAACATTAATTTCTTTTTTAACTTTTTTAACAGTTTTTGTTACCAACCGAGTCGTTTCACATCACCTTAAGGGGATGCTGGAGTAGATTTTTTTACCGACTTTGGTCGGTAAAAATAGGCGGTTTCGTAGTATACACAATTCATCGAAAATATGCTAAATATATACGTCAAATTTTGCAGGGATGTAATAAAAACATTGATGCTTGGGTGTCCGGTCAAATTACTGTTCAAAACATACAAGAAATGTAAAAAATTGTATATTACTGAATCTCTCAAAAACCAATATGGCCGCTCGAAATATCAACAGGTCCTTTGAGGTAAGATATAAACGTTTCTGGAACTCAGATGTGTTAAATCAGACCGGACACCCATTCTTTGTTTATTCCTGAACCTTTCAAAACCGTCGGGAATGTCGATTACACAAACCAAATCCACGAATAGTGTATATAGAATATACTACGATTGCAAAGACTGTTTGCTTTTTGCACAGGCTCAGAGCTGGTAAAGAGCATGAATATAGTTCCGTCATTAGGAGACAGGTGGCGCTGACGTAGTCTGTTTACTTTTGACAAAAGCTCCAAGCCTCTGCAATGTGACCGTAGTATACACTATATATGGATTTGGCTTGTGTAGTTAACATTCTGATGGTTTTGGAATATTTAGAAATCATCACAGAATTGACGTCCGGTCCGATTTTACATATCTAATTTCCAGAAACGATTATATCTTACAGCAAAGGTCTATTGACATATGGTGTGCGGCCATTTTGCTTTTCGGGAGTTTCGGTATCTTTTGCCAAAAGTAAACAGACTACGTCGGCGCCACCTGTGTCCTAATCGGGAAACATACCGACCAAAGTCGGTATCAAAATCTACTCCAGCATTCCCTTAAGGTAATGTGTTACATATTGTCTGTCTGTCTAAGATTGCCATAAGTGCGAGCGAGATAACTAATCGAGATATCATGCCGAAGTGTTATTCTTCGACACGGTTGATTTTTCGAATAAAAGTCGGGAAGTACTGACTGCAGAGTACCAAGGTACAGTCAGTACTTCTCGTCTTTTGCCTGAAACATCAATTGTGACCAAGAACAACGCTTTACAGTTTTTGTTACCGATCGAGCAGTAGCACATCGTCTTAAGGGGATGTGTTACATATCGTCTGTCTCTCTCAGATCGCCATAAGTGAGAGTGAGATAGCTGAATCTTCCCGAAGGGTTATTCTTCGCCACGGTTGATTTTTCGAATAAAAGTCGAGAAGTACCGACTGCGGAGTACCAAGACGCAGTCAGTACTTCTCGTCTTTTGCCTGAAACATCAATTGTGACCAAGAACAACGCTTTACAGTTTTTGTTACCGACCGAGCATTAACACATCACGTTAAGGTGATGTGACACATGTTCGAAAACTGCTGGGAAACTGCAATCGGTATAAAAAAAACTGTAATCAAAACTACTCAGTGGCGCTTAATATTTTAGATGAAAAAAAAATAGGTTTTACTCCGTCGTAGATAGACGAAGTCAAAGCTAATTTGCTTTTGTCTGAAATATTAACCGGCTTTGAGTAGATTTGATTACAGTTTTCGATATCGATTGCAGTTTTCGAACATGTGTCACATTACCTTAAGAGCATGTGAAACACCTTCCCCCCTGACCATTCCGGTCTCAATCGGTATCAAAAACTGTAATCAACTTTTTTAACGAATACGAACATTTTACAGCTTCAAAAAGAATTTCATCGAATGCGGATATCACTGGAGCATTCAAACTCTTTTTGAAGCTGTAAAATGTCCGTATGCGTGAAAAAAGTTGACTACAGTTTTTATTACCGACTGCGGTATTTCACATGCTCTTAACGGTACGAATGCCGTCACATTGCCTGCACAGTTCCGACACGAGTTGACGTCAGTTAGTGCTGCATAGCCTGTCGGAACTTTGCAGACACATTGCCGGCATCAGCACGCCGTGCCGTCAACTACGCAGCTTAAGGATGTTCGACTGTTTCACACTAGTCAAATCAGTGCAAAATTTTTGTAATTACTTCATTAAAGTTTAATGCATTAAATAATAATAGTAGAGAGTAGTTTGAATTGAAGCATGTATACTTAAGATGATGTGCTACTGCTCGGTCGGTAACAAAAACTGTAAAGCGTTGTTCTTGGTTACAATTGATATTTCAGGCAAAATACGAGAAGTACTGACTGCAGAGTGCCAAGATGCAGTCAGTACTTCTCGACTTTTATTCGAAAATTCGAAAAATCAACCGTGGCGAAGAATAACACTTCGGGAAGATTCAGCTATCTCACTCGCACTTATGGCGATCTGAGAGAGACAGTCGACATGTAGCACATCATCTTAACCCAGAGGAAGATTAATAATACCGGATTTGCATACAGATTGCATACTAATTAACGTTACTTTCGAGTGGGATACATTATCGTTCAGTTTTTTCCAAGGATAATCTATAATTTTTAGCAAATTTTGACGAGTGATTGCTTATTCTCTTTCTTAAAAGATGATCTACAAATTTACCGGCTGGATATTTGATATTATTGATCGTTTAATAATTATAGCCTGCTGTTTAACAAAAGTGAAAATACTTTCATAAACAAATAGCTATTATTAAACGATCAATAATATAAAATATCAAGCTGGTCAATTTGTAGAGCATCTTTTAAGAAAGAGAATGAGCCATCACTCATCAAAAATCGTTAAAAATGATAAATTATTCTTGGAAAAAACTGAACGAAAATATACCCCATCGAAAAGTAACGTTAATCAGTTAATATTTATGTAAATTCGTTACTATTTATTTTTCTCTCGGTTAAGTATACACGCTTAAATGCAAATTGACGCTCTACTACAGTTATTTAATGTATTGAACTTTAATGAAACAATTACAAAAATTTAGCACTGATTTGAACAGTGTGAAACTGTCGTACATCCTTAAGGTGATGTGTTACATATCGTCTGTCTCTCTCAGATCACCATAAGTGCGAGTGAGATAGCTGAATCTTCCCGAAGTGTTATTCGTCGCGACGGTTGATTTTTCGAACAAAAGTTGAGAAGTACTGACTGCAGAGTGCAAAGACGCAGTCATCACTTCTCGTCTTTTGCCTGAAACATCAATTGTGACCAAGAACAACGCTTTACAGTTTTTGTTACCGACCGAGCATTAACACATCATCTTAACGGGAGGTGAAATATCCATGAGTGCGAGAAAGATAGTGAATATCTTCCGGAACAAGAACTCTCAGAAACTTTATCTTTTTTGGAAAAAACGATAGTCTTACATCATGCAGAAATAAGAGGCTATTGATGTAAGACTTTTCTTTTGCCAAAACACGTTCGGTGCCCTCTGAAAGATTGATTACAGTTTGTGTTACCGACGGAGCAGGTTTCACCTCCCCTTAATGCTTCAGTACCTGTCACGTTATTTGACTCACAGCGTGCCGGTGCTTTCCGCACTTTTGTCGCCATCTTGCCGACATTTTCCTATCTGGGAAAGAATCTTGAATATGATAAATATTTGAATCCAATGATTTTTTTTTATTGTTTATTGTTTAATAAGCTGCTTTCGTGGTATATACATACATTTTTACGTTTTTGGTATTCTTATAGTGGTATGATACATATCTCTTGTTATATTCGCAACACGTTCACTTTTTATTCCGTACATTTGCATCCGCATATACCACCAGGCAAGGTGAGGCCCAGATAAGTGTAAAACACTTGTGTCCTGGAGTACCCTCTCGCCAGCATTCTAATAAACACTGTCCTAAGTATATAGATACAAAAAGGAAATAAAGGAAGGATGAAAAACAAATCTTCCTGTGCTACTTCTGGCTACCATACTATCATCTTCATACGTTCAACACTCTTTAGTTTCACGCATGCTATTGCATAATATGTTTCTTTACTTCCGCATTAAACTTCTTGCTACCTCTCATCGCTTTTATGTTGATCGGGAGTTCGTTATAAATTCGCAGACCTTCATTTTCCCAACTTCTTGTTCCCAAAGTGGTTTTACTCAAAGGCACGAGAACACGTTGCTGCTGCGCTCTTCTGGTTGGAGCTCTTACTTGTATTAACAACTTATTTTTTATACACATTTTCACCGCTGCTATACAGTATATTTGCCTTACCGTTGCTAACCGGCATTCTTTATATATTCGATCTGTACTATATCTATGATTCTTAGGGTGGGGATCAAAATAGCGACTGATGAAAATCAGAACGACTGAAATTCCGAAATTTCGAAATAGCGAATATTAAAATAGCGAACCGATTGATATTTAAAATTTATCAAAATTCGAAACTTCACATTAAGAAAATCAGTATTTTGAATTAACAAAATCTGGATTTAAAAAAAGATCGAAAATCGAAATGTTTGAAAAAGAAAATGTAGATAATCTTATATTTCTAATAGTTAAAAAATATAAATTAAATATGTAGAGAATATGAAGTTCGAATGAATGAAACATCGATATGCAAAATAGCGAATGATAAAATAGCGAATGCTAAAATAGCGAATGCTAAAATAGCGAATGATAAAATAGCGAATGCTAAAATAGCGAATGCTAAAATAGCGAATGCTAAAATAGCGAATGCTAAAATAGCGAGTGCTAAAATAGCGAATGCTAAAATAGCGAATCCTAAAATAGCGAGTGCTAAAATAGCGACTTCTAAAATAGCGAATGCTAAAATAGCGAATGCTAAAATAATTCGCGAATTAAAAAATTTGCGAATTAAAAATTGCCATATCGTGCCCGTCTTTAGAGTTATATAAATTTTTTGTCTAATGTGCATTTGTTAAGTATCCAGTGCTATATAAGTTTTCTAAAAAGTACATATGGGGCATTCCATGCCAACTTGGTCAACGGCTGACCCTCAATTTTTTTTTAGCGGCAATTTTTTATATTATTCTTCCAACTGAAAAATGCATGCAGATATTTTTTCAGATTTCGTTTTATCGAAATTTCTGAGTTGTAAATAATTAAAGCTATCTAAAAACGCCCTAATTTAAAATGCCCAAAAAATTCTCAAAGATACTACGATGTGCAACAAAACGTTTGAAACATAGACCAGAGTAGGCCGAGACTTCCTGCTATTTTTCCCCCCATTTTATAACATTATTCAAAGGTTTTTTAAACGTTAAATAAATAACGCTTCGATTTTAAAATCTCAAAAATACTCAACAAAATTGTTGAGAAGGAAAAAGAGGAAGAAGACCTTTGTTCGTTTTTGCTTCCTCATAGAGGAAGCATTGTTTTCGTGAAAATTTTTTTTTTCGAGATTTTCATATCAGTACACTCAGAATGGTCCAAAACACCGAGAAAAGTGGTTTAGAAAAAATGTCTGTATGTGTGTATGTGTGTGTGTTACACGCTCGAAAAATGTAAACCTTTATAACTCGGGAACGCCTGGAGCTATCAAGCTGATATTTACACCATAGGTAGAGCTGTCAATACTCATCGTTCATACTAGTTTTTGTTAAAATGCCCCCGATCGTTAAATTTTTACGCGGTTTTGAATTTTTCCAAAAATGTCTGTTAACGCGATAACTTTTTCAATTTTCGAGATATTGAGCTCAAAATTGGTATGAATGTGCGCTTTCATACACCGGTGATCCCTATTGAATTTGGTTAATATCGGTTGAACCGTTGAAATTTTATGAGGTTTTGATTTTTTGAATTTTTCGATTTTTTTTTCTCCGATGCGCATTTTGGTATCAAATATCGAGCTGGGAGTTAAATGAGTGCCAGGTTCATGATTAACAGAAAAAATACGTCAGATATAGCCCAAAAATGATGAACGATACCATATTTTCATAGCATTCTGTACAGTCTATATTGCGAAAAGTATCGATTCATGTCGTATAAACTAGCCATATCCTTGCTTCCCAATGAAATTTCGGATAACCCCGGGTTTCTATCGTGTTCTACTTAAAAAAAACAGAGATGATAGAGTGATCGAGGGAGCTTCCCGACCGTACGTCCTTATTATATTTTCACAAAGTTCGAGTGTACGCTTATTTATTTATTTATTTCAAACATGGATGCGAAGTAGAACCTTGCACATTCCTCATTATATTTCGCTTTTTACAAAGCTTCCTCTATGAGGAAGCCAAAATCAATTACCATACTTCCTCTTAGAGGTTGCATTGCAAAAAGCGAAATATAATGAGGAAGCAATGTGCAAGGTTCTAATTTGCATCCTTGTTTTTTTTCATTGTATAATATTAATCAAAGGTATTTCAAACGTTAAAAAAATGCCGCCGTTTAAAAATCTTAAAAAAAAAAATAACAATACTTTATTTATTTATGTATTCTTATTATTCTGAAAAAAGAACTGTCGGCGTGTTCTATGTGAAAAGGTACATATGGAGATCCAGACATACCCTTTTGCAAGTTGAATAAAAGAATCTGATTTTTTTTTGGGAATATTACATATACATGTATTATGGTGTCATCGCAGTATTTTAAAGTTTTTTTTTAGATTTGTAAATCTAAGCCGGAGGTCTCGGCCCACTCTGGCCTATGATTCAAACGTTTTGTTGCGCATCATAGTATTTTTGAGAATTTTTCCAGTTTTTCTGAAAAAAATTCTGCAAGCATTTTTTAGTTGGAAGAATAAGACAAAAAATTTCCGTGAAATAAATAATATATGAGGTTCATCCGCAGACCGAGTTGGCATAAAATGCCCCATATACATAAAAAATTAAACTATAACAATAAGGAATAAAGAAGACTCAAATAGTTGAAACGAGTTTATTTAAATTATTATCTACTCACAAAAGAAGATTCAAATAGTTGAAACTAGTTTATTTAAATTATTATCTAGAGGATATACAATCGTAAAAATTTACCGACGCTACAAATATCTCCTACGACGATTTTTTAAATTTATTTCTGTCTTCTTCGATTAACCGTAATTAACGGTGGCGGCGTATTATGAGGACTTGAGGTACACGTACGAGGTAGTATACGACAGGAGCTAACGTTGCAGTACATTTGCGAAAAAAATCGACGGTACCTTGAAAAATCGTTTTGTTTGGCGATTCGCAGTGACATCGGCTCCTCGTCACAGCACTGATTGGTGCTCATATGCTAAACCTACTATTTTTTTTTTGTAATTCAGTACACCGGTTGTACCCTGAATCGAAGTGTCTTGCCGAAATGCTCGAGTGTGTTCGAAGCAAGGATGGGCACCATTTGAATGAAAAAGCATTGATTTAAAGAAACAATTGTTATTAATTATTGTGCAGAATCATAAATTGTAACGCATTTATAATAAATATGAATAATACAGAGATAGATCTGTTCTGAAAGGAACGATAATCTTTCGAACGCGTAAGAATATATAATCATTTAGTCAAAAAATGATTTTTAACTTTTTCATTCGAACGATGAACAGATCTCCGATTCGAAGATACATATATAATCGTCACGTGGGTCCACCAAAAGGGGCTCAGACTCGTATGTCAAGGACTCGATACAATAATTAATCAATAATAATAAGAAGAAGAATAACAATGATAATAATATTAATAATAGCAATAATAATACAATGCTATAGTATACTTTACATAAAGATATATGGAGAACGGGAGATTTGTCATCCGGAAGAAAAAAGGGCACGGGATTTCATAATTACTACAGAATTCGAGAAAGGCTACGCACGAGAAACTAAACATTCTTATCAAAAGTTTGCGGCAAACTGCGTGTACACTGGTAAAAAATGTTGTGGAATATAATATACCGGTACGTAAATATATGGAAACAAAGATTCATACATCGGTATATTAATTTTCATGAAGAATTATTTTTTACAGTGTATTGTAAGAAGAGTTTGTATAAACACGCGTCTATCCAAGTCATTCAAGCACATTATACACGTAATAAATTTATATCAGTTCAGCAAAATTCAACGAGGTGCGACGGGAGTGAAGTGGACCGACTAGAAAAAATATTTGTTGCGGTAAAAACCTTCGGACAATCGCGTTATGCCACGTTGCTGTACATACAGTACAATGATTTGAGATTCACGCGTAGTTCTTATCATACGGGTCCGTTGGCTTTGTGAGACTAAAAAACTTATTTCGTTTATCTTTTTGCTTCCTCATAGAGGAAGCTTTGTTTTCGCCAATTTTTTCGTTTTTTCGAGATTTTCATGTCAGGACACTCAGAATGGTCCAAAACGTCGAGAAACGTGGTTTAGAAAAAATATCCGGATGTATGTGTGTGGCACGCTTGCAAAATTCAAACCGTTGAACCTCAAAAACGGCTTCAACAATCAAGCTGAAATTTGGCACGCTGGTAGAGGAGAAACGCCCCTTCCTATGTATATATTTTCAAAAATATTGAAAAAAATTGAGATTTTATAAGCCTTTGAATTTTTTGAAAAATGTCTGTATGTTCTCCAGCTGCCACAAATATTTAGATAATGAGCTTAAACGGTTTTTGACGAATAAAGCAATGACAAATGACGATCGGTATTGAATTTAAGCGAAATACATAAAACGGTTTACATTTTATAGAATTTTGAATTTTTGAAAATTATTGGATTTTTGGATTTTTGGATTTGGAAATTCTGAGTGTGCAATTATAAATATTTTATTGTGGAGAGAACGATGGAAGGGGGAATGGAAGATGCGGATAAAGAATTTTTGGTAATCGTTTTTCGGCACATGTGACAGGTCTTGAGGTAATGCAGTCTTTCTAAATCTTTGTCCTTCTCTCTCTCACAATCTCGATCCATCTTCTTCCAAAATGTTTCCTGCGAATAATTATTGTAATTTTTTATAAAATGTATGCATAAATTTACATTTTCTAGCGTTTTGCACTTTAAAAAAGGCGTGTTCTCTCTAACTTTCGTAAAATTTACGATATTTAGGTACATAAATCTTCATAAATACATTTAATGTTGTATGGTATTGAATTTGGCCGAAATCGGAGAAGCGGTTCGAATTAAAATTAAAATTAACACCATTTCGACACCACTATGTAGTCCCAATAGGCGCACACCATTCGGTGTTCATATAGGTCCACAGCAGTGTTATTGACTAACACTGAAATTGATTACACCGGACTGTGTAATCCATTTAACACAGCCACATGGTAAGGAAATGACACTGAACAGTGAACCGATATCACAGAATTTTGTAGCATAACTGCGACATATTATGCTGTCAGGTGGTAACACAAGGAAACATGGCTTTGCACACCGGAAAAACGTCGAACTGTAATACTTATAATAGTGCGCAATTACCTTTTCTTGCAGTAACCTTTTCGGGATACTATCGTGGTGTTGCATTTTAATATCTTTTTATGTCAACGTGTGACACTGTCAAGTAATGAATTCAATACATTTTTGACAACGCTGTGGCTCGACACTGTTTTCGCGGATACTTAGGACAAAACCCAAGAGCACGCGTACGCCAAGCCCAGACTCAGATAGTCAGTAAAAAATCTTTGGGTGTCAATTCACGAATAATGTCAATTACTGCCTTGTAACGTAAAATCGTAGGCAATACTCGGGAGGAAAAAATTTTCTCTGCTCGTGCTGTAAACTCACACTCGCGAGAAATGTGTTTTCCCTTCCTCGGGCCGCAATATACTATTTAAGGTGTAATATCGTGGCTCAAAATCTCCGGTGGAGAGATAGCTACGTACGGCCGATTCATCTACTAGCAACAACGTGCGTTAATTCGTCGGTCACGAAAGACCTTTTGAACAGAAAAGACGGTCGCAATGACCTTTTGTGACCGATGAATTAATGCACGTTGTTGTTAGTCTACACGGAAAAAAATGCTTGGTTACATATACGCCAGCTGATTAATTGGTTAGACCAAACAAGTTATTGGTCAGCGCCATCAAGCGCCATTGTAATACAACCAATAACTTGATTGACATAACCAACAATCTGATTAGTCTAACCAAGAAATTGGCTGGCGCGTATTTAACCAAGCTTTTTTTTGCGTGTAGTGAATCAGTATAATCTTTAATTTAATTATTGCAGGAAATTGTATCTATGAACAATAATCGGTGTTATTTTAAACGGTGTTGTTTGTTCACATCTCCTGCACGAGCTTCCAGAAACAAGGAATCAATCATACTCTGCGGTCATTGCAATTATCCGTGTTATTTTTACATCAAAAGCAGTGGACTTATTGGGACTACACAGTGATGTTGTAAATAATTCCAGCAACAACCATGATAAATTAGAGCCACACATATTATTATGTAATTACTATTCAACTGGAAGGAAAATTCTTCTTGGAGCCTCCTCCAAAGGTGTGCGGCATAAAGCACAGCGAGGTGCAGGCTCATCCCACAATCTATTCCCGCATGTTTCGCAACAAATCCTGTGTCCGCATGGCAGGAAACAATGTGTGGCAACCTCCATATAGCATATTCTGCACAACGCTGTAAAATAAAATTTGTAAAAGGAGTACACATTTCCGTATCATGCTATTCACTGCTAATTTTAAATATATATGTAGCCTTCGACGTTTCAAGAAATTCAATCAACCCTAGAACTCATGTATGGGGTCGAAAACGACCCCAGACGGTATTCAAATTGCGCTCCGAAAGTAGAAATCAAGAGTCGCGGTGGCGACTCGACGCCAAGTTAAAAATTGACATTATCTACTTGGAACCGCAACGATAATTTAGTAGTAGTAGTAGTAGTTGTTGTTCGCTGACATTCACACAGAATGGTACTGCAGCGCTCTTGGGCTATAAGTATAAACATTTTGGCAAAGATGCAACAGTGCTATCTGCAAGGAGCACCAAATTGTGCCGCAGTTGAATAAATCTGATACGCTGAAACTTTTGCATGCATTCTTGTAATTATTATCATTATCTTCATTTTCTACAATTAAAAAAAAATAAAAGTTAAAACCCATGCAAAAATTTTTTTTTGCAGTTTCATTAATTTTTTCCATATTAATAATTTTCGGTTGTTCCCCATTTTCATATGTCCAAAGAAATAGACTTTTTGAACGGAATATAATGGGACTATTTTTTTCGTAACAGTCTGGTGTGCTCGCCGTAAAATTTCGTTTGAAATTTGTAAATTGGGCTATTAAAAAAAAATACAATTTTTTTTTTCGTAAAAAATGCGATTTTTGCCTATTTTCGTTACGTTTCGGTGTTTAAGTTTAATTTTCACCCCTTAAACTTTAATGGAATTAAATTTTCCGCATGCCATTCTCTTCCTTATTGAAAAAACTAGAAGATTCATGTGCGGAAAACCTCATTTACTGCTATTAGGATCCTTGAACTTATAAGAAACGCGTGGATATCTACCCTGGATATGAGTTAGAATATAGAAAAAATGATACATGAGGTGTATGGTTAAAACCTACTCAAAATCATCAGTCACCTATATCTATATAAACAGCAATTCTACTGACTCACTGTTGTGTGAACTTCGAGATCAGAGGGGGCCACAAGGGATGCATTATCACTATTATTATTATTATCATTATTATTATTAATAGAATAAAACTGAGTATACCAGATCATGTTTTAAATGACTAGCTCGCATTATCGTGTAGTATTAATTTGTGAGTTCACAAAATCCTGACTGAGGATACTCTATTTAATATTAAATACGAATGGCATAATTTGTGTAATAATAATCATTTGATTTTCTTCCCGAAAAAAATAATGAATGGCACATCTAAAGTCGATTATACCGAACACTGAACGTCACGTAGAGTCCCGAATCGTATAAACATGCAAATATCATGTTTAGACACAAGAAAAGACAAATAAAAACAAAAGAGTGCGGTCGATGCGAGCAGGTGCTGCTAGTATGTGAATGTATATATATTTTTATATATGTATATATAATTAGGGCTCGCCCGGCTTGGGCGCTCCGATAGTAAATGATATCTCTTTAAACAATTCACGTCTTTCTAAAGATTGTTATGCAATTGGAAAAAGCCTTTGATTTTTCGATATGCGGGATATATTCATCGTAAAGTAAAGTTATTATGAAATTGTATCATTTGAAGTCAAGTAGCGGGCCAAACAAGCGAGTGAACGGTGGGCCCTTCCGTTCCCTTGCTAGGGTTACCCGATATTCCACAGAGGTCCACATAAATTCAAGAGGCACCTTTCTAACTACAGCATTTGACACTTGAGGTAAGTAAATCTGCGAATCTGGTACACTACTTACGCTGATCCATAAACGAAATATTACTTGATTCTAAGAGTCGATTTATACTTTGATACCACAAGCCGATCACGTCATTCTGCTTTTAATACAAAAATGAGTAAAATGAAGTTCAAACGCCATATTTCCCTCCAGTGTTCGACTCAAATAATGGCGACACCGCAGTCACATTGTCTCTGAAGCCAAGCGGCTGTACGGATCAACCACGATTTGAATCCCACACCGGTGTCATCGTTGATCACGTGAACTCCGAAGAGCAGCGGTCACACGAATTCAGTACACTACGGACGCTCGGCCTCAATGAAGATGACGTTTCGTTCTAACAGTCAATTTTCAATTCAATACCGCAAATCGACTTGGTAATTCTGATTTTAATACAAACATGAGTCCAAAGAAGTTCAAACGCCATATTTCCCTCCAGTGTTCGACTCAAATAATGGCGACATCGCAGTCACATTGTCTCTGAAGCCAAGCGGCTGTACGGATCAACCACGATTTGAATCCCACACCGGTGTCATCGTTGATCACGTGAACTCCGAAGAGCAGCGGTCACACGAATTCAGTACACTACGGACGCTCGGCCTCAATGAAGATGACGTTTCGTTCTAACAGTCAATTTTCAATTCAATACCGCAAATCGACTTGGTAATTCTGATTTTAATACAAACATGAGTCCAAAGAAGTTCAAACGCCTTATTTCCCTCCAGTGTTCGACTCAAATAATGGCGACACCGCAGTCACATTGCCTCTGAAGGCAAGCGGCTGTACGGATCAACCACGATTTGAATTCCACACCGGTGTCGTCGTTGATCACGTGAACTCGGAAGAGCAGCGGTCACACGAATTCAGTACTCTACGGACGTTGAACCTCAATGATGATATCGTTTGTTTTTAAGTCAAGTTTCACTTTAATACCGTAAATCGACCTCGTAATTTCTATCTTAATACAAAAATAGATCCGGAGAAGTCAGAGAAGTTTGAGCGCCATATTTCTCTTCAATGTTTGAAAGCTCCGCATATCGAAAACTGCCGCCACTCTGGGAGTGATCAACGTCATGATAGGTCCCGATATGCGACGCTGAGGAGCGCCCAAGTTTGGTGAACCCTAATTTGATGTGTATATATATATATATATATCTCGCTGACGCGACCGGCCAGCTCTTCATTTTGGCATTTGAAATAAACAAAAAATTTCAATGCATGAAGTTGTTCCCGACGACCGGCGACCAATCACAGAACGAATAAATCTATAACAACGAATTTCGCATTTGTTATCCATGAACTTTTAAATACAGGATATCCCTATATAGTGTAAGAAGATCCCGCCGACACCGTCGCCGTGGGGTCTCCACGACCGGAATTTTTCTAAGACCCTCAAACGAAGAAAGATTTTTTTTGTATAATACACGAAAGACGATCCTTGCGAAACTCAATCGTTTTGCAACGTTCAATATGAAATTCATAGCGAATTAAGCCAGATGTGAGGGAAAAAATTACAGTTATATTTTTAGTTATTTATAAGTTAATAATAAACGAACTAGTGGTCCAAAAAAGCAGATACTTGATGGGTTAACTCTGGTAGGCAAGTCGACCTAACAATGAAAAACTATTAGTTCCAAAATAAAATGTAGATATATTTAAAATTTATTTAATATTAATTTTAAATTACTTTTTGTTGGAATTTTTTTTCCTTTGACTTAATATAACATGTCTTTCTGCTACTGAAGACATAAACTTGAGGTGCTGACGACACAATATACTGCACAAAAGATAAGCGCTGGCAAATTTTGCTTAGAAGTCGCTCAGTCGGCATCTGGTTTTAGCGATATATATCTAGAAAACGATACTTTGAATAATTTTGCCACCTATGTCAAAAGGTGCATATGCAGGTCAAGACACACACTTTTGCAAGTTTAATAAATGAATTTAAAAAAATGTTTTGGAGACACTAATGTATATAATATATTATACGAAAATATTGTCGCCGCCGAGTCAACACCGGAGTGGGTGGCTCCATGAGATTCCGCCACGCTGTTATTTTTAAGTCCATTAGGTTTCTGTAGTACATGTAGCGCCATACCTGTACTGAAACCTAGTATGTATATTCTTTGTAAGGCCGAAGTCTATAACATTACGGTGAAAACATAATCGAAAAGAACCGGTACGGTGGTCTAGTGGTTAGTGTACTGGCCTCTAGTTCAAAGCATCGGTAGGTCGCAGGTTCGATTCCCAGTGCCGTCGATTTTCGTCGAAAATATAAATACGGGCGAGATGAAGCTCCAGATGTATACATGGGACCCACACAGGTATCTCTACCTGTGAAGGTCACATGTACACAGCTGTAGTCCGAGTTTACGTTCTCGACGAAACGTGACGTAGCTCCGGTGCCGTGAGGCGAACTCGAGACCGGCATAGGTTTTCCGCAGTTTTCCTATCCCCATAGCAGAAATGCTATGGAGAATGCGATATAGAGGGGGCCTGGTTACTGATCCGGACCAGACCCCCAGGGGGATTGGCTCTGACCCGGGCCGACCCAGTAATAGGCGTAATGCCTGCAGAAGGGGGAAAGGCAACATAAAAAAAAATAAAAAATAAAACATAATCGAAAAGAACGTTTTTTGAGAAAGGCGTCGAATTAACGTAGAAAGCATGGATTAAAAAAATGTGTACTAGTAACAACTTCAATGTAACTAAAGTTTGCAGCGTTCTAAGCAAGGAATTCCTATCCGCAAAATAATCTGCTACAAATTGTCAAACAATGTTCCACCTACATGTTCCACCTACAAATATAGTGTTATGAGAGTTGTAATAAGACTATTTTCTAATTTTCCAACTAATGCAACATCAAACTATTATTCAGCTATCTTAGATTTTGGGTGACAACTGATTGGCATTATTAGCCAATAGCTTGTTCTACTTTTAATTGCAGCTACTAATTTTTTTACCTTCTAAGGGTAGCAATTCCGTAACCCGTGTAGCTCTTTTGTGGACTTTCAGTCTACAAAAAAAACCTCACGTGAAGTAACATTACGCAACATACAGGCAATATAACTGAATTGTAACGCACGTTACATAACATGGTAACATTGTTGAGTGGGAAATAATAAATTACGTGTAAGTTACAGGTGATGTTACTTGTAACTTTCGGTTATATTGCTGTTACATCGCTGAAACATTACCGTGTTTACTACGTTAGGACACAGCAAACTTTAGTTACATACATTAAAACTGTTTGAGAAAAATAGTTTCTTTGAAGTCGTTACCATTGTCTTCCACTTCTGCTATTCGGCCTCGAGCCACCTCCAATTCTCTTCTAACTGCATCTAGCTCTGCTCGCAGGCGTAACGCTTCCGCGGCATTTTCTGCGTTTTCACGTTCTTTTGCCTTTGCTCTTCGTTTCATTTCTGGAATTTTCCACAATGACAAATTAAAACAAAATGTTTCGGTATAATTAACTACTGCAATCTAACCTTTTCGCCGTTCATTCCGCTTTTTATTTTTCTCTGATGCCGGAAGAGGAGGAGGAGGTGGCGACTGGTTTGATCGTCTGCGTCGTTTGCGTTTACGACAGGCTGAAGGTGCCGGAGCAATCGGAAGGGCCGGTGGTGCCGGGGCAACCCTATGGGTCGGTAGTGCCGGTGGTGCCGGGGCAATCGGAGGGGCCGGTGGTGCCGGGACAATCGGAGGGGCCGGTGGTGCCGGGGCAATCGGAGGGGCCGGTGGTGCCGGGGCAATCGGAGGGGCCAGTGGTGCCGGGGCAATCGGAGGGGCCGGTGGTGCCGGGGCAATCGGAGGGGCCGGTGGTGCCGGGACAAACGGAGGGGCCGGTGGTGCCGGGGCAATCGGAGGGGCCGGTGGTGCCGGAGCAAGCAGAGGGGCCGGTGGTGCCGGGGCAACCGGTGGGGCCGGTGGTGCTGGGGCAACTGGGGAGGGAGGTTTTATTGTCTTTTCAGTATTAAAATGAGAATATAATATCCAATTAGCATTAAAAGAACAGATTTCCTTGCTGCAGGTCTCATTTGAAAGAGAAAAAAAAATATTGAACCTGACACATCTTTCGGTCTCGACCTATGGTCAAATATAATTCGAGTTACAATTTGAAAACGGCCGGTGAGTGGCCGCCCTCGGAATAAATAAAGTAGCAGTAGCGACCGTCAAGTCAGGAATAACAGCCCGTCCAGTCAAGATCAGACAAACAAATCGTCGTGTGAACACAACATTAATTTCTTTTTTAACTTGGCGTCGAGTCGCTACCGCGACTCTTGATATAATACCCAATCAAAAACATTCTACAATGAGTTCTATCAACAATCAAATGGATTTTTAGGTTTATTGAGCGTCTGGTATATGAAAATATACTTATTAGCATTACCATTTTCCAGAGCTTCCTGCTCGTCATCGGCGTCAGCGATTGACTCATCGTCCGAGATTATTCCATTATCGTGTGGATCTTGCTCTGGTAAAGAGCCAAATGAAATCATAGTAGTTAAATGAAGAATGCAAAAAATCAGGCGCTCGTATAGTTTGAGAGTTTAATTAACTGTAGGAGGAATGCAAACAAGGACTTTTTTCATAGATTAAGAAAAAATTATTTTTGAAGTAATTTGTAAAGTAATGTGGCATAGCAAGGCATATATGAATTTCCTAAACAACAAAAAAAATGAATCTTTATAAAAATCAGGTTTAGTTAACCTGATTTTTATCTTTGGTTGAAGGTAAAAATCAGTTTGTTTACGTAAAAACATTTCGTTTCGAGATTTTCATGTCAGGGCAGAATGGTCCAAAACGTCGAGAAAAGTGGTTTAGAAAAAAATGTGTGTCTGTGTGTGGTGCGTGTGCGTGTGCGTGTGCACAAGCATACGATGCTGATACAGACACGTACTGGGCTACAATAACAGCTTTGTATTTTCGGGGTAGTTAATGAAACCCAGGGACGTTCAACCCAGGACGTGTACAGGGGCTTAATGATTGTATTCCATTTTGGAATATGCTTAGAATCCAATATAATATCTACTTAATCGAAAACTTTCTACGTTAAGTTCTATCAATAATGAAATGGATTTTCAGGTGGCGTCTGGGCATATGAAAATTAACTTATTACAATTACCATTTTCCGAAGCTTCCTGCTCCTCATCGACGATATCGATTAATTCATCATCAGAGATTCCATTTTCGTCTGGTTCTTGCTCTGGTGAAGAACCGAATGAATTCATAATAGGTTAATTTTTGCGTGAATATGTCCATTTTTTCGTGTTTTCTTCCTCATGTAGGAAGCTTTGTTTACGTGAAAACATTTTTTTCGAGATTTTCGAGTTAGCACACTCAGAATGGTCAAAAACGTCGAGAAAAGTAGTTGAGGTTCTTTAAAAAAATATGTGCGTGCGCGTGGGCGTGTGTGCAGATTTCCTTGTAAGCACGATAACTGTCGTAATTTCAGATGTACTTTCGTAAATTTTGGGACACAAATAGGCTGTCAAACAAAAAATAGCTTTCACGCCATAACGTTCGCAAATTAAGAGATATCGGGTTGAAATTCTGTATGTAAATGGACTACCACCAGACCATGATGTGTACCAAATTTGGTGAGAATCGATAGAGGTGTTCTAATTTTATTGCAATTTCAATTTGGTTTAAATGTCTGCAAGGACTTCAACTCCGGTAAATTCTGAGATTTCCGGCTGCAATTTTCGACCGGACTTGCCGATTATTGATTATCAGTGATCAATTTAGGCAAAGAACCTGTCGATATGTCGGTAAATTTAGATTTTGGTGAATAAAAAAGAAAAAAATGTATCGAAAAGAAAAAAAATTAAAATTATCTCAGATTTATCTTAAGTTCTGTTTACATATCTCTATTATCGAAAAAGATTTGAGTACAAATTTGAGGCATATCTGTCCAGCCGTTCAAATTTTATGGCATTTTTAATTTTCCAAAGACTCGTTCTCGCGCTGGTTCGTACAAATGACGAGCTACCAGGTTGTAATTTCGTCCACATATGGAGTACCATGGTACAAGGTTTCAGTACAAATCTGAGAAAAATCGGTTAAATGATTGAAATTATACGACACTGAGTTTTTAGAAAAATGTCTAGAGCATAAACAAGCCTGTAATGTAGAACTTTGTAAATTGCTTCCTCATTTTTTTTCGCTTTTTACAAAGATTCCTCTATTAGTAGCTAAAATCGATTAACATACTTCCTCATGGAGGTAGCTTTGTAAAAAGCGAATAATAATGAGGAAGCAATTTGCAAAGTTCTACTTTGCAGGTACAGACCGATATTTCAGATGAAGCCCGGTTTACAAAAAATGCAATCTTCGCAATAGTACAACAGTTTAACGACGAATTTTCTTCTAAAAGATCAACATTTCGTACTACGGTTGAATAATTTGTTTTATTTTCAGAGTAGTTAGTGGGTCGCAGGGACGCTGATAACCAAATGGATATTCAGATTTATTTGGCGTCTGGTATATGAAAATAAATTTATTAGAATTACCATTTTCCGAAGCTTCCTGCTCATCATCGACGTTGCCGATTGACTCATCGTCAGAGATTTCGTTTTCGTCTGGATTTTGCTCTAGTGAAGAACCGAATTAATTCATAGTAGTAAAGACGCTCTTATAGTTTGAGAGCTAACTTAGCTGTAGGAAGAATACAAACGACTTTTTTTCATAGATACAAAAAAATATTTTTGAAGTCATTTGTAAAGTAATGTGGCGTACAAAACCATATATAAAGCATTACACACGAATTTCGCCACTAAAAAAAAAAAAAAACATTGCACATTACTTCCTCATTATTTTTCGCTTTTTACAAAGCTATTTCTACGAGGAAGTGTTGAATGCATATTTAAAATCAACACGTGCACTTATTTCATCGTTCTATTTTTTCTTGTTACCATGGAATGTATCAATATTTATTTATCATCTGTCTTTGTTTAATGTCAGATAGAGAATCAACAGGAAGTATGTAAATCGATGTTGGCTTACTCATTGAGGAGGCTTTGTAAAAAGCAAAAAATAATGAGTAAGCAATGTGCAAGGTTCTACTTTGCATCCTTGTTTTAAATACTAAATATGGGCTTGATATCTCCAGTTTTACAAAAGCTAATGCGATAAAGATAGATTTTTGATAATCTCTAATTCCATAAAATCAGAATTTTTGCCCGTTCGTCACTAAATTTTATATTTATCATGGCTGCATATTATTTAGTTTACATATATAATTTGGGGTTCATGTTTCAAATTTTGCGCTCAAATTTGAGCTTGATATAGATAAGAAAAAATAAAATCAACATTTATTTATTGTAATTTTGAATCATTGTGTAAGAAAATTGAATTGACTGTATAGTAAACGCCACTTTAATACATCGGTTTCTGCATTTTCAATTGCCAGTATCGTAAATTCAATATGCATGTATTAAATGTAATTCAAAGATTTCGAAAATTACAAACGTTATATATTAACAACAACTTTCAAATCCCGTTTAGTGAATTTCATATACAATTGTATATTAAACCTGTTGTAAATTTACAAACATTTTTAACAGTATAGCTGGTGTGGGATTGTAGTACGAGTCGAAGGCTAGTACTACAATTATGAGGTACAATAAAGACTTTCACAAATGTTGAACGAAACAATTTTTCATTTACCATTTTCTGGAGCTCCAGGTGCCACAACGGCGTTATCAATTAAAAAATGAGGTGGCTGGTCTGCAAATATTTCTTGCTCGTAGTCCGGATCTTGCTCTGACAAAAAATTAAATGAATACAGTATAGTAAAAAACAGCTCTTTACAGTTTAAGCCTTCAAGGTAGTATACATTATTAAAATCGATGTTCTTAACACATTCGATATTCTTGATTTGTTAAAATATTTTCGACTTATTGCGGGGGACTCAAATTCCGATGAAATGAACTGTTTTTATGGGAATATATAAGTAAAGCATCCTCAAAGTGATAAAATTTGCTTAAATAAAATGGTTATTTAAGCAAAAATGATACTTAAACACTGCTCCACTCGAAAGTTGAGCAGGTTTGACCGCAGGAATTAGTAGAATACGTGACCGTGGGACGACAATCGCAATAGTCAACGGAGTATTTCTTTTTGTAACTGGGTGGCTTCCGGTTATCAATTATGGGTGTATGAGTTAAATAAATTGTTATTTTTGGTTTATTTTTATAATTGTTTATGCCAATTTTTCATTCCAACCAACACTGGTGGTTGTGCGGTCGGTATGCGGCTCTGGCGGTCCCCCGAGTTAAGCAGCGTTGTTTGCGGTCATAACTTGGATGGGTGACCGTTTAGCTATGCACCGGCTGGCACATCAATCAGTGAGCGGGAGGTCAGTTTTTCTGAGACTTCGGTGTTAACACTTAAGTAAGTTACTTTCGTGAATACACCGGGAATTCGGAAGAATATACGGCCGACTGTACCGGTATGGGTATTCCGCAGTTTTCTCGTCCCCATGGCGAATGCGGTACAGTGTAGCTAAGTCGGCTGCAGACGGATTGGAAATTAGGTTAGCTTAGTGATGTGCGGATAGGGAGGGCGGTAAAAGGCGATTGTAGCCATACAATGGAAGAATGAACAAAAAATTATTACTTCTTATTCCAATAGATTTTCCTAATGCTCCGCCAATTTAGCATTGATGAATAATTTCATAGTGTTTTATAGTTTAATAGTTGGATCATCCAAATAATTCTAAATAGTTTTTTTCGTGAGGGAATAATAACCCACCTAACACAGAATCGCAACTTTGATATAATATTTACGTAAATAAATAAAGCGTTCTGTCAAAATAACATCATTATTGATGCACCGGTGATACATTATTTCTCACTCAAGAATTTTCTGAAGATTTATATAACATTACACAACATTTATGTAACAAGTAAGTTTATTAGTCACATTTTAATAAAAACTCAATAACAAATGTTACTCATTTTTGTTACAGAAATAATATATAACGTTTATATAAAATTTAAACAGAATTTTGTGTCGCAATTAGATACTATTTTTATTAGAACAAAACATCATACTTATATCAACGTTACACAACAACGTTACGTTTTTTTACAATTCTAAAGTTATATAACTGTTACATTCTGCGTTAGCTGGGAATTACCATTGGTTTATAATGGTATCTACTATTGAACACAAACATCAAATTAACCGACCAGTGACTACTCCGATTGTCACCATTCACTTCCAATAGTGGATACTATTGACAGACAATAGTAACTATTCAGAATAATGACTATTTGAATATATTGACTTTCACTAGTCAATACCATTGACAGATAATAGTTAGTTTGAAAGCCGAATAGTAACTATTGAGCGCTCAACAGTTTTTGCTAGCAAGGAATTCCGTACTTGCATGAAAGTACAAGCAAAGGAGGATCACTTTTTTTTTCAACCAATGACGAGTGCGCATGTGTCGTACGGTTGTCATTACTTCCGTCGGGAAGGAAGAACTGTTTTTCTCTCTAAGTAGTAAAGAAATTGGATTCGGCATGCGTACGAGTCAGGGGTTAAAAATTATTCATTTTGCGGACATATTTCGCACATAAGATGAGTTTGTTATAGGGAAATAGAAAAAAGAAAAAAATAAGTTGCGATAAATCTTCCTGGTAGCTAAAAGCTATAATTACCTAACGGGACCATATCAGGAGGCTGCGCAAGATCAAATTCGGGACCCTCTCGGCCATCCGCCTCTTGGGCAATAAGGTAGTCAACGTTTCCTTTAAGCGATGCGGCTCTATCCATGAATTCGTCTGGTGTTATTAAAAGCATGTGGAGATCGCGCCATGCTACAATAAATGTAAATTATTCTGAATAAAAATCAAACCGGAAAGAAAAAAGTTGTTTTGGCGACCAATTCCACCATATGCTGTGCCGCGTGTTAGCGCTGAAACCAAATTGGAACAGTAGTTTCAACTTTTTGCGATTGGTAGCAAAAAATAGTATGTAAGACCAACAACTTAGTTTCTACAACTATGACTGATGTTGTCTAATTCAAATTATTCGTTACACCAACCAACTGGTGAGTTGAGGTTATAATCTCAGCTGGTCATTGTTACTATCGGTACTTGACCAACGAGATTATAGTTTATTCAACCGACTAAGTAGTTTGCGCTATTACAATTATTCGAATTGGATCTCTAGCTCGCCAAAAAATAAAGCCGAAATATTTTTATACGAACATTTTTATATGTTGACGAGTATCTAGTTCGATCTACTAGATATCATTAGCTCACCTTTAACTAGTTCTTTTTGTTTGAAGACCGTCGCGTAGCGAGCATGTCTCCCAATCTGTCTATTATTTTCAAGGCTTCGGATATCTGATCGGACGTCCGATTGCAGTTTCTGGAGCTTGCCTATTGAAGTAAATACCAGAAAAGCAAAAATACCTACAACTCATATTTTTATAGTGGATTATTAGATCATTAGAATGCAATCGATAATTACACAGGAAATCCCAAGGTGTAGGGCGATTCTCCATTCTATGGGCTAAGCGACTATGATAAGATTCAATGATGTTATTTGTTCTTCGGCCCAGTCCATAGACACTAAATCCCCTTGGCGTAACGGTACGGAGCCAATACCGGGAGTAGTATTGACAAAAAGGGTGGAAACTCCTTTTTATCCTGGGAGTCAGATTATCCTTCAGCCTTTCAAATTGTTCCGGGATGAGATTAGCTGGCAAATATGCCAGAGCCATTATTTTTTTAAAAAAAACTTTGGCTTCATTACTGGTTGTTATTAAGACACGCAAACCAAGAGATTTGGCCTTCCGATAAATCGCCTAAAATATTATAAGAACTACATAATAATTCAAATACTAGAAGTAACAAATTTGTTTATCCCGAATTTTGAATTAAACTTTTCAGTACGACGTCGGGAAACTGCGGTTTTCGCAACCGACACCTTGCGACAAATTCACTTTTCTCGACGAAGGACTGAAAGAATAATTTTCAATTCACATAACACGAAGTTTACTCATTAAATTAAAAGGTACCTACGCGGTCGTAATGAGTGTTGCAGCCCGTACTAAGTGCTGCCCTAAAAACGTGGGTCACAGCATTTCTTAACGCAGCCTCAAAATCACTCATAGCCAGATGAATGTTGTTAGTCGGAATTACATTGTCCCGAACATATCGTAAAACGGCGGTATACGCATTTTCGGTCTTGCAGGACATGGCGACCCATACGAATGGGAAGCCCTATAATATATTCAAAATGAAACTATACTCAGTGGATTGAGCAGTATGTGTCCATAAGGACACATAATGCTCCTTCATAACTGCATTTTATTTTCAGGGTAGTTAGTGGATCCCAGGGACGTCCGTAAGGATGCGTACTGGGCCTTAATAACTGCATTTTATTTTCAGGGTAGTTAGTGGACCCAGGGACGTCCGCAAGGTCGCGTACTGGGCCTTAATAACTGCATTTTATTTTCAGGGTAGTTAGTGGACCCAGAGACGTCCGCAAGGACGCGTACTGGGCCTTGATAACTGCATTTTATTTTCAGGGTAGTTAGTGGACCCAGAGACGTCCGCAAGGACGCGTACTGGACTTTAATTTATAAATAAAAATTATCTTCAGGGTGGATGTGAAAGTTGAAGTTTGTGAACAAAAAAATCTCACGTGGTTGAGCTTAATTCCCATTATCGTGAGTAGTTGATACACTCCTTCGAGCTGGGGTCTCGATTTAAATGTCGCATCGATTAACAACTTCGTCACCTGTCCCATTTGGGCTTGAACGAAAGCCTCATCAAAAAAAAGAAGATGCTTAGCACCATTATCATCTGTGATGAGTCGCACGGTGAGTCGTCCGGAATCGTATTCCAAATTTCGCGCTTGTGCCGGATCTTCAACTCGCTCAATAAATTCATCAATAGTTCGGGGACACGCGGGATAACGATTCCTCCGACAACGCTTCATAAAATTGTAGAGGTGTCGATAAGTTGCGTATACCGCGGCTTCGGGGTGCCTACGTACACGAAAAATAATATCGTTGTTTCAACGAAACTGATGTACTTGAAATTGATTCTATGGCCAATCCTCTCTTAAAAAGACATAGAACTCAAAAGACTGAAACGCTTTTCGAGTCTTCTAATCAGAAGACTCGAAAAGCGGCTTCGGAAAAGCGGCGACGGTTCGCCGACCGATCGGTACCCACATTTTTTATTGGTCAAGTATATATTATTATTATTTTTATATATGGAGCATTACGTCCCGATTAGACCTGGGTCTGACTCTGGATCTCCCCTATTTGGCTCGTAATTTTTTGTAGGATTGGTTAGACCCTTAAATGCACCAGATTTTTATTTTTTATTTTTTCTATGTAAATTTTTAAAAAACGTTTTTTAAAGTAATATATCGAATGCCATAATTTAAAAATCTGAAAACATGCTGAAAAATACTTTGTTGAATATCAAAATTATCTAACTTATAGCCAAAGTGAGCAAGATTTTTCTTCTTATAATTTTTAAGCTTCTTTCATTTAAAAAAATTATTAAAAAATATTTAAAAAACACTGATCTAAAACAGGCGACTGGTCAAACGTTTATTTATATAGACGCGGATTTTCTAGAATTTTTTCAGATTTTTGGGAATTTTTCAAACTCCTGAACTAAGACTATTCCAGCACCATACAAGCTATCAGAGTTGTAAATCCCCATTAATTCATGAGATATAGTTTACAGTACAATTTGTTTTGTAATTATGATTTCATAATAATAATCCCACATAGCACGGAAATATTTCTGAAACATTCTCAAAACATTTTTTTGCAATAATGCAATATTGCGAAAATATTGTGAAAGATATTTAAAACATTTCTAAAATATTGTAGGAATCTTGCAATGTCCGCTCAAAACGTTGCAAATGTAATATTTCAATAATATTACAGAGCAATATTGTGTTAATATTACATTTTCCGCCCAAGGCTAATTCGTAAGAAATTCTACCGTTTTTAATATAATTTTTTGATTGCGAGTTTTTAAGCAGCACCATTGGATGTCCTCGATAGAAATCTTATTTATAGGAAAAAAAAATCCCGTCCAGGATTCGAACTCACAACCTTATCTACGTAGCATATCCACGTCGAATTAACGATGAGTAATTTTTAATTAAAAAGCGATCCAGCTTAAAAAATATATAACAATATTAGAGTCGACTACTTATACAAACGTTATACTTTTATCGCCCATGTGATCTGTCGACAAAGACTGATGAATTAAAAAATAAAGATAGAGCAACCTTTCAGAAGATTTCTGGTGCATGATAATCTTGTAAAAAAATTGATTCATACCATGCCGTGTTTTCCAGTAAATTCTAATGAGGCTTCCGATTTCTGTCAGAATTTTTCCCAATTTCGAAATAATCATATGGCGACTTCCCGATTGAATTTCAGTTTTTTCAAATCGAATGATACTCAAGAGAACGAGGTGAATTTCTTTTTATCACGAAATACAAATCATTTCAAATTCAACTTTTTTAAACTAGTTCAAAAATTTCCATTTGAAATATATTGTAATGTTGCAAAAAAGTTTCATTGTAATGTTTGCAAAATCTAATCTGGAACCTTTTATTCGAAACTTTGTGAAATATTGTTGAAGAAATGGGATGGTTTGCTTTACAGGTAATATTCAGAAATATTAAAAAAATTATTGGCAATTGTTTTACCTTCAACAATATTTCTGAACTTTAAGTTGTCAATATTGCAATTAAATATTTGTGATTATTTTTCCCATCCAAATTTCGACCAATGGAATTGCACCATTCGACGTCACGTGGGGCAAGCTACACAGTATTATACTGATAATTTTTTGATAATTTTGCGTGTTGGTTATATATATAAAACAAAAAATCATTTAGCCGCGTCAACCATCTGTCAAACTGACAGATTGAATTTTATTGTGGCAGTCAAAGGATTTTTATTTGATATGAGTAGGTTTGGAGTTGTATCCTTGCAAACTATTGATGAAAAAGTAAAGGGAAATGTCCCTGTTAATACGATTAAATCGAAAACCTCAGTCTGGAATCAATATACAAATGTCTACAACAATTGTGTATTTAACTGCAATCCTTTAAACATGAATTAAAAGGTTTTTGTTCTGATTATGAAATTTCCTTGTCGGAATGATAATTTTTGTCTCATGGTGCAATTCCATTTGTCGCAATTTGAATAGAAAAAATAATCCCCCGAATACCACTCGAGCTTCGAAATTAATCTGATATTTCCCTCCAGGTTCCCTGCAAACAAATAAACTCGTCAAGTTTTCCAGAAAAATCACTCGCGCTACGCGCTCGTGATTTTTTAACCTGGAAAACTTGACTCGTTCATTTGTTTGCAACGAACCTGTCAGGAAATATCCGATAATTTCAAAGCTCTTGTGGTATTACATGTGAATATTCGATTAGAAGCTTATGGAAATATTCCTGTGTAATGAAATATTCGAAATATTCCTGCAATATTTAGACAATATTATGTGCTATGTGGGATATGTAGTGATTATAAAATAGAGTGTAAACATTTGAATAGCTAAAAAAAAAATACTAATTTTCGCTTTAATATTGCAAGAAATAGTGGAAAAAAATGGAAGAAATAAGTAATGCATTATTTTCTTAATGCATTACTTCTTTTTTTCCATTTTTTCAAAAGGATTACCGTGAATTTTTATTGAAAAATAATAATTTTTGCAGCCATTCCAAAGTTTAATCATCGTATTATAATCGCTACATGTTGTTATTATAAAATCATAATTATAGAGCTGATCGTATCATCATCATTATTTCTATAAGTATTAGGCATTTACAACTGTGGCTTCAAGCTATATTCTAGCACCAGTATGATATAATTTTAAAATCTGAAGAAATTCTGAATAATACTCTGTTGAACATCGAAATTTTCTAGCTTACAAATTTTATAGTACAACATTTTTTTATTAACTTTTATCTTTCCGTATCAACAATTTTTATTTTGAGAACTTCTATTCGAAATTTAAAAAATCACTAAAACTTACACGGCCGCTAGAGCGTCGTAGAGGGTCTTCAGCTTATACCAATGCCGCGACAAAGCATCAGCCAATTCATGTTTGAATCGCCCTATCAGCTCCGCTTTTACATCGGGCTCGCAAAAAGGGGAATGGGCATGGAGGTCAATAATCTCGCCGTTCATAAATTTTGCTGTCCCGCGACATATGGTTATTCGTTGACAGCGTAAATAACTGTAGGATAAAACGAAATCTTTTTTTAAGAAGTAGTTTTAAGAAGTAGTCATCTAGAAGGTTGACCGATAAAAGTGATCGGCTTGATAAAGAATACCTCATTTGCGATGGCTAGTTATCTGTTGTCAACCCGATCACTTTTATCGGTCAACTTTGTTGATGATTTTTTTTATTTTTCAGTTTGTTGCACTACTTGAAATAATTTTTTCGACATAAAAAAGTCAATTTTTCGCAAGAAAAAAATTAAATCATTTTTTTTTTTTACTAAATTTTTATTATTTTTTAAACTCTACAAAAGGATAAATAAAAAAATTAGCATTTATTAAGAGCGTGATTTTGCAAATTTGATGAGAAAAAGGATTGTCTAAGGACTTTTTTTCGTTTTTCAATTTTCCAACTATACAGAAGGCGAGAAACGGGGCTGAAATATAAAATTTGCAAAAACACGCTCGTAAGGATGTATGATAGGTACAGTCCCGGTTAACGTGAGTTTCAGAGACAATTTCGAACACTTCCCGATGCGATAAAAATCGGAAAAAAATCAAGCATGTAAAAGGTACTAAAAAGATCGATTTTGCATAATAATAATTCGAAAATGTTATTAACAAATTGATGAATAAAAAATTGTTGAACAAATCACCCGACAACCTAACTTTTTTTCATATCAAACTAATTTGTCAATTTTTCCGAGTACATACGAATTTTTTCTTTATTTTGAATGCGCGAAAAATATCGAATTTTGGAAATGCGTTTGGTAAAAAATATCTTGAGTGTAATGGATGGTTTATTGCCAAAAAATTCGTTATTTTCTGCGCATTTTAAAATTTTTCGCGGATTCAAAATAAAAAATAAATAAAAAAGTATTTCGATTTTCGTCCTCTGCCGATTTATAATTAAAAATTATAAAATGCCATTTTCAATAAAAATTACTTACATTATTCTGCCATCAGCCGATGTCCTACTTTTTTGATATACTCGCCCGTCCTTCACTCTGTCTGCCAATGATAACCGCTGTTGTGGATAACGGTTTCGATTCATGTTGTTCTGGATTGAAAACTTATAATATTTCACACGCTTGTCGTAACGTTTGACATTCAGTGTCTTCTAACTGGCTGTCAAAGGAGAGCCGCTCGCTTTTTATTTTTGTTTTGCGCGGTTTGATATATAGCTGGTAGAATATAAAATAAAAGTGAAAAGGGCTCTCACTACATTTGTAGGGGTTTTCCCGGGGGTTTTATTTCCGGAGATTTTTTAAGTAAATTTAGCAAATTTAAGAAAATTTAAATTCGCAAATTTTTTGATTCGCGAATTATTTTAGCATTCGCTATTTTAGCATTCGCTATTTTAGAAGTCGCTATTTTAGCACTCGCTATTTTAGGATTCGCTATTTTAGCATTTGCTATTTTAGCACTCGCTATTTTAGCATTCGCTATTTTAGCATTCGCTATTTTAGCATTCGCTATTTTAGCATTCGCTATTTTAGCATTCGCTATTTTAGCATTCGCTATTTTATCATTCGCTATTTTAGCATTCGCTATTTTATCATTCGCTATTTTGCATATCGATGTTTCATTCATTCGAACTTCATATTCTCTACATATTTAATTTATATTTTTTAACTATTAGAAATATAAGATTATCTACATTTTCTTTTTCAAACATTTCGATTTTCGATCTTTTTTTAAATCCAGATTTTGTTAATTCAAAATACTGATTTTCTTAATGTGAAGTTTCGAATTTTGATAAATTTTAAATATCAATCGGTTCGCTATTTTAATATTCGCTATTTCGAAATTTCGGAATTTCAGTCGTTCTGATTTTCATCAGTCGCTATTTTGATCCCCACCCGATTCTTAAACGTAACAGTCTTTAGAGCTTTGTTTTGGAGTATAGCAATCCTTCTTATCACAGTGTCATATGCACCTCCCCATTTGTGGATGAAACTTTTTTTAATGAAAATTGTAATATTATTAATATTACTCCTACGATTGTACATTTTTATTATAAAATTTAATACATTTATAAATTATATTATTTATAATACCCCAAATAGCACATAATATTGCAGGAATTCCCTAGCGAAAATACCCACCATGTATTCCACGAGGTGTCTACCTGCCATTCTGCCACCGCCGACTGCGTTTTCCACCGTGTATTCCGTGTGTTTGCCACCATTATTGAACGGACCCAAAAATGGGCCCTAGGTGGGATACATGGTTCGGCCACCATAAATGTCACCGTGTATCCCACGACCGCCAGTAAGGTAAACGCCTCAATAGCCGGCTATCTTAGAGAACAGGAAACTGCAAAGTTATATTTCTTATACTAAAATGACCTTTCTATAATTGTAACCATAACTAATGCAAAGCTTAGCTTTTCTACTTTTCGAAAAGCATCCATTAATTCATGTCAGGGGTATGGTTTTTTGTCAAAGTTAGGAAACAATTGAGAAAGTCGATGAACTAGTACCCAACCACCGATTTCAGGTAATGTCTAAATACCCGACCAAGCATACCCCTATACGCAACCACCCGCCGATACGAGGCTATGCGATTCGTTGAAACTTTATTTTATTTCTTAAATTACACGCAACGTTTGGGATAATTTATGATAAATAATAACTAATAAAAAGGCTCACCGTGATGTGCAACCGGCATCAACTTGCCATAGAGGTTATGTTCGCTGAGTTTGTATTGGCCGGGAATAGGCCGCGGTTGGATATCGGTACAGCATACTGCGGATGCGCCCCAATAGCCAACCATGGAAATTGACGACCTAGCAGTGGTTTTTCGTAAATTTTAATGGAAGATTTATAAAGTCTATTTATTCGCGAATACCACAAGCCACGAATTACTGTGGAGATCGTGAAAATAACAGCGTCATAAGCTTAACAACGTTACGCCAATTCTTAACGAACTGGCTAAAAGATATGCGCCGATCCTCTGAGCGGCGTCTGCAGTGCACAATATCTTTAATAAACGCCAACAAAAAAATTAATGATTATTTTTCCCATCCAAATTTCGACCAATGGAATTGCACCATTCGACGTCACGTGGGGCAAGCTACACGGTATTATACTGATTATTTTTCCCATCCAAATTTCGACCAATGGAATTGCACCATTCGACGTCACGTGGGGCAAGCTACACGGTATTATACTGATTATTTTTTCAACTCCAATTTCGACCAATCAGAGCGCGGTATTCAACATCACGTGGTACAGCTAGGGTAAAATTATATCGATAATTTTTCGAAAATTTCCCGGCTCGGTTGCTAAGCGATAAACAATAATTTTTTTGACACTTGTAACCTCTGCGAATCTTTAAAACGTCAAGGTACTATTAACGGTCGTCAATATGAGTGAGTCAAAAAAGCGATTTGGTGATGAATCGCTTCAGAACATCGCTAAAAAAATAAAACAAAATGTCCCGGCAAATACAGAAAAGAGTAAAAAATCGATTTGGGCGCAATTCACTGCATTTTGTGCAGAGAGAAAATATGTGTTGGATGCAACATAGGTTTTTGTTCTGATTATGAAATTTCCTTGTCAGAATGATAATTTTTGTCTCATGGTGCAATTCCATTTGTCGCAATTTGAATAGAAAAAATAATCCCCCGAATACCACTCGAGCTTCGAAATTAATCTGATATTTCCCTCCAGGTTCCCTGCAAACAAATAAACTCGTCAAGTTTTCCAGAAAAATCACTCGCGCTACGCGCTCGTGATTTTTTAACCTGGAAAACTTGACTCGTTCATTTGTTTGCAACGAACCTGTCAGGAAATATCCGATAATTTCAAAGCTCTTGTGGTATTACAAGTGATAATTTTTTGATAATTTTGCGTGTTGGTTATATATATAAAACAAAAAATCATTTAGCCGCGTCAACCATCTGTCAAACTGACAGATTGAATTTTATTGTGGCAGTCAAAGGATTTTTATTTGATATGAGTAGGTTTGGAGTTGAATCCTTGCAAACTATTGATGAAAAAGTAAAGGGAAATGTCCCTGTTAATACGATTAAATCGAAAACCTCAGTCTGGAATCAATATACAAATGTCTATAACAATTGTGTATTTAACTGCAATACTTTAAACATGAATTAAAAGGTTTTTGTTCTGATTATGAAATTTCCTTGTCGGAATGATAATTTTTGTCTCATGGTGCAATTCCATTTGTCGCAATTTGAATAGAAAAAATAATCCCCCGAATACCACTCGAGCTTCGAAATTAATCTGATATTTCCCTCCAGGTTCCCTGCAAACAAATAAACTCGTAAAGTTTTCCAGAAAAATCACTCGCGCTACGCGCTCGTGATTTTTTAACCTGGAAAACTTGACTCGTTCATTTGTTTGCAACGAACCTGTCAGGAAATATCCGATAATTTCAAAGCTCTTGTGGTATTACATGTGATAATTTTTTGATAATTTTGCGTGTTGGTTATATATATAAAACAAAAAATCATTTAGCCGCGTCAACCATCTGTCAAACTGACAGATTGAATTTTATTGTGGCAGTCAAAGGATTTTTATTTGATATGAGTAGGTTTGGAGTTGAATCCTTGCAAACTATTGATGAAAAAGTAAAGGGAAATGTCCCTGTTAATACGATTAAATCGAAAACCTCAGTCTGGAATCAATATACAAATGTCTATAACAATTGTGTATTTAACTGCAATACTTTAAACATGAATTAAAAGGTTTTTGTTCTGATTATGAAATTTCCTTGTCGGAATGATAATTTTTGTCTCATGGTGCAATTCCATTTGTCGCAATTTGAATAGAAAAAATAATCCCCCGAATACCACTCGAGCTTCGAAATTAATCTGATATTTCCCTCCAGGTTCCCTGCAAACAAATAAACTCGTAAAGTTTTCCAGAAAAATCACTCGCGCTACGCGCTCGTGATTTTTTAACCTGGAAAACTTGACTCGTTCATTTGTTTGCAACGAACCTGTCAGGAAATATCCGATAATTTCAAAGCTCTTGTGGTATTACATGTGATAATTTTTTGATAATTTTGCGTGTTGGTTATATATATAAAACAAAAAATCATTTAGCCGCGTCAACCATCTGTCAAACTGACAGATTGAATTTTATTGTGGCAGTCAAAGGATTTTTATTTGATATGAGTAGGTTTGGAGTTGAATCCTTGCAAACTATTGATGAAAAAGTAAAGGGAAATGTCCCTGTTAATACGATTAAATCGAAAACCTCAGTCTGGAATCAATATACAAATGTCTATAACAATTGTGTATTTAACTGCAATACTTTAAACATGAATTAAAAGGTTTTTGTTCTGATTATGAAATTTCCTTGTCGGAATGATAATTTTTGTCTCATGGTGCAATTCCATTTGTCGCAATTTGAATAGAAAAAATAATCCCCCGAATACCACTCGAGCTTCGAAATTAATCTGATATTTCCCTCCAGGTTCCCTGCAAACAAATAAACTCGTAAAGTTTTCCAGAAAAATCACTCGCGCTACGCGCTCGTGATTTTTTAACCTGGAAAACTTGACTCGTTCATTTGTTTGCAACGAACCTGTCAGGAAATATCCGATAATTTCAAAGCTCTTGTGGTATTACATGTGACTATTTTTATTATTGGCCTATGCAGACATAAAGAATTGCAAAAATGGTAGCACTAGTTATTTATTTATTTCATATTCATAATTTCTTAATTTTAGTCAATATTTGTGTCAGTGGTTGGAGACTGGTACATGGTTGGGTACCGGGGCGTTTACCTTACCTTGCAGATAGTGGCATACGAGACTGGGCCACCGCCAATGCTACCGAGTCTCACACCACCGCCAGTACCTCGCCGATAGTGGCATGCGAGGCTGGGTCACCGCGAATGCCACCGTGTATTCCACCGCCGTAAGCACTTCACCGACAATGGAATACGTCATTAAAAAACTTCATTACCAATTGGTAGCAATTTTTGCTCTAGTGAGCCAGGATAAAAATATTCATTCACATCGATACACACAAGATCTATACACGTATGCCACTATCGGCGCGGTACTGGCTGCGGTGGAATACACGGTGGCACTCACGGTGGCCTAGCCACGTATGCCACTATCGATGAGGTACTGGAGGCGCTGGAATACACGGTGACATTCGCGGTGGCCTAGCCACGTATGCCACTATCGACAAGGTACTGGCGGCGGTGTGAGACACGGTGGCATTCGCGGCGGCCCAGTCTCGAATGCTACTATCTGGAAGGTTCTGGCGGTTGTGGAATACACGGTGGCATTCATGGTGGCCTAATCATGTATCCCACTTAGGGCCTATTTTTGGGTCCGTTCAATAGGCAAACACGGTAAAATAACGGTGGGATACACCAGTATCCCACCATCAACCGGGCCTTATTTCGTGGTGGAATACACGGAAAACGCAAAGTCGGAGGTGGCAGAATGGCAGGTACACACGTCGTGGCACACGAGTAGCTACGAGGTGGCTACATCACCTACATGGTGGGTGTTTTCGCTACACGGAAAAAAAGACCTGGTTCGAACTACCAAGTGCTATGGTTATATATGCGCCAGACAATTAATTGGTTAGACCAACCAAGTAATTTGTTAGGTGAGCAATTTCTTGGTTGGTCTAACCAAGTGACTTAGGTTAGCTTACCAAGTCACTTGGTTAGTATAACCAAGAAATTGGTAGCCTAACCAAGAAATTGGTCGGTCTAACCAATTAAATGTCTGGCGCACATATAACCATAGCACTTGGTTGTTTCAACCAAGCTTTTTTTTCCCTATAGGGAATATTTCAAATATTTCACTGCACAGGAATATTTTCATAAGCTTCCAGTAGAATATTCGCATATATTTAATTGCAATAGTGTCAATTTAACGTTCAGAAATATTGTTAAAGGTTAAAAAATGCCAAAAATTTCAAAATGGTTTCTGAAAATTACCTGTGAAATAAACTATCTTACTCTTTCAACAATATTTTACAAATTTTCGAATGGAAGATTCCAGATTAGATTTTGCAAAGTTTATGATCACTTTTTTTTTTCAAATTCCGATACATTCCAAACGCAATTTTCAAACTAGTTCAAAAGGTTGAACACAAAATAATCCGTATTCTGTGATAAAAAAAACTTACCTCGTTCCCTCGAGTACACTGAGAGAAATTGAGATGGTCCTGGGTATCAGGACCATCTGAATACTGAATAGCTATTCAGTGATATTTATACTTTATTAGTACAGGTGACTATTTTCGTCGTTACATTATCAGTAACGTAGTTACGTCAACAGTGAAGAGAGTTAATGTAGCTACGAAAATAGTCACCTGGACTAATAAAATATAATTATCATTCCTTAATGATGTGATACGAGATGATTTTAGATCGATAAGCATTAATATATTATGACTTCTACAATAAAATTAGGTTATATAATTCCAATAAATGAACCGTCAAATAAAACAAATAAAAAATTAGAGAGGATTTTCAATTTTTAAATATTTTTCAATCAAATAGGGATATCGTGGGAACGTAGACCGTTCTCGTATCTAAAATAAAAAATCACGGTAATATGTGATTGTCGACGGACTATAAAAAGAAAGATTCATTCAGATTTAATTAAACAATTCGAATCCACTTTTTACTGCAAAAAGCAGCGAAAAATATTCTCTGAAAGGGAAAAACACTTTGTATTTTAGCCGATTTTCTTTTCGTATCTCAAGATAGAAAATTAATTATTAGTATACTGTTTTAAGGGACTCAAATCTTTTCGCAAGTGAGAGGAGTTATTCATTTTTTAAATAATGAAAAAAAAACAATTTCTTCCTCATGGAGGAAGCTTTGTTTTCATGAAAAAAAAAAAATTCTCTAGATTTTCATGTAAAAATGTTTAAAATAGTCTGAAACGTCGAAAAAATAGTTTAGAAAAATTGTCTGGATGTATGTGTGCGTGTGTGATAAGGCCAAAAATTCATACAACTGTTACTTATAAAGTATTCGACCGAATCAGCTAACATTTAAAAAACATGTACAGTACTGGCTAATCTTCAATTGGTATAAATTTTACAAAAAATCGTTTAACGTGATTTCGAAAAAAGCACCTAAATGCTCTATCTCGAACGAATTTTTAGCTATCGGGCTGAAACTTCGCATTAACATTGAATAAAGTGATACGACCTTTGGTGTTGAATTTGGGCCAAATCGGTAAAGCGGTTCGGTTTTTATGAGATTTTGAATTTTTCGAAAAAAATTCGTTTTGTTCTAATTCCGGTAAAATTTCAACTAATCGTCTGAAATTTTCTACACAGGAAAAATAACATTCAGCCCTGCTACGTACCAAATTTGGTGATGATCAGTATAGCGGATCGGATTTTACGTGATTATGAATTTTTTAAAAATTTATTGATGTCGCTCTGGATTTCGTAAAACGTCAGAAATCGTCAACTTCATCAATAATTTAAATCTTTCGTAAAGCTTCCTCTATGAGGAAGCCAAAAATAAAATAAAGAAACTTCCTCCTAGAGGCGGCTTTGTAAAAAGCGAAAAAGAATGAGGAAGCAATGTGCAAGGTTCAACTTTTTAAACAATATTTTGCGTATATACCACATTTTTAGGTAAATCTGTGTCTTTCCGATGATTGTGTTTTCCTTAATCAGGCAATGCATATAAATTTAGTCTGTATGCCGAATATGATAAAAAATTGTATCGGAAATTCTGTGCCATTAATTGTCTCGCATGGTGTTTCGATCATGTAAAAAAAAGCAGCACTACGTAAAAAATTGCTACAATGTAAAAATATAACAAATTTCAGGACTTCCGTTAAGTACTTTTTTAATATATAAAAATTTAACTTCCACAAATATTTCTTCCAACGATTCTTTGTGTCAAGTCCGAGGATTCCGTCAATCAACCGCGAGGGATTTTCATCAATACAAAAAAACGCACAGATTTTAGAAAAACAATTAATTTATAGATACAATTAATTGCGATCATGTGAAAAAAACTGCTATAATGTACGAATATAAAAAATGCAGTTGCATCGTAGTAACAAAATTGTTCCAACGTTTTTTTCTATTCAAGTCGGGGGATGTTTGCCAATAAATGGTGCGAGATTTTAAATACGACTTTTCCCTCGAGAAAACGAATTCAAATGCTACTTGCCTAAAATCAGCTGGTAACCTTTGAGATGACTGGTTCAACTTAAAAAATCCAGATCTTAGCAACCCTGATAAAAATAATATGTGTAACAAATTATGGTATCACATGTAAAATATAATGTAGACTTAGCGATCAGATAGTAATGTAATACAGAACCCGATTTGTATACGGCAGAGCACCCAACACTTCACCTGTTTCCCTGAATTGAAAGGTCGTGTTGATCGGTAAAGGATAAAAATACCACTCGAGATAGCGACAAGCTGAGTGTCGGCGTATAGAAGTTTTGCGGGTGGCGCGCAGTGTCTGGCAAGTGTTGGTGCAGAGTGTTGCGCTCGTGTACGTGCCAAGAATCCAAAACGAATTGCAAAATCATTGGGCACAGTTGAATTGTATGCGTGGGCAGAGAGATAGAGAGAGACAGAGTGATAGGAGGGTTTGATTCTGTTTCTGCGCCCAAGCGGAGAGCTAGTGCGAATAATAACTTTCGTATGTACATCGGAGAGTGTACATTTTTACGCGGATACGCTTTTACAGCTATGTAAATGTGGGCCGGTGGTCCCTGGACAAGCACATACATACATGTATGATATGCACGTCACTGACGTCAACGGATCGATCCTTCTATTCGACTTCCATTCGAGAATACAGAGTTGGCCACACTTATTCCTATCTATACACTATTTACGCAATCTTAAACTAATATTGTTTGTGTATTCGAGAAAATGTGTGTCCTGAGAGTACCACTTTGTTTCATGCACGGAAATGGTTTTTTCGAATCATTGCGCCGTGAGTTAGATAATTCTGTCGTCATTGCTTGAGTCTCTTTTATTTAAAGAATATACATGAAGAAGGAAAAAAGTGATTACATGCAACGATAAGTGTGTGCATCTTAGCAGTTGGGCAGGCCAACTGACAACTTTATTGAACTGAGCGGTTGGTCCGATCGGTTATTGGGCAATCGAATTACCACGTAATTAGGGCGACCACTAATTGATCCAACTTATCATTAGAACTTATCATATTCTACCAGCAACGTATTGTTGAGCCTAGTTAATTTCACTGACTTGAAAGACATACCTCAGTTAGTTATATCAGCTGTTGTTTGGTTGAGCTAACCAGTTGGTTCGGCTAAAAAAATTGTTGTTCCAGCCAACAATTTTTTGATTGCGCCTAACAATTAGCTGGAGAAGCCAATTGGTAGGTTGAGCCAACTTATCAGCTAGTTAAGCCAATTGGTTGGTAGATTGAACCAATCAGCTAGTTAAGCCAATTGTTTGGTCAACCAATCAGCTGGTTAAGCCACTTGGTTGGTAGATTCAACAAATCAGCCGATTAACCCAATTTGTTGATAGATTTAACTAATCAGCTGGCTAAGCCAATTTGTTGATAGATTCAACTCATCAGCTGGCTAAGCCATGTTTGATAGATTCAAGTAATCAGTTGGTTAAATCAATTGGTTGATAGATTCAACTAATCAACTGTTTAAGCCAATTGGTTGGATCAGTCGCTAACCAGTTGGCTAACAAAATTGTTGGTCCAGCCAACAATTTTTTGATTGCGCCTAACAATTAGCTGGAGAAGCCAATTGGTTGGTTGAGCCAACTTATCAGCTAGTTAAGCCAATTGGTTGGTAGTTTGAACCAATCAGCTAGTTAAGCCAATTGGTTAGTAGTTTGAACCAATCAGCTAGTTAAGCCAATTGTTTGGTCGACTAATCAGCTGGTTAAGCTACTTGGTTGGTAGATTCAACAAATCAGCTGATTAAGCCAATTTGTTGATAGATTTAACTAATCAGCTGGTTAAGCCAATTTGTTGATAGATTCAACTCATCAGCTGGCTAAGCCATGTTTGATAGATTCAACTAATCAGTTGGTTAAATCAATTAGTTGATAGATTCAACTAATCAACTGTTTAAGCCAATTGGTTTTATCAGTCAGCTAATACACTGTCTTCGCGAGATATCATTATGTTAATTAAATCAGTTGGCTGAGTCAACGACTAATTGTCATACCTAGTGATCGGCTAGCTATATCATTGGTTTGTCCAGCTAACTGATCAGTCGGTTATACCAACAGTTGGTTTCTTCAGCCAACTGATCAATTGGTTATATCAACAGCTGTTTTGTTGATTCAATTGATTCGTTGATTATACCGGCAGTTCACTTGTTGATATAACTGATCAGTTGGTTTTACCAACAGATGTTTGTTGATACAACTGATCTGTTGATCAGGCCAACAATCGGTTGGTTGAGTCAAAGAATCAGCTGGTAGGTAACGATTGGTTGGGTCAGTACAAAAATTAAATGGCTGGGCGAACAATTGGTTGTTTGAATCACATAGTCAGTTAATTGATGCAGATAGCCAGTTTATTGAGCAATAGAATCGACACATTAGGCCGACAACTCGTTGGTGAAGCTAATTAATTAATTGGTTAGGCCAGCAAGTTAATGAACGATTGATCATTTAAAATATTAATTTCCAGAATTTCGGTTTTTCCCCTTTTATCGCACACAGTTTCTCATGAAAGAGTCGCATGCACTACGAACTGAACGAGAGCATAGCAGTAATAGATAATAAGCGATTGAGTACGATTTTATTAGGATATGGCCCGACTTTCACCCTGGCTCGACTTTAGGAATGATAAAAGTTACGGTAAAAGTGAAAAAGCGTATACACGAGGCAGTAAATGCATCGATATAAATGCACTACTCTTGCCACCGAAAGGAAAACAAAATAAAATAGTCGTAACAACTTCTTCAATATTCGCCAATACTGTCTCTTCCGACCTTTATTTTCAACGTATGCCCCGTTAAGTAAACCACTGAGAGCCTGTAGAACAGAGTTCCACAATTTTTCGTTATAATTTTATACGTTAATCCCAAGCAGCTCGTTAGCCGTCCGCAGTAGTTCAAGGGAAGCTCACGTTCTCGACGATGTTACACGAAACGTAGACGTCTCGGAACGTCGAGAACGCGAATCTCAAACTCCTTTTCCTACTCTACTGCCCTTTTTTCGCTGTGTAAACGCGCGAACATAATGACTGCATTCTTCCCAAGATTTCCACCCGAGGGCATGATGTATATATACACTCAAGCACACACACTACACTCACGTACGTTTTGAATTCACATCTCCATGTAAATGTCGAGAAACGCGTTAAGCCATAACGTTAACATTTAACGCCCAAAATAACGTACAAATATAATATATTACACAGCAGAGTTTAAACTGCACGCTGTAAAACATGGTAATTGTTCGAGTTTCCCTCGGCGTTACGATATGAACAATGAAGCCATCGTAAAGCGTCATAAAGTCTGAAGTATCGAGTCGTAAATTTTCCGTACGTGCACATAAACACCAAAATATGCATATATTGCATAATAAATATATGTATACACCCGGTATTATATGATGCACGCAAGGATGATGCCTCTCGTGCATACGAATATCGCGAGTTGCACATTGATATATGTTATGCGAGAGAGAGGGAGGGAGATAGCTAGCGAGAGAGCTTATATTTCTTGACGTAACGTATAATGTCGGCAAACAGTAGTTCTCCGATTCGGTGAAATATAGTAGACACTTAAGCGTTATCCACGCAGTGTGCGGGGCTAACGGGTATCAGCAGCTGTGCAGAAGTTGATGGGAGGACAGAGAGGGTAGCTAGCGTAGCCCGATGACCCACCAGCACTGATATTCCGTGACGTACCGGGCGACACGGACCTACAGCGCGCCGCTCAGCGACGTCCGGTTGTAACTATATGTATATGTCAATGCATTTAAAGAGGTAGTACACGACGCGAGTACGTCAATTCCTCTATCGACTGTGACTCGATTACGTAGAGAGCAAATAACGTGCTGTGGCTTGTAGCTTTTAAAGAGCCCTGACGTCATCTGATGTGCTGCGTGTTTAACCCCTTCCCCTCCCCTCGTCTACTGCTGTTCGACGTACGGCATCGTTCTCTCCGTGACTCGCGAGCCTCGTCTCTCACTCCGCGCAGCAGTGACAGCTGGTGTATTCACCGCAAACGGTTTTCGCTCGCTCGTAACCTTTAGGGGCGGTCGATGCCCGTGCCGTCGTTACTCGATAGCTTCTAGGTCTCGTCTTTAATTTACGAGTCTATAATATCCTCTCGCTTCGTTTTCTTTCTTTCTCTTTCTCTCACTCTTGCATGCCAGTCTCGCAGGGTTTCTGTCTCTTTGTCGTTACGAGCCTCTACTCGAAGTATACGCCGGCGTGTATCACGGCGGTGGTGAGTCTCTTGTGCGCTGCGTGTATTCGTGAATGAATGAATTCTCGAAACTTTTCAACGGGCAACACACACCGCGACTAACCAATTGTGGCGCGCTCTCTCTCTCTCGTTCTGTCTCTCTGTGTACCGAGTTTGTCGGTGATTCTTTACATTGGTAGATAGCACTGTTGGGAGAAGCTCGTTGTGTATACCTCTCGAACGAAAGCTAATCCCGAGACGGTTATAAATGCGAGAGGTATGCCGTAGGCGAGCAATAGCGACGCTTTAGTGTTACGCTGCGCCTCTGTTGCTGTCGACCGCACTCGGATTCATCAGACTGATCGGACTGCGAAAAGGCTTCTTTTTTTTCTCTCTTTTAATTTTATGCGATCTGTAGAACGGGGTGGTACGATCTGGCTATAGTGATAGCGGGCCCAAACAATCGATATGTAGCAATTATTCATAGCTTGTTACTGATACCCTTATTGTTGTGTTGGTTTCGTCCTTCCTGGTATATTTTTATCGTGTTATTACTATTTTTGGGCTGAGAGCCTAAGGTTAACTTATTCCGGGCAATGCTATGAACTAACTAATCAATAACTGTAAATTTATTTATTTTTTGCCCTCCGCCGGAAGTAGCAACGTTATAAAGATATAAGGTGGATGTCCCAGATGTCGACTATGTACCAGTAATCGGCAGTGTGCGCTTCGTCTGCGGAAAAATTTACAGTCAAAGAACATGACTGGCGATTACTGGTTCACTGGCCGGTGATTGCGATAGGGTAGAAGTACCGGTTGTGGCCACTGTACCGGTTGTGGCCACCCCTACACTTAAATACGTTTTTCGTGGCTATTTTAATCATGGAGCCTAGAGGTAAGGAGTACGAACTCAGGCTGAAAAAACGTTCGCGAAACTGTGTAAAATTTTAGTGGATTGAGCACCACTGAATATCAACGGGAACCGAGATGAAGTTAGCCCCCGATAAAAATGAAGCGAACGCACCCCAAAGTGAAGCCATATTGGCGATGATATGAATGGCGAAAAATCGACAAAAATTGACGCACGACGCAATTACAACAATCTCTGATACAGGTTACTCGCAAAATGGGCGTTATTGAACGGGAACAACGTGTCATCGTCAAAAACCGCAGGGCTGCGTTCAACAACATGACCACTTCACTTCGGTCTCCGCCAACTTGTCGCTTACTTCACTTCGGTTCCCGCCAATTTGCCGCTCACTTCACTTCGGTTCCCGCCAAAAGAATTTTCCACGGTTTAGCGAACGATTCTCAACCGCGATTTCCATAAGAGTTCGTACTCCTTACCTCTAGGCTCCATGATTTTAATTCTGTACCTGTATTTAATCATAATTTTTCATAACGTTGTGTATTTTGGAAACATTTATCGTCATTTTGACGTCCGTTCGTCTCCATTACAAAAAGTACTGTGTCAGTAATTAAAGTATCATCAGCTGATTCATCAAATTGTCCACTCCTTACGGAATTCGACAAGATTTTGACGAAAGCTCTAGATACATATTCGGATTATATAGTTGGCTAATTGCATGCAGCTTTGCACATATCAATCTTAAGAGTCATCACTGCAAATGTTGATGTACTAAAAGTTTGAAATAAAGCTATACATTTATAAAAAATACAATGGCCACAACTGGTACATGGAATAAGCATGTTGCCCCGGATATGGCCATGATAATATAATCATTAATTTTTCGTTAATTATTACACAATCAATTCATAAATTCGTAAAGAAGAAATAAAAAAACGAAAAAACGCTAAGAAAAATATATCCTTAGAAATGTATAGTAAAAAAGAAGGTAAAGCGGTGGAACACCTTTCATGTTGAAGATTCCCATCATTATTCAATGCGAAAATCTACTTTCGGAAAGAACTCTGGTAAAAGTAAAAATAAAAGTGTAAAGAGTAAAACATTAATATAATGTATGACTATTTGTGACAAAGAAAGCTGCTACGAAAAAGTGCAAAACGAAGGAGACGAATGTCAAAAAAGGTTAGTTAGGTTCACAGATGGCATCTGTGCTTTAAAGACATTTTCGTGTAGAGGAATTGGATGCTTTCATAAGAATACGATTTTGATTTATTAAATACACCTTAAAAAACGTTTCTAATGCAATGAATATTGAGTTATTCTAATTTTAAGCATGGCCAAAACCGGTACATTACTGTGGCCAAAACCGGTGCATAGGTGGCCAGAACTGCTGAAATGGCTATGCTCCTACTTTTTTCCATTTTCAAGTGTTTTCTCGATACATATGAAGATTTTAATGCTAGAAATCTGAAAGTATATTCTTCTCAGATATGAAAAGTATAGGTCCAAAACAGTTTTATGATATTCGGTCCCAATCACAAGTACTTGAAAATGAGAAAATTCTTAAAGTGGCCACAACCGGTACTTCTACCCTATACCGTAAGGTACACACAGAGAAGAGTCTGCTAACAGCTACGAAGGTTTCCGTTCTTAGTTTCTATAATTATAGTAGTCAGATGACACATGGGGTTTGTCCTCATTGTTTTTATACACGTAGAAGCATGAGAATCATATGTATAGTAATCCTTCCGACTACCCTTTTGTACCAAGCTTATTATTCGTATATTAACGTTACCTATCGAGATTTTACTTAAACGTACATTTATGAAAGGATTTTCTTTCTATGTAGGAATAATTAATGATTTTTTGTTACTATTTTTCAATAAGGTACTGGAATTAGTTATCGAACGATTTTTTAAATGCAATCCCTTAAGTGAATTATTTTTAATTTTTTGTATGTTAGTGTGTCAAAAATGTAGTAAACGATTGAAAAGATTTCCATCATAAACTTTTATTATATTTTATTTTTCTGACTATTGTGTTGATACTGTAACGCGCTAGCCAAAGTAGCTCGATAAGTCATAATGTTATAAGTAAACTTATGACAACTCGACCAAAAATGCAAATTCCAGACAGCATTATCGCTATGTCTTTCATGTTGTTCCTCGAAAGACAATTGTGGTGAAAATTCAGCACTTTATAAGTACCTCCGTAGATCTTTGCATTTGTGAGAAAAGCCGTGTTCATGCGATATCTAGCGGCAGCAAAATTCACTAAATTTCAGTATTTGGCAGCGATTCATATCTGAGTGATCGGAATATATCGCGACTTCCCATGTAGCAATCGACGTCGTGCTATGCATCATAATAAATATCAAGAAATCGTATGATAGTTTGGTCGCGACGTCTCATAAAATATCATTTAAAGAATATGGAAAAGGGGAAAAATCATATGAAAATTGTAAAATCATATATTCAGAAAGATAAACGGATTCATTACAAAATTATGTTTTCTAAGATTTTCTAGGTCTGTTTACTGTATAAATATGCGGTAGCAACGTTTCTTATGTTGTGTAGTGATTATTACTACTGCACGTCAACGAACGCCCTTGCATATCTAGTCTCAACATTTCTTATACACCCTAAATTCACAGATTCACTTATTTTTTCCGTCGCTAGATGGCAATTTAGTATACTGTTTCTCGTAAATGGAAGTATCCACGGAAGAGATATCCAATTTGTCATACAAACTAATGGGATTTTTTTCAAACCATTACCCTAAAAATTTAAAAACACAGGTAATAGCCAACTAACCAAAACATAAAGGAACAAGCAAAATAACAAAAATTAGATAGTAAAGTTCTAATTAGAACAGGTATAACAAAATAGGATATAAACAAGTATAAGCCCAAGAATGCCTGTAACAAATACAAAATATTGAAAATGAAAAAAAAAAATTTCGATTTCTCCTGTGGTATTATACCACAGGCCAACATGAATGCACGTTTATCTGCCCTATTCGGGTTATTATAAAATAACGACTTAACGACTTTGAGTGCAATCAAAACTAAAAAAAAAACTTGATCATCAAACGTATGGTATAACCTGAGTGCAATCAAAACTAAAAAAAACTTGAACATCAAACGTATGCTATAACCTGAGTGCAATCAAAAGTAAAAAAAAAACTTGAACATCAAACGTATGGTATAACCTGAGTGCAATCAAAACTGAAAAAAAAACTTGAACATCAAACGTATGCTATAACCAAGTTGTTCCAAAAGTAATCAAAAGTTCTATCTTCCTTGCACGCATAAATTTTGCACATCCTTTTAAAGAATATTGTTATTTGTGAATCTCTTGAAACTCTACATATATTTAATTCCAAAGCATTTTAGTGAATGAATACTAATGAGGAATGAGTCATTGATGTGATCAAGCGAATTCGGGTCAATTACAATACGTATCGTAACCTGTGAATTTTTTATACGAGCTATTAAAATAAAGCTCATATGTAACCTCAGTATTGTATTTCTTGGGCCACGAAGATATATTCTCAGCTCCATTTCGCTGCGTGCGCCGTTGTAGTGGCAGGTCGGGAAACGGTAAGATACTAATTAGTCCTATACAAAAACAGAACGCTCAACCGTGCCAGTCGATTGTTGGAAAAAACGCTGATGAAAAGGGTATCAGAAAAAAAATGGCCGGGGGAAAAGACCATGAAAAAAAAAACTGACAAATTTGCTTACGGTTTTTTAGGTTTTCTTTAAGTTCTTTAGGTTTTCATTAGGTTTTTTTAGGTCTTCTTTAGGTTCTGTTAAGTTTTTCTTTATTCCCTTCTTTCGGTTCTTTAGGTTATTTAGAGGCTTTCACGCCTACACGGAAAAAAAGGCTTGGTTGGAACTACCAAATGCTATGGTTATATATGCGCCGGACAATTAATTGGTTAGACCAACCAAGTAATTTGTTAGGTGACCAATTTCTTGGTTGGTCTAACCAAGTCACTTGGTTAGCTTACCAAGTGACTTGGTTAGTCTAACCAAGAAATTGGTAGCCTAACCAAGAAATTGGTCAGTCTAACCAATTAATTGTCTGGCGCATATATAACCATAGCACTTGGTTGTTTCAACCAAGCTTTTCTTTCCGTGTAGTGGAGTTTTGGTCCTTACTTGGGCGTCCGGGGCGTAGCCTCCCGTTATTAGAAAAATATATTTAATTTTTCTTTTTAGAAAGAGGTTCCAAAATCAGCTATTTTTTCAGCGACCTTTTTTTCCCCGGCCGTTTTTTCCTGGCCATTTTTTCCCCGGCCATTTTTCCTGGCCATTTATTCCATCGGACATTTTTTCCTAGATTCGACCGTGCCGGACGCGCCGTGCCACCGTGACTTGCGCCGTGCAGCCTCAAAGTGACTTAAACGACTTTTTATTTTCTTAACGTTAACATCATTTACGGCTAAACCTTTTGTCGTTATGTCCAGTGGGGAAATAGTAATATGGTATTGATTAATAAATTGAAAGACGTTCACTGATGATGACTGCTCTTTGCGAGCTTCATCGTTCAACTGAATTATCATCAACCACCACTCTATACTTGCCACTAAGTTTGTCTTCGCGACGCCCAGCCTGTCGTGCAAAAAGTCAATATGCGAGAGGGTATTGGTTAAAAACTGGAATTTAGTTAATTTCGTGAATTTATATGATTTCAATTTCTTGAATTCATATGATTTTAATGGGATTCCGATACCGCAAATTTATATGATTTCAATGTGATTTCGATTTCTTGAATTGATATGATTTTAATGGAATTCCGATTCCGCGAATTTAGATTATTTCAATGTGATTTCGATTTCATGAATTCATATGATTTCGAGGAAAACCTAAATCAATGATTTCCGGGCAATTTCGTTCTTCATTTCATACGAGGTGCTTCAGTGATTTCGCTAATGAATGGTCCCTCGCTTAGCATTATAATAATTCGACATCTTTGTTGAATTTTAATTTGTAATAATCTGATATTCTCATAATGTAGAAAAAGAAAAGTAATTCTTACCAATCTGACTTTATAACAGGTCTTATCTTTCACGGGTTTTTAATTGGACAAATATAATGGCTTGCAATGTTAAAAATTCGAAGATATAAATAATAAATAACAACACAAATGGTAGCGCAAATGATATTGGATATTTTAATGATTAACATGATATTATAATTTTGAAATCGTTCCAACAAGCCATATATTTTGAACAATCACAATTATCATGTATAGATAGATATAGTATCTTTCATACCACCAAAATCCACACTTGTACCGAACATTTGGCTTATGGTCTCGAGATTTCGGTACCATTACCAATTATATACCATTTATATAATTACGCCCACAATATTTAGACGAGTTACCTGAGAGCTGGCGCTCTTTAGTCAGCGACGCTTAATAATTTTCGCGTTTGAATTTTCGATTATTACACCATATCGTTATTGTGGCAGGTTGGAAAATGTTAATGCACTAATTTGTCTCATACGAAAACCGAATCTTGGACCGTGTCGTTCCCTACTTCTCATGTGACCTCATGTACGATATGTAACTGTTATATGCCATAGTTATGTTACAGTTATATAACGAAAATGTGTAACTGTAATGCAATATGTATGTAACGATTGTAACGTAACTGTGGCGATTGTCCGGACGTGTTACAGTTATGTAATGTGGCAACATTGCAAGAACGTTACCTATTCATACCGAATGTTATGTCCGCTAGATGGCTAACGACTCAAAGGTTTCTTGCATGCGATTCGTGGCCCTGGCGTGTATAAAACTGAGCGACTTCGCAGCTCAAAATAAACAGTGGGAGATACCCTTCGGAGGTGTCCTAACTGGTTGGCATTATTCGCCAATAGCTTGTTCTACTTTTAATTGAAGCAGCTAATTTTTTGACCTTCTAAGGATAACGTTTTCGGAACCTGTGAAGCTCTTTTGTGGACTTTCAGTCTACAAAGGAACCTCACGTGTAATTACCTTCCTTGTGTTACTTGCAACTTTCGCCCGTGAAGAAATCTTATCAGGGTTCTTCCAAGGCCCCGATTAATATTTCCTAATTCTCTTAGGGGCCTTATGTGGAAGCCTCATAGGGTTTCGCAAATGATGGTCACGCTTTTTTCTTCGGAACCTTTAAAGGCAAAATGTTAGGAGCCTTTAAAGGGAAAATAATGAGGACCTTTTAAGGCTGCCCTATTAAGTCCTTACTAAAATAATTAAGAAATGTAATTAAAAAATATATATTTGTTATTATTTAGTTGAGTAATACTGCACTTTTAATTAGATATTTCGTCTTTTTCTACACGATGGTACATATTAATCGCTGAAAAAACATATTACATTTTTTTTTTTACATTGACGGGTATCGAACTTAGAACCCTCCGGATGGTGTAGTTGCGCTGCGCCTTAGCTCTCTTGGCCATTCAAATCATATGAATATGCAATTTTTTTTGTCTATTTGAATGAATGATTTGAATGAATGTAATATGAAATATGAAATAAAATTAATGTAATATAGTCAGAACTTGATAGACTTACATGACTGCGTCTGATGTGTAAAAATAAAAGCACATTCAGTTATTTTTTTACAGAAATTGGTTATATCGAATCGGGTACATTGTATCGTTGTTGTCATCTATAATTATATTCCATAAAATTGCTTGTTTTATCGTTTGCGTGAATTAGTTCGTTTGTATCTAGGTGCGTGACTGTCTGACTGACCTGAGGGCCTTTGACGGTCGTTAGTTGGATAGGTGACCACCAATTTTGCCATGGAAACTTCGGATTGCCATATAAGATCCTCATCTGGCAAATTTATTATTGATTTGTTTACTTTATACCATGGTTAAGTCTGACTGGGCCTTTAATTAATTAACTTATCAAGGCCTTATTAAACTTCACCATGGCCTTAGGAGATCCTTAAGTAGCCCTTAAGTAATTACCCTATCAAGCCCTTATTGAACTTCGCCATGGAAACCTAGAATTGCCTTATGAGGCCCTTAGGTGGCAAAATTATTATTGATTTGTTTAATTGGTGCCAAGATTACGCCTGGGCCCTTAATTAATTGCCCTAATATAGCCCCATTAAATATCGGCATGAAACCCTACAGTTTCCTTAGTAGGTCCCTAATTGGGAGTGATATGGAACTCCCTTTTATGGTGTCCGCATTAAAGCCCGATAGGGCCCTAAGTTATCTTGGGGCAACCCTAATATTTTTCTTCACGGGCGGTTATGCAAGACATGTAACATATTTATGTTACTTGTTTCATAGCAGTGACACTACGCAACGTGTGGGGTAGATAACTGAAATGTAACGGTTATGTAACGCATGTTACATAACATGGTAACATTGTTGAGTGCACCCAGAAAAAAGATTTGGTAATATTAACTAAAATTATCTATTCAACACTTAATTATTTCAATCAACGAAAATTTACTTTTCCTCCAACAAATATGTACTTCATTCAATTTTTCAGTTTTTTCATTTCCAACATATTTAATTATTTTTATCAATTTTCACTGTGCAGCGGATACTAAAAAAATATTTTATTTATTGCTACTAAATACTTACTTAATCCGGAAAAAAGATCTAGTTAAAACGACCAAATATATGTATTAGATATTTTTTAATAAAATCAATTAGAACTATCTTATAATCCAATATATATTTATTTGCTTTCATCATTGGAGTTTATTATTATCAACATGCAATATTTATCGATTTGATTTCATTCTTGTCGTATATGTATATAAAAATTATGTATTCTTTAAATCGGCAACAGTGGAGCTCGGTCGGTGTGTAGCTTCGACGGTCCCTAGAGTTAAGCAGTATTATTTGCGGTCATAACTTGGATGGGTGACCGCTTAGCCGTGTACTGGTTTACGCGCCCACTGCTGAGCAGGAGGCAGTTTTTGAGCTTCTAAGGGATAAATGAGGAATATCTCAATACATTTTTTAAATTTTTATTATTCACCATTTATATAACTGCCGACCCAAATAAATATTTCTTAGATTTGAATATATTTACTATTCAACAAGTATATTAATTACAAATAAAAAAATTTATTTGAGGTGAATGGAAGTCTACTAGGTCGGCATCCAAATATGAAATTTTATTTCCGATGCGTAGATTCTAGTCCCGTTAACAAGATCTTTTTTCTGGGTGTGGGAAATAATAACTTACACGTAAATTACAGGTGATGTTACTTGTTACTTTGGGTTACATTTATGTAACATTACCGTGTTTACTGAACTTATTCTTCTATTTTTAATGAAAACATTTTGAATAACCGTAGGCGGGATAAAGTTGTGCGTGCAAGAGTATGAGCCACGTGACATAAAAAAGTAATATAATTTGAAAGGGTAGTTTTATATATATATATATGTGCCTACGTTGATGCGTGAGATCCCAAAAGTAGCCAGTAATGGCAAATGGTCGAGAAGAATAGAGAAGAAGAGTGGTCGTGACGCGTATTGTACGTTTCGTGGGTTACACATACTACTCGGTTCTATCTTTGATATCGATTTCGTGTGGGCAACACGCCGTCGCACGTTGAACCACCTACTCCCTGGATCTTCAGGGTTCATCGTGTAATCCGCGAGCGCGATGCTGATCCCTCCGGAATAGACAGAAACATATATATATATAAAAAACTGTCTATTAACTGTAACTATATATATCTATATATATACATATATATTTACGTGTATATACCTTACACGCACGCTACATGACACGTACGAATCGTCTTTCGCACGCGTGTTTGTGTGACTTACGTAAAAAAAAAAACGTTGATGTAAAATAGCCGAAGGTAAAAGTAAGACCGATTATATCACTCTCGTTTATTCTCGCTTTGGTAAGTCCTCTGTTGACGAGGCTATAAGTAGAACGACCACGACTTGTGCGAATCCATCTGTGCATTGTAACTTGGCTACATATGCACTTAGGGCTGTCAAAACATGCGGTGGTGGCGCTAAATCGATAGTTGCGAGTTTTACATAGGCGAAAGAAATAGTGTGTCAGTGGATCACGAGGTCAATGGACTTAATAAACGATCGACTTATCGATAAAGGGGATGAAAGCGTTACTCTCGATTTTTCAATTATATACTCGTGAAATGTATGGCCTGTCGGCATTTACGACATACACAAGCATTCAATATTTAACAGTCGGAATATCGTTCACATTGTGTGTCGCAAACGCGTCCTTGCTTTAATTCTTAAGTATACTTACGAAACGAAAGAAAACTTTACGTTTCACAGAAAATTTATTTCGGTCGTAACTAATGAAATTTAATTAAATTTAGCTTGATAACATTTTCTTCGTTCGAAATTTAGTGCCGCAATTTCATTTTTTATGATTCGCTGGATAAAATACATTATTTACATATGATAAATATTTTGATTGGCACTAAGAAATGTTAAGTGGGAATCTTTGGAATCGCGACGAGAAAATGGGCAGGTATTGTTGTATATATATATTTTTGTTATTGTGAACACAAGGAGTAGTAATAACATTTTATTTTTATTTGTTTTGGAAAATTATATTTATTTTAGGTCGCATGAATAACTGCGGCCATTAACATTCTCAATGTCCTGCTTACAATTTTCTGTTTACGCTACTGGAGTCATAAAATAGTAATGCCATACCAATTTTTCTGAATTTCATTTCGAATCATTTTTTAATAAGCTTCTATGTTGAAAATATTATTTTTTTAATGTTGTGAAACCTTAAGAAAAATTGAGAATGGCCGCAACTTAATTTTTAACACTCCCAATTTTTTCTTTTAGTTTTGTAGGTACGGCGCTAGCAGCACTATACATACTGACTAAGAATATTTTTCGTATTCTGTTTCAGATTTTTCTGAATTATATTCAAGAGCTCTCTCGTCACTCATTTTTACTTCCTCATAGAGGAAGCTTTGTTTTCGTGACATTTTTTTTCAAGATTTTCATGTCAGTACATTCAGAATGGGCCAAAACGTCGAGAAAAGTGATGGTTTGAGTGAAATGTCTATATGTGTGTGTGTGTATGTGCACATTTCCTTGTTTACACGATAACTGTCGCAATTTTCGATGAATGCGCTTCAAATTTGGTACGCAAGTGGACTATCATAAAATACTGTTTGGTATTGTAGTTGACGTGAATCGGTTCAAAAATTTAGGTTTTACAGCATTTTGAAAACTTACAAAAAATCGTTTTCACGCTATAAGTTCCGTAAATTGAGAGATATCGAGCTGAAACTTTGTACGTAAATAGACTACCATCAAACCATAATCTGTACGAAATTTGGCGAGAATCGATAGCGTGGTTATAATTTTATTGCAATTACAATTTTTTAAAAAATGTCTTGAAAGACTTCATCTCTGTCAATTCTGAGATATCCAGCTGCAATTTTCGACATGATTTCACAATTATTGATTGTTAATAATGAATTTGGTCAAAGGATCTATCGATATGTCGGTCAATTTCGATTTTGGTGAATATGAAAAAAAAAAATTCCGTCACGAAAATTTTTTTTTTTTAATTTTTCACAAATTTATCTTAAATTTTGTTCACATATGTACTATCATAAAAAACATTTGAGTACAAATTTGACGCAGATCTGTCCAGCCATTCAAATTTTATGGCATTTTGAATTTTTGTACCGGGTTGTAATTTGGTCCACATATAGACTATTATAGTACAAGGTTTTAGCACAAATTTGAAAAAAATCGGTTACACGGTGAAAGTTCTTCGACACTTTGAATATTTAGAAAAATGTTGTGACGTGATTTATTTAAATCTCGTGCACAAGGAAGTTGGTGGCTAGAGAATAAACAAGTCTGCAAAGTAGAACTTTGCAAATTGCTTCCTCATTTTTTTTTCGCTTTTTACAAAGCTTCCTCTATGAGGAAGCCAAAATCAATTAACATACTTCCTCATAGAGGTGGCTTTGTAAAAAGCGAAAAATAATGAAGCAATTTGGAAAGTTCTACTTTGCAGACTTTTGAACAACAAAAAACAAAATTGATTTACCGGTTGTTTCTGATGAATAAAAATTTGGTAATTATGGACAAATAAAAATTCAGATTTTAATGCTAGAGTGCTTAAAATTTCTCACACCCTCTTAGTATGATGCAATTTTTAAAAAAATTCCAACAAAATTTCAAATATTATGAGCATGTGAATTTTTAAAAGCGCTATGCATGATTTTACCTGATTCTGAATTTATAAAAAATGTATGTTATTTTTTTTATTTTCAAAGAAACCGGGGAGTTGAGAATTCCCTACCCCTAGGAGTAAGCATAATTCATGCGACGACAATATTTTCACACTAAATGCAAAAATCGGTTTAGCGGTTTAGATTTTCGTGAAGCATTTGACTCTGTTAGTCACTCTACGTTGTGGGAAAAGTTGTATGTAAAAGTGTATGAAGCAGGGCACGCAGATGATAGCATTATTACAGAATTTGTATAAGTTGGTCTCGTTCATAGTACGAATTGATCAGCATAGAAAAACGAAGGAAATTGATGTGAAGCAGGGGGTATTATAGGGAGATCCGGCTAGCCCCATTCAGTTTTCATTATTGCTGTCAGACATTGATCGATTTTTCATAGAACATGGGCATGAGAATATGAATGAGGAAATTGAATTGTTATTATTCACAGACGATCGCATATTGCTGGCAGACGACGTTGTAGAACTCCAGTACAAGCTCGCACGGAGAAAAATGCTTAGGTTAGAACAACTTACCACAAGTCACTGCAACCAACTTCGTATGTCAATATAGTGACATCAAACGTTTCAGTGATGGTAGCAAAAAAAGACTTGTTACTGTTTGATTTGTTGAAGCAACAAATAGGATATATTAGAATACTATTTCCGGAATTGCTGTGGCAACTAAAGAAATCGAGTTGTGAAAGTAATTTTTTTTGCTGACATAACTATTCGTAATTCGCTATCGTGACAAAAGAAGTCACATCAGAACAGCCATTTATAAGTTGAAAGACGGTTTGCAAATTTGTTACAGCGAGAGTAAAAATCACGTAATGAGAGCAGATCATTTGTAACCGTGAAAAAAGATACACGTGCTGTAGCGTGTTCTGTAGTAGCTACACATGTGTTTCAGGATTAAATGAGAGATTGGGTCTATTCTAGTAATGAGAAGTTTAATAAAATAAATATTATTACATTTTGTTAAGTTTACACACGCGTATACTGAATAAAACACAATTTTTATTGACATTAATAATATTTTTTAACGCTACTAGCAGCGGATACGCGCTTCGCGTGCTAACCAGCGCTAACCTCGGTATACATTTTTTTATTAGTGTACTGTGAGTTTTACAGATTTTCGTGGCTGAAATAACTTGGATTTTCCTTATAAGAATTCGTGCCATTTTATTAGTTTCGTGAATTCTGAAATCGGAAACGAAAAAAAGGTTTGATTTTTATTAATCATGGTAAAAAAGCATGTAACCGGTACTTTCCGAGGTACAATATGCGACTTGAGAACGATAGTGAAGGCCAAAATTCGATATCTTGAAGAAAAAACATATAGGTTGGATTTTCCGTGCGAAAGTCAGACCTGTGAATTCTCCAATCAGAGTCGGAAAAAAGTCACGATTTTTAAATTTATTTACAACTGTCAAAACGAACAACATGCCTGAAATGGTTCGCCGACGAGGATCAATTTCACGCTGGTACGACATCCATTTACGGAACGAATAAAATGACAAACACTATATCGAAAATGTGAGATATTTCATCTACTGATTTTTTGAAAAGGGATAACGCAAAATCGCAATATTGATTTATCTAATATCGCAATATCGCGACACTTTGTCTGAATATTGCAAAGACAGTAGGCTAGAAGTTAACATCGCAAAAACGAAAGTAATGATCTTCCAAGATGCCGGACGCATAAAATAACCTCGTAAGTTTAAGTATAACGGTATCCCAATGGAAATTGTGAATGAGTACATATATCTGGGAGTGCACTGCAAAAAAAAAGCGTGATGTCAAGTGTGTTGTTTCCTATCATTTACATTGTAGTCACTTTTTACACACTTACAAGCGTATTCTTTTAACATATCATTACCATGGATAAGCATTACGCTTGAAAGTGAGCAAAAAGTGACTACAATGTAAATCATTGAAAACAACACACTTGGCAACACGCTTTGTTTTTGCAGTGTGCCATTTGGAAAATCAGGACTACACACTCTAGTGGCCAAATATTTCCAATCGAAAGGAAGTAGTAAGTTTTACGTGCGGTTTGGAACGCGGTAATGATTGCGAAAATAAACGAATGAGAGGCGAGAATTACACTACTTAACGCGGTAGTTGTATCAACATTGCTTTATGGTTCTGGGCCGTGGGAACTCAGGCATATCGACGAAATTGATCTGATTCAACGAAGATTTTTATAAAATCCTGTTCGCGGTACCGACTTGCACGCCAGGATACATTATCCAATTAGAGACTGGCAGCTGTACACTGAAATCATTAGTAGTCAAACGAGCTACTAGGCTACTAGCGAAAATTCTCGACATACGCCAGAATCGCTTTCCCACTCAAAACCACTTCAGTGCTTTCTGCACTTTTCCGCACAGCAATTCATTGCAAAACCACTGAGCGTTTGTTTTTGTAGCGTCGGTGGTTTTGCTGTTTAGATCACCGCAAAAACACCGATGTAGATTTCGAAAAATCTCGAAACCACGGCTCGATGGAATTTTTAGTGCCATGGTAATCCGCAGAATCCGCCTTGCCACTGATAAACAATAGTAAAAATGACCCACGTCAGTACATGGGCAGACGATAACTTATGATCGCCCGTACTTATACACAGAACGGCGAACACTCACTTGCGAGTAACATTTCGGCTTGTTCGCCATCTAGCGGGCTAACTTCGGGTGCACGCGCAATCACCGACGTAGCTCCGCTAGATGGCCAACGACTTGAAACGTTTCTCGCAAGCGTTTGTTCATCTTTTCGTGCATATAAACACGTAGCTATCGCAAGTTGCTGTGCTTTCATATAACTGAAGGACCACGTTTCTGAGATGTCCTCACTATTTGACATAGATGGCCTAGCCATTTAGAGATGTGGAACGAGAAAAGACGATGTTGTCTTCTCTTCATGAGAAGACAAGTGAAGTTGCATACTATGTCTGGTATGCAACTTCAGACAACCTGAAATGATAAGATATATTATCATACTGTACAAGGTATGCCCCAATCAGGTCCCGATATCTAGGACCACCTTTATATCTGATAGTTCTAGACGAATTGAAAATAGAGGATATCTTGCTTTATATTTAAAGGAGATATGTAGAATATGAGCGTTTACATTATCATTATAAGTGGACATGTTCCCATTTTAATAAACCAAATTGTTGTATGTAGATATAAGTCTCAAAAGCGAGTGATTATAATAATCCAATTTGCAATAGGGAAATTCCATAAAAGCAAATAAACACTATTCTATTCTACAAAAACGGTCTCCTTTAATACTGTTTAATATTTTTTTTCGTGGTACTCCTAAACATAGATCTGCATATACTTCTTTCGAGGATACCGTCTCAGTAATGAGAAGTTTCATGTAGTCATACTACACGTAATGAGAGCAACGTACAACGAGGCTGCCAGTGGAAAGAGTGCTGTGTAACACGGCAAGTAGTTATATCGCATCACATGTCAGACGGCCGTCGAGAGAAGGTTGAAGAGCGTTATAATTGTTCGATAACTCGTGTCGGTGCATCGAGACTAATCTACTTGTAAGTTGGTCCTAGGTTGGGTTGGGGGTGGGGGGTAAGGTAAAGTGTCTCATGCTGGTGATAAGAACATAATGAGAGAGAAACGCTGTTCATGCGCGGTAAGTGAATTAACGGCAGGGGTATTAGTAGTGTAATGAAGGAGCTGGACGACCAATCAGTAGTTAGGGCGCATCATGTGTCAGACAGTGAGTGTACAGCACTATAAGCAAAGAGCTCCGGAGTAGCCCGAGCCGAGCCCAGGGGTTTCGCTCTCAATTTTCGTTTACTTACTTTCGCCTCTTTCTTTAATATATATTTTTTTTGTTATGATGAATTATGCAAGGTTGGGCGAGGCGTTTGTTAACTATGCTATGTACCTACCACTACTGCTGCTCATACGAAGCGTCTGTGTGTTGATTGTCTGCTCTGCTAGATAGAGCTACTCATCCCTGGCTGCCCCTCCCACTCCCTCCCCCCGGCTCGCTCAGTAAAACGTCGATTTTCACATGGCCAACTCCTGTTGCGCGCCCGGAAACCTTGAGAAGGAGAGGTGTCAGGGATCGAAGGCGTACGGGGCGCGCGTATACACGCGTTTGTCTACGAGTGGCGCAGCCGTATTTTCTCTCTTTTTCTCTCCCTTCCTCTTTTTTCCCCTCTTTTCACTCTCTCTTTTTTTGTCTCTCTCTCTCTCGCTTTCTATTTCTCTCTTATATACACATTTTTGTTTTGTTTTTCTCTCTCACTCCCTCCTTCTTTCTATCGCTTTTGTCTGCACGACAGTTAGAACGTTTCTCCTGGAATCTCCATTATCGCGTTTGATATAATGGTATCATGAGTGTTACGTTTAAATATATGGGCGTATCTCACAAACCTTTAACTTTCACAGCCTCGAAGAATCAAAATCTAATTTGATAAGTACAGCTTTGCTAATTTTTTGTACACATCTTAAGATGTTTAGAAAGCAATATTTCTTAATGGAAAGTCATCTTATACAGGGTGCCCGAATAAAAAATCATATTATAATTTTTAAGTGAAACTTCAAACAAGTGTACTTGTTGCAAATTTGTTGTCAGAACTATCTGTCACTGTGTTTTACAAGTGTTTAACTTATTAAAACTTTACATCTCTAAAAAAATGACCCATTGGAAGGCATAGTTTTATCTCTTCCAATGCGTAATTTCATCCATTTTCACTTAAATCGTGTATAGAAAATACACGAGGTGGTAGTGACTCTACCAACTCAAAATATAATTTGGATAATTTAGAAATAATATTTTAAATTTATTATGCGAATTTGTAAATCTGGCATTCCCTAATGTGACTACATTAATACATTTTAGTCCAGAATAAAAATGATTTTTCGTCGAAATGTCGCGCATATCTTGCGTGACATAAATTGTGACAAAATAAACGTACTCAGATCTCATTTAAGAGGACCTAGGAACCTAAAAAAGTCATAAGAAAAAAATGTATTGTTGCTCTCGTTTTAAAAAATCTTACATTTAAACCGCATCATCATAGAAGTGCATCAGAATAGTGTGAGTTGAAAAGTAAGATTTTACATATATTTTGGATACATCTCAGATATATTTTTCTTTTGCATGTATTTTGAGTATATGCTAAAGGAAATCCGAAATACAGTATTCTTCGTAAAAATATATTGTGCGTACGAGGCATTTTCTATAAATTCAGACACTTTTTTTCAAAACCTCTTTGATAATTCACGTAATCATGAAAGTATTGCTAATACTTGAAAAAAACATACTGCGCATTTCTTCAGATTTATTTTCTCAAAAATTTTGGAGTCACATTTTTTTCAACGATTTATATTTTAGAATGAAGAAATTTTTTAAAAATATACTTTTCAATGCAAGTTCAACTTTATCCAAACAATTACTGAGCAAAATAATCACATACTTCGAATTTTATAGGAAATCTACAGGAAAGTGTAGAAATTAAAGAAAAACTGATAATTTGCAACTGGAAATATTTTAACATTAAAAAAAATTTTTATTCATCCAAACACTCACAATATCGATGAGCATACCTTAAGAGGAGACTCGTTACGCGCTGCAGCGTTAATACTTTCCATATTTTAACCAGGAAAAAAAACAGGTTATCGGTGCGTTATAAAATCGAATTATTTTTTTAAAGATCATTTATGCTTCGTATACCTAAAAAAAAAGTTTGATCCTCGCGTAATTCGTTCTCTGTAAATGACAAACGCATTCCGTAGTCCAGTTACACGAAAGTCAAAGATTTGTGAAATACGCTGATATACTGATGCTTCGATTATCAGCGTCGTTTGACGTATAGCGTGAATACACACGCCTCGGATCGCGAATGAATGGAACGTGGGTGCCGGGACACGCCTTCTTCCCTAAAATATACTACACATTGAATATGTATATATGTATTGTGACGGGCCCCTCGCACGAATATTTCGGTAACTTATGAAGGAAAAAGTCGACCAAATATAATGACGCCCCAAATTTTCCCAAACGGTTTTACTTTATTTTAATTTCACGATAGGCCATCTATAATGTTTACCCGATAGCCGGGATGATTTTATTCTGCTCGTGGTCTTGTCTGTGATTTTTTTCCGATTACCTGAAATGAGGGGTGCAGTTCGGGGACATGAAAAATTAATAAATTGAACGTGTGATACTATCTTTTCAAAACAACAATTAACTAACAATTTATTCACTCATTTTGTTTCAAAAAATATTCCCATACAAAAACTGACCTGAGTCCGACATTTAACGTGAATCTATGTTTAGCACACACGTGACACTATTATTACGGATTTTATTTATTCATCTTCCAGAGACACTGGGTGCGATCGGGGAGAATTCCTCAACGCGCGAACAATGGCTTACAAGTGGTGTTGTACCACGTGTTTCTACCTTACGATGATCTGCTAATCTGCTCTCTCGCAACGCTACTCTCTCTCAACGGAATTTCTTACTCTCGAATAATGCTCGTGCGACGTATTTCACACTACTTTTTGATACTTTAAAGGCGGAGTCTGGTCCAACCGAGGTTTTTTCAATGCTTTTTTTTTCATAGATAAAATTTATTTTCGTTTACGAAACTTTTGTTACATGTGAAGGTACATTTAAACAAGAAAAGAAACTACTGAAAATTTGATTTGAATATATATGGGTCATTCCACGGGATTTCGCACAAAAAAAAAACCCGACCGACTCCAATTTTCGCCTAATTTTTTTATATTGTTGACTATGTCAAACGGAGCATCTGTGAATTTTTTGAGAATTTTATTCTTATTTCGACGAGCCATAAAATAAAAGGTGAAAAAAATGAAAAAAAAATCTGACGTCAAGTGGAATAATGATATCGACAAAAATAACTAGGTCAAAATTTTCGTAATTCAACACAGTTTACGGTAAAAGTAATCAAAATAAAAAATAAACATAACTTCTATTTTATTTATGTCTTCTACCAAGAAAAGGTACCATTTCGCTAATTTGGCCCCCTCCGATTTCATTAGAAAAAATCACGAATATACTACATGGAGTCCCAAACATTTTAAGCACAAGCCCAAGATGGAGAACGCATTTTACCCATTTTTAAACAAATATTTCGGGTAATTGATTTTTTAAATTTTCTTCCAATCTTCTGCGTATTTTTTATGTAATTGGTAATATTAAAAGAAGCTTATGTGATTTTTTTCATAATTTTATATGTAGATGTATTCGATTCATTAAATGTAATCGAATATTCAAATCAAATTTTTAGTAGTTTTTTTTGTAACAAAAGTTTCGTAAACGAAAATAAATTTTATCTATGAAAAAAAAAAGCATTGAAAAAACCTCGGTTGGACCAGACCACAATATATATGTATATAGTGACCGCAAGCGGAGGTCCGACCGAATTGGCCGAAATCATGGAAATTATCGGAAACTTGAAATTCAAAAAAATGTCGATATACACGAAAAAAAAGATTCGTTGCCATAATCAAAAAATGAGTTGATACAACCAATCGATTATTCTATTTATCTTTCAACTCAAATGGTAATACCAACGATTCGAATGATAATACCGACGATTCGAATAGTAGTCCCAACTATTCGAGTGGTAGTCCCAACGATTGGATTAGTTAACCTAACTAATCTCGCGAGAACTAATCGTGAATAGTTGAGGTTACTATTCGATATGGTTGAGGCAACTAATTTATTAGACATTGTGTACAACAAATCGAAAACGTAGTTGCCACAACCAAACATTTATTTCCGTGTAGTATAAATGTAGAATGAAAATGAACCACATTTTGCAAAAAAAAATTGTTGATTGCAAAAATGACGGACATAAAATGAAAATTGACGAAAAAAATCGGCATTAATTTTACAATAACTTTGTCCTATAATAATCAGTTTTCATAAGTCGTTCATCCGCATATGAATTTAATTTTATTTAATTTAAACTTTGAATGAAGTGAATCAGATGAAAATTCGGTGCGCTACGATTTCAGCCAACTTGAAAAACGAGTTTAAAGTTTCCGCTTGTAAAAAGCATAAGTGTTCCAATACTTACTGCTGATTAAAGCTTATCTGCGATTCCTCGAGCATTTAGTAGACCTTCAGACTCCTCGAAGGGCTGCTTTTGAAGTTTCTGCATTTTGCGCGAAGATCGACCTTCCTTTATGCTTCTTCCGTCTTCAAATGTGTCTAGTAGCTTCAAATAAATTTCCAGACCTGTCTTCAAATCGATCTGGGGACTGAATTGCTGAAAGTTTTGAATTCTAAATTGAATTTTGGGTACTGAATTGATTACATATCTCAAGATAGATCGAAAGACAATTTTAAGTTAGATTGAAAGATAAATTGAATATTCAATTAATAATTCACCCGCGACTGTCATTCGACTTACCGCACGATAGCGAAGTCCAACGAAGTACACCATTGGTGCTGGCGTCTCGGGGCAGGCGCTCTATTATTTTAACGCTGCACTGCGATTGGCTGAACGAGAAACCCCGATATCTCCGCCAATGTTGATCTGTTAAATTTTCGCCTAAATACTTTTTTACTCAGCATGATGTACCCTATCTATTCACCATGGACCAACCAATAGTTGGGACTTACCCTATATATGACATATGTGTATATGTATGTCAGACAGGGCGCCAATGGTGTCATCTTTCAGGCAACGTTCGAAACGAATAAATTAATCAGCAATTTACTGATTAAATAATTTTGGGGCTAAAGCTCAAAGAAGAATAAGACTCGGAAGGTCCTACAATTTTAAGTGGATTCTGAAACACCGGGGATCACAGAAAAAGCACATAGAAAATTCCATTGGTGCCGCGGTGTTACGTCTCGCGTAACTATAAGTATCACACTACCGTTAAGAAAGATTGCTGTCAACGCAGACGCGAGCCCCTCATCAAATGTCGCATACTACTAGCATGATTTCAAATAGTACAAGTAAGAATCTCCTACATACCACATGTTGAACTGCATAGTATACACGCGCCGCAAACCCTTCAAACGAAAGACCGCGGTTAACGAAATGTATCTCAACTTTATATAAACACGTATGACACTTATTTTCCCATACGCCTCGCACCATAAATCTGTACCCTAATTCTCGGGTATCCCTACCACTTTATCTAAAAATCATTAGGGCGACAATTGTATATAAGCAGCGTACAATTACCTAAATTCAGTTATTCTCCGACCATCGATCTGCTGTAACACTTCGAAGGAGCGCGCAAAGCTCCTAGCTACGACATTAACCCTGCGTGGTTAATCTCTTCGAGTAAATTAAAGTCTGTACTCTTCTGATCAACGTTTCGACGAATAAATAAATTGTGAGTATAAAAGAATATATATCTCTGCGATTGGAATTATTTTGCATTGCATGCTGGTCTTCCTACTTCGAGACTCTGTCTCCAAGTCTCCAGTTATCCCAAAGAAACATACGAATTGAGGTAGCGCATGGCGAGGTCTCCGTCCCCGATGTAAAGGGCCAACGCCTTGACTCGAAAGAGAGACCGCCGTTACGACTTCCAATCGGGCAACTCCTGTCGCCCGGACGTAACAGCGGCTAGGCATCGAACCCAGAACCACTGCGAGTGAGACAGGCTTCAATTCGCTAAACGACTGCCCCGGACTATCGCTCTAATTCGGAAAATTCCTGAAAACGTAATATTCGCGGCAGTTAATCGTTCGCACAGTGACACGAGCTTTGACGACGAGAAACGATTCAGTTGCTACACTGATCTTCATCTGGCCTCAGTGCATGGGCGCCAAAAGCCCAGCGCGTAGATACAAGCGCATCGTCACAGTATATAATAACGTAATGAATTTTTAAAAAATTAATTTCCCTATCAATGATAAAAAAATGCTCAAGCCAGAAACGCTAAATGAATCACAAAGTAGGCAAATATTGTTAAAGATTTATTTGTCGAACTTTATTTTTCTTTTTAAATGACCAACTGATCTCTTTGCCAGGTACATATTTTAATAGTTTTTTTTCTTCCTAAAACGATGATGTTGATTGAAAACGTAGAATAGACTTTGTTGCGGAAATTTTTTTTACAATTCTAACAGGAAACGACGACACGTATTAGATACTATAGATTACTGTTAGAATTTAATAAAAACATTTACATATCTTTTTGAAGATCTCGATTCGCCGAAGACAATTAAGGAAATTAAAGTGGTCAGTGATCATGTTATGGTGTCATCAAGCCGAATGAATGCCAAAAAAAGTAACAATCCATCATGCTGATTTCCGGAAAAAGGGGAACAGACGAAAATAAAAAAAAAATTTATAAAAACATTTTATAATGAAAAAAAAACTATGTATAACAGTTCTGTCAAGCACATTTCGAAACTTTTTTTTTGGCGTATATTATGACGTCGATTGAAGTCTCTGCAAGGGTTGTTCAGATTAACAATCACATTCCACAACATCAAAGGCCATTGAATTTCTTGCGAATATAATATTTCCCGAATGTTGCAATCCTGTTGCATTCCGAACATTGAATGTATTGAAGATTTATGGTTATTTGAACTATAAAAAAATAGTCGCATATACTGAAAATCAATTGCTGTCACTTTATATTTACCGATGACAGAATTTTCTCTGAATGTAGTCTGAGCCCAGCTATAGGAAGAAGCACAAACTTTGCTTGTATATGAGGCATTCCTCCGGTTATCGACAGGGTCGCGACGCTCATATTTTTTTTGTTTTTTTTTTCCTTTTGAAATGTAGGGCCATATAAAAAGACACCCTAGAAATTCTTTTAGGTTTTTAACAAAATTTGTGCTTTTTTAATTACCTAAAATTTGATTTTCTCAAAAACTACGTCGACGATTTTTTTTCTTTTTTTTTTTTCCGTATGCCTTCTTCAGGCTTTTACGTTTTCCCCTCTCCCCTTTTCCCCGTTCCTTCATAGAGACCCCTCTAGAGTGTTGTCCGCAGCCACTCATCCTAATGCACTACTGTATCGCATTTGCACGAGGGCACAGGGAAACTGCGGAAAACCTGGCCGATACAGTCGGCTTTATTTTTACTGAGTTTCTACTGTATGAGAATACATTAGAAACTCAGAAAAACTGCCTCCCGCTCAGCAGTTGGCGCGCAAACCAGTGCAAGGCTAAGCGGTCACCCATCCAAGTTATGACCGCAAATAATGCCGCTTAACTCTGGGGACCGCCGAAGCCACACACCGACCGCGCGTCCACTGCTGTCGGTCTGATTTTTTTTCTTTTTTTACAGTAAGTTGTGTGTACAAAAAAAAAATTTTTGAGCCTAGGCCCAGGGTGTGGCGAGGCCTAAATTAGCAGTAAATAAAACGAAATAAAAAAATTTAAATACACCAAACTTGAATCTCTAAAAGTACGTCGATGATTTTTTTTTAAATTTACTATAAAAATATTTAAAAAATCATCGACGTACCATTAGAGAGATTGAAGTTTGGGATATTATTTTACATTTTTTTAAATTTTGTTTTATTTTTAGCTGCGAATCTAGGCCTCACCCCACTCTGGGCCTAGGCTCGAAAATTTTGTTTTTTGAACACTTGTGTGCGAAATTCGTTCTCTCGTGTCTGCGTAGCGTGCGTGAAGTGCTCGATTCTCACATTTTATGTGATTGGTTGTTCACCGTGCGCGAAATTCGTCGAGCTGTGTGCGAAGTATATAAATCCGTTCACTTGTCTTGCTGTCAGCTTGATGATACACAAAAAGAGAATTGTAAATAAAAATAACTACGCAGGCAGGTATTTAAAAAAATAAAGTGTGTGACAAGTGTGCCGTAGGTGATTCGAGATGAGCGTGAAATTTTCCGAGGGAACGAAGCGAGGGTGGCAATCAGGCGAGTCGAGATTTCGCGCACCTGTCGCACAATATACTATTTTGGACACAGAATTTACTGTAAAAAAAGAAAAAAAAAATCGTCGACGTACTTTTTGAAAAAATCTAATTTTAGGTAATTGAAAAGACACATTTTTTTTGTATCTAAAAATATTTCTAGAGTGTTTTTTTATATTGCTCTACAACATCTCAAAAGAAAAAATATATATATGACGGTCGCGACCCTGCCGATAACCGGTGGTATGCCCCATATACATCTTGTCACGTTATTCTTTTGTTAACATAAAGTCCTTTTTTAATGCTCATGATAACCTGCATTTTTGTTATTGTAAATCTTTTTGAAATAAACGATTGAAAAGAAAAAAGGATGCAAAGTAGAACCTTGCACATTGCTTCCTCATTATTTTCCGCTTTTTACAAAGCTACCTCTATGAGGAAGTATGATATTCAATTTTGGCTTCCTCATAGAAGAAGCTTTGTAAAAAGCGAAAAATAATGAGGATGCAATGTGCAAGATTCTACTTTGCATCCTTGTTTTAATTATATAAATAAACATGTTGTGAATTCCCTTTTTCTATTTCGTTATTCCGTTATTATTAGAGCGTTGCCGAAAGTAAATGTGATAACGGATATTTTAAAAAATAATTCAACATTCCATAAAATCAAAAATTTCATACCGTTCGTCACTAAATTATACATATATAATGGCTGAATATTGTTTCATTTATATACAAAATTTCAGCTCGCTATCTCAAGTTTTGCAAAAGTTACAATAGAGCGATAATGTCAATTTAAAAAAAAAATCAAAATTCCATAAAATCTGAACCATTTTGCCGATTCGATCCAAATTCAATACCAAATAACATTGAGTGCACCTGCTCTTATAACCAACTATTTACCAAAATAGACTAAATTTTACGAAAGTTAGAGCGACCACTTCCTTTTTTCAAAAAATTCAAACCGGCATAAAATCGAATTCTTCGCACGGATTTTGTCGAAAATTGCTACAGTTGAAGAGGGTCTGCTGCCACACTTGTGTGCTAAATTTGAGCGCGATATACAAAACGGTTCTTGAGTTATCGGCGTTCGAATTTTCGGAGTTGTATACATACACACACACACACATACACACACACACACATACATACATACGGACATTTTTTCTAGATCACTTTTTTGGACGTTTTGGACTATTCTAAGTGTCCTGACATAAAAATCTCGAAAAATTTTTTTTTCATGAAAACATAGCTTTCTCTATGAGGAAGCAAAAAGTATGTATATATTGTAAAAATATGTGTCTTAGGTCGCGAATGAATGAAACGTGGGTGTCGGGACACGCCTTCTTCGCTAAACGGTATACTACACATTGAATTCTATACATAAGGCAATCTAGCTCAGTTCGTAGACCATTTGACCTAATCATTTTTAATTTTGTAAATACTTTGCAAATATGTTCACATGGACCCAGAAAAAAAGTAGAATTTTGCAAATGCTTCCTCATTATTATTTGTAAACGAAATATTATTATTTGAATACGCGCGCCAGGTGAGTCGTCGAAAATGCGATGTTCGGGAACGATCGATTGCTCCTCGGTAAATATCGATCATCAATTATAAGCGCACGCGCAAAATCACTCACGAGTCAATCTGCAAGAGGGACAATAACGATTCTACCTCTTTCTCCCTGGGACCATCGAACGATATCTTATCTCTGGTGGGCTCCTGCCATGGACTCTCCAATATTTGGGGATATACAAACTCTCCAGTACTGGCCACGTTGGAGAGACGAAAATTCCTTATCGTCCTGGTGAAGAGTGAAGTGGAACAATTTCTTTCAAAACCAACCCCAGGGAGAAATCGAGCCAACGATAGTGAAAATCAATTTACGAGCTGAATACTGCTAATTTATTCTATTTGGTTTTGTTTTACTGTTTTATTTGTATGAATATTGTGCAAATGACTCGTATGATACTGAAGAATGTATTTATTAATGAATTTCTGAAAGGATTTGAACATTGTGATTTGTTCTTTTCTTAAAATTTGTTACTGGTATGAATGTGTGAAAAGGACTCTATTAATATTAGTGAAATGTGTATAATATTAACCAGCAATATTAACCATGTGTTATTAACCAGCTAGCCAAATGATGGCCATAAATTGTGATGAAAAGAGACTCAACGGTTTGATAAATGTGTACGACAAAACTTTTCTTAAAATGATCGATATATATCTAATTCATTTATAAATAAATGTGTGTGTGTAATCTGACCATGGAAGTTAAATGGACTTAATTTTTTCTTTATACGGTATTATAATTGTACTTTCTGGTTAAACATATTCTCGACATAATTTTATATTACGTGAACGATAATTTTTTATGTACTTTTAAATGAAAACAAATTACTCACATATTGGATTTTTACAAACCTACCTCTATGAGGAAGCATGTTAATCTATTTTGGCTTCCTCATAGAGGAAGCTTTGTAAAAATCCAATAATAATGAGGAAGCAATTTGCAAAGTTCTACTTTGCAGCCTTGTTTTAAAATTTTTTAAATGACATTAGTTTTTAACACCTTGACAGATTCTCGCCAGATTCGAACTGATGCTTAGTTTACCCACACTCTACTTGTGGATCAAATTTGAGCCCGATATCTTAAAAATTGCGGAAGTTAGAGCACAAACAAAAAATTCAAAATGCCAAATTTTAAACCCCTTAACGGATTGACGTCAAATTCACTCCCAAACTTTATTTAATAACAGTCCACTTGTGGACTAAATTTGAGCCCGATATCTTAAAAATTGCGAAAGTTAGAGCACGAACAAAAAATGTCGAAAAATTGAAAAATGCCATAAATTGTGAACACCTTAACGGATTGACATCAAATTTAATCCCAAACACTATTTGATAACAGTCCACTTCTGGTCCAAGTTTGAGCCGGATATCATAAAAATTGCGGGAGTTAGAGCCCGAGCTGACATTCTCCAAACAATTTTAAATGCCATAAATTTTGAACACCTGATGGATTTACTCCAAATTCAATCCCATACCTTGTTTAACGACAGTTTACTCGTGATTCAAATTTGAGCCCGATATCTTCAAAATTGCGACGGCTATCGTGCTAACAAAAAATTGCGCACATACGCGCGCACACACAAATACAGACATTTTTTCTAAACCACTTTTCTCGACATTGTAGACCATTCTGAGTGTCCTGACATAAAAATCTCGAAAAAAAAAATTTTCACAAAGACAAAGCTTCCTCTATGAGAAAGCAAAAAAGAATAAATACGTAGGTTTAAAAAAAAATTGTGAAAGAAAAATCAAAATTGCGAAGGGTTCGAAAAAATTTCTCTGAAAAATGACGATCTTTTTCCCTATATCTGATGGTGGGACTTCTCGATGTTTGGGAGATATACATTTTTTAAATATTAAAATCGATAAAAAAATAATTTGATTTATTTCATCATATACTTTTTCTCTATACCTCCGCGGAAAGTTCGAGTCTCTGCCCTGTTTTGCGGGAGAGAAGTGGCACTTATCTGCTGTGCAGATAAAGACCGAATTTATCGGGCGCATGCGTTAACTTTCCCGACACGATCCTGTATCCTAGCAACGAGTTGTTGACGACGCAATAAAACGTGTGCGATATCATTCAGTGACGGTTGTAACAAATTTAATATTCAATGTACCCAATAAATTGTCGGTAAAAAGAAAAACTTAAAAATGAGAGTTCCTCAGAAGACTCCTCTGATAGTGAGTGCATCGAAAATCTGAGAGACATTGAGTCAGAAGCAAAGACTATTTCGAACAATTTACTACCCCAAAAATCGGTTACAAGATATAATACATGCTACAAAGAATTTCTGGAGTGGAGGACAGCAAATAAAACGGACTCATTTACGGAGGACGTGTTTCTCGTATACTTCAACGAACAATCGAAAAAGATAAAGCCTTCGACTATGTGGAGTCGCTGGTCGATGTTAAAAAGTAGCATGAATATTCTTTATGGTATCAACCTAAACAACTATCAAAAACTGAAATCTTTCATGAAAAACAAGTCAAAAGGATTTAGACCAAAGAAAGCAAAAGTGTTATCATGGAGTGAGATCAATAAGTTTATTAATGAAGCTCCAGATAATATCTATCTGGCAATGAAGGTAAATATATAATATATATATCTAGATATATACAAACGTGTTTACAATATAAAAACTTATTAACAATTTTTTGCCACTTATAAAAATTCATATTTACAAAAATGTATATACAAGAATAACTATGTGGCAGGTTGTTCTCATCTTCGGCATCTGTGGAGCACTGAGATCGATTGAATTCGGCACTATAACCACGAATAATGTTGAGGATACTGACTCAATATATTGTAACAATTCGAGACACCAAAAACTACTATCCAAGATCTTTCGTTATTGGTGCCGATTTCTACAAAAATGTGAAGCAGTGCACAGCTCTGAGGCCAGCTGATACTGATACAAACAGATTCTTCCTGAATTTTCAGCAAGGAAACTGTACGCGTCAAGTAATTGGAAAAAACAAAATCAGTGAAATACAGAAAACAATCGCGTTGTACTTGAATTTGCCAAACACTGACAATTACACGGGGCACAACTTTTGACGCACCTCTGCGACATTGATTGCAAATTCACAAATACACAAATTCACAAATACACAAATTTACAAATGGGTGGAGATCAAGCGCGGTCGTCGAAGGCTACATTGAAAATTCGTTAGGCAATAAAAACATATTTTCGAGAAAATTACAAACTCCGAAAAGCCATCTACGTCGACCGCGAATACTCCAATAGAAATTCTACCTGAATCGATCAAAAACTCGAGCTCAGAACAACCAGCTACATCAAACGATAGTACGCACATAACAATCCGATCGACATCGATCGTGAACCCTCCCACAGAAATACCACCCTCAGCGAACCGAAACTTAGGCTCAAAACTGCTAGCTACCCAAATTGAAGAGTTTCACACAGAAGTCCCATCTACATCGACCGAAAGCTCTCCCTTAGTAATCCAATCTACATCTACTAAAAACTTAAACACAGCAAAACCATTGACATTGAACATAACGTCTCATCGAAAAATTCCATTTACATCAATCGAAAATTTGAACTCAACTACACCATCTCCCAAACGACAAAAAAAAAAATAATTCAGAGAAAAAGTCTACTGGCAACGGAAAAAAGAAGGATGTAATGGAAGAAGTAATCCTGGATCCTTCTGTTATAAAATTAGCAAACTGCGAGATCAAGCAACTCTCGATCAATTAGAAATAATTATTAGAAAGTGTGACTAATTAGTAAAATTACTTATCGTTGACATAATTCATAATAAAATGCTAGTACACGGAAAGAAAAGCTTGGTTGAAACAACCAAGTGCTATGGTTATATATGCGCCAGACAATTAATTGGTTAGTCTGACCAATTTCTTGGTTAGGCTACCAATGTCTTGGCAGACTAACCAAGTGACTTGGTTAGACCAACCAAGAAATTGGTCACCTAACAAATTACTTGGTTGGTCTAACCAATTAATTGTCTGGCGCATATATAACCATAGCACTTGATAGTTCCAACCAAGCTTTTTTTTCCGTGTAATGTTACATTAATTACAATATAAGAGTTTATAATGTTATCTGTTTTTTTTTATTTTCAATTCAAGATCTCTAAATGTACTTCAAGTAAGTACATGTATTTTCGAATAAAGATAAACTTTGCTCGCATTATTCCACCCTAATAAAACTTGACTTTTTTCGTTCGTGATTTTTCAATGTATTCTCATATATACCTTGAAAACATTTATTTTCAGCTAAAACTTAAAAACATGCACATCATTAAGTGTGTGAGCGTATCGGGAAGTGAAGAGCGCGTTTAATGCCTTCTAACCTCGTATTCAATGTGGGAGTTTCATTTCGAACTTTCCGTTACAGATATGGTGATTTACAAGGTTTGATATAGCCCACTTTCCTCCCTAGTTGCGCAATATACTATTTCGCGTTTCTACGTGTTTTCTTGTTTTTAAGAATTTTAAACAATACATTTAATTGGAATAAAGCAGATATAGCGAAAAAAAGTCGTTATTTTTCAAAGAATTTCTGGTCAAAAAAGCTTATAGAAATCTTGATTTTTTTTCGACTTTTTTTTAAATCATAATTTTTATTAGTTTTTTTACGTGTTTTTTCCCCATAGTTGAACGAAACACGAAGGGAAACCTTATCGTACTTTTTTCGTACGATCAGACAGTTCATAGTTATAGCTTATTTAAAAAAATAAGATAATCACCAAAACTTGTTTATGGTATATTCTAGTTAAAAGTGGTTTTGGAAATCTGAAAAAAAATTAAATTCCTTTATGGCTCCATGCAAACATATTTACAACGTATAAAATATTTAAAGAATTGTGAGATCCAATAGTCTCCGTACTGAGCTGGACTGCCTCATATATAGCAGCATATATAACGACGTTTAGCGAATATCGATCGGACCTCGACGTGAATTTCCGCTTGATGATCTTGTCGCATATTTGTATACTACTTACCCCTGTCGTGCGACAAATGGTCGTGAGTACCAAACACATTTGCTAGCGCTCCATATCTATTTGCCACTCGACAAACGGAGCAGTGACTGTCTATTTAGAGTGTTGTTTGAGGAACGTTTTGGGAACTCATTTAAAATGTCCGGCTTGCTATGCAAATTTAATCTCGCCTATTCATTCGTAGAGCTTCTAAATCATTGTATTGCTTTCTCGTTAAATGTCGTTTCATTTCTATGCTATCCAATATTAATGTCGTACAAGGTTAAGATTATTTGACTTTCAGAAAGCCTAAAAAGGTTAGTTGATGGAATATTTTTCCAGACACGAGGCAAAAAATTCGACACCATCGAACAGCAGTTAGGTAAAATTTATTTCTCTTTTAAGAGGGGTTATATCACTCTTGGGTGGCGAAAAAATTGCCAGAAACTTTATTTCTGAAACAATGAATAAATATGGACTTCATTATTTTGTCTTCGTTTTTTTTTTTCGACTTTGAGATGAAGGAAAAATTGTCTAGGTCAGGATACATGAAATTTATTAACAAAAAGTTGATTGCATACAACTTCTTTGCCTACATTATTTCAGGCAAAGTCTTGCGTTGAAAAGAAGCTCTGGCTTCGGAAAAAACATCGTCAATTTTACAGATGCAGCTGAAATTTGAAATTAACTTCTGATTCATTTTTGGTATAAGGATATGAATATGCGCATTTTTTCAAAACAAAATATTTTTTGTAAACTCAATAAGAATAAAAGTTAAAATTCGTTTTGAAATAGATTCAACTTGACCTTCGTTAAGTTTTGCATAAACACTCGTTCTGAAATATTCGTTAAGTTTTGCATAAACACTCGTTCTGAAATATTAATTGATGCTGACACTGCACATACTTAATTACTGAATTATGAGAATCTTCTGATTTTTCTCAATTTTTGCGCCTCATCTCTATGATTTATAAAAGGCAGTGAAAAACTTTTAAATTTTGATTATTTCATGTCAATTGTGAAGAACTGAATGCAAATTCCGATGAATTTTTTTACGCAATGTTTGACGCTTTAATTTCGGAACTCTGTAATCAACAAATGCACTAGTAATTTAAATTTGAAAAGCCCGTGTTTTTTCGAACTTTTTCCATTGCTGATAGTAACAATATTCGCAGTATTAAATTCAGAAAAACGAATGTACTGGAACTGTTTCATTTCCGTATCAAACTTTTCAATACATTCATTGTTCGGAATGCAACCGGATACAATGTAAAAAATGTTTAGCTATCAATACAGAATTATGGGCCAAATAAAATTTTAAAAAATAATAACTCTTTTTAACATTTGAGCCTTCATATTTTTTATTAGACTTATATATGCCTATTTCACTGGCTTGTAGCACTCCAAAAAGGGCCAAAAATAACGTAAACTTTTTTTTAGTACTTTGCCGTCGGGCTTTGTCAATGTTAAGAGTGAAAAAAAAGAATTTTCTCTTTGGATTCAAAGAACAAAAAATTAAAGTGGTATCCTTTAACGTTCCCCTTTATTCGACGATATCTCAATGAAAAAAGGCATTAGTTTATAGTTTTAAAAAAGCTTTCTTTCTCGGCAAATAGAATTATTATTTTTCCACATTTTAATGCATACTCAAACTATATGTACATTGATAGTTTTTCTTGATACTTTCCAGAATAAAAATAGTGAAAAAAAAATTAAATTTATTTTTACATTGCCTTTTAACAGTATTTACTTGTAGATGCGTTTGTCTATCACGGAATAGAAATATCAAATTAATAGTTGACAAAAATACACTGTTTATGAAATTTTTTCTAGACTTTTTAGTTTAAAATGTCGAAAGATGCTGCGTTGGTAGTTAAAGGGTTAATAATAACCGAAAGTTCCACCGTGAAATAAATTGTACTCGTATACCCCGACGTGTAAAAAAAAGATGACTCATAGTATTATCTTGTGTAATCCTCAAATTTCCCGGAATAGCTAACGAAAAAAAATAAATGTTAAAAAAAAGTGCCAAATGGCTGTTATAAAAAATTCCAGGAACCCTGAAGAAATATATGAGAGACAACAAAGAGTACTGTTCCGCTTGTGCTTTCCTTTACGCAAAATTGCAAAGCGGAATCCGCCGGACAGTCAGCCAATGGTTGATAAAAGGTATAAAAGAACTGGCAGCGTTATCCCGACACGAGCAGAGCAGATGAAGGAAGGACGCGGATACAGAGAAAATACCAGAAGCGGATATTGCTGTGAACGGGCAACAGACCGGTTGATGCCGTTGTCTCGTAGCGCCTCTCAATCTCTGCTGGCTAAGCTTTGAAAGAGTGAGAGAAATTTCCGGCGATGGAACTTGTTACGAGTTTTCCTCTCGGTGCTCGTGACTGCAGCGACCGGAGTGGCTGCTGGAGCTGCTGGAGCAGCAGCAGCAGTACCAGTACCACCACCTCCTCCACTACCATCACCAGCATCAGCAGCAGCAGCAGCAGTAAAAGCAGCCGGCAGCAGTAGCAGCTAGCGGGGCCTGACGTCACAGTCCCGGTGAGGGGCGCGGCCCGCCATATTGATTCAACTCCCACTCTTCAGGCAGGGGCTTCGTCCCATTCACAAATACGCCCCGCCAACTGCAACCCCTTTTTCACAACTGCCCACACGTTGTCTCTTCAAACTATCACGAATTTGCTGCTCACTTGCCCGTATTTTCTAACCTCACTCTGCATCTTTCTCTCCTATATGTAAATGTATATATATATGTATATGGGTGATTCTCCTGAAATGGACCGTTTGCATGCATCTATTGGTTCTTCTTATAATGACTAATATTTAATTTTTTTTTCGCGGAATGTATTATATTTAAAAAATCCTATTAACCGTTTTTTCTCTGCGTTTAGTCCCTAAAAGTCATTCCCCTGGCATGTGCCTTTCACATTTTCGCGTATTCTAATAGACTATACAGGTACTTAAACTTGTTTAATATTAAAATTGTACATGGGGCATTCCAGTTGCATTTTTAATGCTTTGACCCTGACCACCTCCAATAATTTTAACAATTTATATCAGAAAGTATTTTGAAAAAGTGAAGACACGTATTTTTATCTTGAAAATTAACAGTCCTATCAAAAAATATTCACGATCAAATTTGTTCAGTTTATGAAGAGCTACAAATGTATATAAAAAATGTTATTTTCGTATTCCTAACATTTTGTTTTATAACGTTAAACAACAAAATATCGGTTTTGAAAAAACCTCCACTTTTTATCATTTTTATATACTGACGGAAAATTTTTGTTTGAAAATACGAAATTTTTGAGACCCTATGCAGAATGGCAAGATTTTGTGATGAAAAGTTCTACGTGATTGAAAATATTTTAATTTCTTGAATTATCATGTAAAGCCTGAATGACGTAGAACTTTTCGAAAAAAAATTTGCCAAGCTGCATAGGTTTCAAAATTTTTGTTATTTTAGAAAGAATTTTAACGTAAGTATAAAAAAATGATAAAAAGTGGCGCTTTTTTGCAAAACGATACTTCGTCGTTTAACGTCATACAACAAAATTTCAGAAAGACTGCAATAACATTTTTTTATATACATTATGTAGCCCTTTGCAAACTGAACAAATCTGACCCTGGACTTTTTTGATAGGACTGTTCATTTTGTAAATATTAGCGAATTAAAAAAATATAAATATCGAACAATTCAAATTTTTAAAAAAATTTGACTGTCGAAAATATTGGTCGTAGCGTTAAACAAAAAAATACGTGTCTTATCTTTTTGAAAATAGTTTCTGATAAAAAATTGTTAAAATTATTGAAGGGGGTCAGGGTCAAAGCATGAAAAATCCAGCTGGAATGGCCCACATATTTCCTAAAACTATTTAGTGTTTATATTATTCCTCTGAAACTTAAAAAAAAATAATATGGTACAACAGATGCGTCAGAACAAAACACGAAACTTTGTACGTTAAACTTTGTTCTGTCATTCCCCTGGCTCTATGGAAATCAGTTAATACTTACGGCAATATATGGGTTTAGCGAATGATCGATGTCAGACCAGCGTCGTCTCGACTTGTTCAATTGATTAGATCAATCGTTCATGCGCTGGTTTGATGCCTCAACTTGTTTTTTTTTTCGCCAAAGTGAGGTGCAAAACGTCGATGTCACAAACTGGCGCGTCATTCCCCTAGTAAATGCTGAGTATACATTTTTAATTAAAATAAATCTCAGGTTTTCATTTTAAGTAAAACTATTACAGACTAACCCACCGCCGCGTTGTGAGGATAAAAAGCACATATCTTTTATATTTTGCATATATCTTGTGACGCATTTAAAATTGTTAAATCGTCATTCTTCTAGGCGCTGATATCCAGGGAATCGTCTAGAGCAATGAAAACTCCCAGATTGTCATGCATGTGTTTACATAAAAATTATCGCTGAGACGTGAAGTTGTTTTCTTGAATTATTCTTATTAAACATTTATTATTTTAGATCATTTAGATGCCACTGTCAAGGACGGAAAAGCTTCGACGTAAGCGTACGGACCTAATTTGTTATCGTTGTTGTATATCGTATTTTATTACAGTCGTAATAAATATTTTGTTTTTTTTTGTCGGTGATGTAAACTGACGTACTAATTAGTTTGATAATTATTATTTCTTTAAACAGATAATTACTATTGCTTACAAAGTTCGAAAAATTCATAAAAATGGAATAAACAGCTTGTTCATGGAGGGATTATGTTTGAGCAACTTAATGTGAAGATCATTCAGACGTTTTTAAGTTTTTAAGTACAAATCAAACATTTTTGTGTTTAATTTTGGGGCCTGTAAACGGACTATTTCAGGAAAATCACCCATATATATGGGCGATTCTTTAAAAAGATTCTAAAAAAACATAAGGCCATGAGCGCGGGCTCATGGCCTTATGTTTTTTTTTAAATCAATTTAGGACTTTGCGAATGTAAGAAATAAAAGGAAAAACTTGTTTTTTTTACGTACAAATGTCTCAGGTTTTCAAAAAACGAAATAGTGTAATTTCTGGAACTGAATTTATTTCAAGAATCTCAAAAAAAATAATAACAATTTATTAAAGCGTCGTTTTTTTAGTGCTCCCACGAATAAAAATTTTCAAAAATATTTTTGTTCTTTTTGTTACAATTTTTTACGTCAACTATGATCATTTTTAGATTGGGTCACCTTGGATAACATGATGGTGAAGTGAAAAATTTTACTGTTTACGCACTTTTACTTTACTGAAACTGATCGAAGGGTCAGCAACTCAGGGAGATCCCAGTCTAAAAATAACCATAAAAATGTCTAAAAAACGAACAAAGGTAGTTAAAGTTTAGTAAAGTTTACATTCATGGGAACACAAAAAAATCTTTTTAAAGAATTTTTATTACTTTTTTGAGACTTTTGAAATAATTTCATTATCTGAAATGAAATTATTTCATGGCTAACTTAAAATCACTTGCTCAAAACTCCATTGCTAACTTGAAACCACTTGCTCAAAATTTCATGACCAACTTGATAGTCCTTGGGAACCCCTCTTGTATCTCTCCGAAACCCCTCGTATATCCCTCGGGAACCCTTCCTCTATCTCACAGGAACCCCTCTATCCCACGGGAACCCCGTCTCTATTCCTAGGGAACCTCTCCTCTATCCCACAGGAACCCCTCCTCTATCCCTCGGGAATAACCCTTCTATCCCACAGGAACCCCTCATCTATCCCGGGTGAGCTTCCTCCCCTATCCTTAGGGAACCCCTCCTCCATCCTGGGTGAATCCCTCCTCTATCCCACAGGAACCCCTCCTCTATCCCTCGGGAATAACCCTTCTATCCCACAGGAACCCCTCATCTATCCCGGGTGAGCTCCCTCCCCTATCCTTAGGGAACCCCTCCTCCATCCTGGGTGAATCCCTCCTCTATCCCACAGGAACCCCTCCTCTATCCCTCGGGAATAACCCTTCTATCCCACAGGAACCCCTCATCTATCCCGGGTGAGCTCCCTCCCCTATCCTTAGGGAACCCTTCCTCCTTCCTGGGTGAATCCCTCCTCTATCCCACAGGAACCCCTACCTTATGGCTTGGGAACAAAACCTCTATCCCTCGGAAACCTCTCCTCTATCCCACGGGAACCCCCCCCCCCCTCGATCCCTCGATCCCTCGGGAACCTCTCCTCTATCCCATGGGAAACCCTCCTCTATCCCTCGAGAAAACCCCTCTTTCCCTTAGGAATCCTCCCTCTATATCTCGGGAGCCCCTTTCTATCCTGATCCCTAGAGCCCGTACTTGGATGGGGTACCGGCCCGAGCCCGGATTATTCTACGGCCCCCTATTCTTGACACGGCGGCGAAATCTTTTTATAATATAGAGAGATACTTATTTAACCGTCTATTCATCTTTCGATCTTATACTCGTCGGTCTCTTTCCTTCGGCCTATCAACTGATTTGCTATAACGTCTCTATCCGATATCCGCACACTTGCCATATCGAAGACATTATTAATCCTCAACGTGTTCATCGACGCAACCAATAGGACGAAACCCCGCACGTGCTTTCCGTATATCCGCCTGGTTATAATAGCCAATACCCCGTATATAGACCCGATTTCTCCCGCTGTACCGTTTGATTCCGAACATAAAGAGAAGAAGAAAGCGCAATCAGCGCTATTGTATCGAGCACGCAACCACTGGATCTATTGTCAATGGCGAATGGGAGGATAGAGAGACTATAAAAAAATACGCAGGAGGAGGTAGGCGATGTTGCAGTGATAGGATAGGAGAGGAAGGAGGAGGTTAGAGGGCATTGTTCAAGATTCGTCATTTTTTTTCTTGCCATCGGGTTGAAAGTTCAGCGTCGCGGATTCGTGCAACTTATCTTATAATCTTTTAATTAAGGCTCAGCTTTCTTTGCTATTTTATATATTGTAGGCTTTCCAATGCTTTGAGATAGACACACTTTGCGTAATTAAACCCACGACTTTTACCTTTGATTGCTTTACTTAATTTTATTTATGAATTGTTGCACGTGGGCAGAGATCTATTAGAACGAATTAAGGAAGAATGGCACATGGATTAATTGAATATAGTCTCAGAAAGATGAGTTTATTTGTACGCGAAAATAAAATTTAAGGTCACAATGAAATGTAAGATTTCGTTTAATCTTAACTCCTGGTCATACTATTGTAGAATTTCATTTTGGTCACACATGGGTGGAATCCACCCAGCCATTTTCAAATGGTGGCTGTGTGAAAACTATTCGTCGGATAAGGCGCATACAATTCTAAAGTATCCTGCGAACATTGCAGAACATGTCCCAATCGGCTAAACATAGAAATTGACATGGCAACATGTTTAAAAGAATGTAGTCGAAAATCAGACGATCGATGGGCAAATTTTACCCATGATAACAGGGAAGGATTAGATTATATGGTCCGTAACGTTGTCTCACAAAACTCGTTCTCATTGCATCAAAAAGCACAACAGCGATTTGAGAGAACGGCGTCTGAAACAAGAGACCAAGTGGTCACGTGACACCAGGGAAAGTGTATGTACGTGTGTGTCTAGTCGAATCACCTTTCACCTTAGTGGTAATGGAGTAACAAGTGATTGAAAAAAATGCTTTGTCCTGTAAGTTCTTGTTTGACCAACCATTCAGACTTCTACAGAGATTAGATTTTATTTCAGCGGATGAAGGCATGCTGGGTACACGTACGTGACATTCACCGCTATGTACAGACCACGGCCAGTTCGAGCATCTCTCGAGACGCAATTCTCTTGAGCAATCTTTCACGCTAAACACCTACAAAAATACACTCACTGACCATTGATTGATTAATTGAAAAATGAGAATCACGTTTGATCAAGGGTCAATTGTTGTTCCTTGGTTGAACCACTTAGTACCAAATTTTCGAAAAGGCACGTTAGATTATTGCTTCAAAACAATAAAATATTTAATGTACACATTTACAATCCAACTGTGCGATTCCAGGTCTACATACTAAAGAATAAAATAAAAAAATGTATGAAACGACAATTCATTTTGTTGGTTTTAACTTTGCAATGTATTTAAAAAATGTATTAGGTATTTATAACACAAACCTGGTTATTTGTTAATATCACAATTTTTTTTAACGATGACAATTGTCAAAATAACAAGTTTCGTATGTGAGAATAACATGGAACAAAATTTGCAAGTTAAACAAACTGTTTCATCAACTTATTATTACTTTAACGAAATATTCGGAAATGGCGAATCACTGTTTGTCAGAGTAACAAGTGAATTTGTAATTCATTTAATGAAATTATATTTTTACAATACATAGTCAGCGATTTAAAAATAACAGCGGGAGAAATTTTATTTGCAGCCTCTTAAAAGATTGCTAATTAACAAGCTGTTGTATCGGAAGATTGTTTCCGCACTGAGCAAAACAACTGTAGTAAAGAATAATCAGCCGAAGTTTGTCGGTGAAAGATCGCGGTTTGTCAATTATTTATTGTCAGTATTATTTATTTATTTTTGGCGTTATTTTGCGTTTAGATTTAAGTATTATTATTAAGGAAAATCCTTCAACCACGTATAACCGGTGCGATTTATAGACTGACGATCTAAGCCGTTCATTATTATGAGAATTATGTCTCAAGCAGCACAGTTTTCTTGATTAATTTCTCTGTTGATCATTATATTGCGTCTCGTATAATTACTGCAAAAATGCATTGAAGTTTTAGGAATTGAAAAATTCCATCATCAGTTGCTGTAAAATTATTTCGTTGCTCAATTTTCTCCTTCTTATTTCTATTAGAAATTTTTTATTGTTAAAACCGTTTCGACTAAATATATTATTGTTCACTCTTCAAATCATTATCAAGATTCATACACGGAAGCGTCTCAACGCCAAATATTAATTTTATGTTGCACCATAATTGCTATCATATGAAATTCTTATCAATTTTCTGACAACAATAGTTTCGAAAATTATTTGCAAAAATCTTCTATTAATACATAATAAATTGTTAATTAATTTTGCCGGTTAGAACTGAATTGATTTTGTTTGTGCGGGACATAAAATTACTCATGCGACAAACGTTTTCTTAACTCGTGGGATTTCTAGACTCGTCCGAAAAAGTTGTATCGCACGAGAATCGTAAAATATCTATTTTGCCTTGTGTAACTTGCGAGTAATATTGATTTAAAAAAAGTATAGTACAATTTATATTTTGCCATGCAGCACTGATGTGCAGTTTTTTCCTGAATAAAAATGACAGCTCATGATCTTTACGTTTTCCATATAGCGTCCATATCTGGTTCTCGTTATATATACAAATATTTTCTGTCAGCTTTCCCTTTTTTCCTGAAGCTTACAGAGAAGCTACAAAGTGCTTTATATTGCTAATTGGACTCAAGCAAGAAACGACAGGTAGTGTTTACAGTTTTTCTCAAATTAGCGGCCCTTAAACGGGTAGAGTGTAGTTTTACAAAAAAAAAAAAATACCCCTTCTGGAAAGTTCTTAAAACAAGTTCCCAACAAGCAACCGAAACATAATAAATAGTTAAATCTCAGAAAAAATATCTATTTTCTTTTTTAAGGTCCCACAAGGTTTATTTTTTAGATATTTTGGAAAGTCTAAATTGCAAAATTTATGTGATTTTATTGATAACACTTTGACAAGTTATGTAATATCTTGTGGCATCATTTACTTGATTTTTTTTTCCATATTATTTTATCTTGAATAAATAAATATAGCAATGAAGATGAATCCCGGACGGTCTTTTTTGTTTTATTGAAAATTTAATCCAATTACCACAGATAATTTTTCAAAAAATAGACTTCGTTGTTCCTCATCACATTTTCATATTTACCTACCAGACTACAAAAAAACCTGTGTGAAAATAAAACGAGCTACTCATTCACCCCAATCAGGTTATATATTTCTTTTGCAAATAATATATTCTTCATAAATAATTTGCCGTATTATAGTATTTTTTATGGAGCCGTAGTAATGAGACTTTCAGCTAATTATGGCGGGGGCATCACTGAATACAGAACTTCGATTGACCAGGACGGCCGGGAACAAAAGATACGTGGGTAACAAAAATTATATACATAATTGCATTCACATTGAAATTGTTTTGTTACCGATATCGCAGACGCTATTCAATTTTTATACTTCGACAAACAGAGTAATAAAAAAATCTGGTATAATTTTTTTTCCGTTCGAGAAAAAAAATATTAAACGTTTCACTGCTGAAAATATTTAAAAACTGCAAGAGATATTCTATTTTGTAATATTACTATTAAGTAATACTACGATTGGTAATAATATTATATATTATTAGTAATATTTATAATATTACTATTCGTAATAATACTATTTTAACCCGGCAATTTTTTAAGGACATGTTCACTTTTTTCAATATTTCTTTACATTTTCGACTTAAAATCGCGACAGAATGGTATTGTCAATCACTATTATCAAGATTAAAATTCCTTTGTTTTCCATGCCATCAAATTTACAGATCATATTTATCATCGTCACAGTTTACTCTGCGACACTAGTTCTATAAATCTACCAAAAATATGAGGTAAGCTATCTTATCGCCGAAAAGCGTATAACCGAAAGTTATAACCCCGAAAAAAAAACACGGCGTCGGCTAGTTTCAGTCATATCAAATGGATAGTCCGAACTTCGAACTCAAGTTTAAACTCAAGTTCGAATTCAAGTTCGAATTCAAGTTCGAACTCAAGTTCGAACTCAAGATCGAACTCAAGTTCGAACTCAAGATCGAACTCAAGTTCGAACTTAAGATGGAACTTGAGAAATTTTAGTTCGATCGTAAGTAGATACTTAAGTTTGAGACTTCATCCTATAAGAATGTTCATTCCGGCAATTAGAAGTCCGCGCCGGCTTTTTGTACACTGTGAACATTTTTTTAAAAATTAATATACCGTATATGAAGCTCGGATGCATTTACCGTATATTAATGTTCAGCCGCATTCGTCATTGACAAATACAATATTTGTATATTAAAATGAAGATTACAATACTTACGTACTGTAATTTTCAAATTCCGGTATTGGAGAATTCTTATACAATTCTTAAATTTACAATAAAACTATATTAATATGGAATTTATATACCCGTTTCGTAAATCTCGTATCGTTTTGTATATTAACTTCACTTGTATTTTTAACAGTGTAAGAGCAAATGTATAATTATTTTGGATTATACCTCAAACAACGGCGGTTCATAGATCACTTTGATTCTAAGGGGAAACAAAAGACGACGTACATTGTCAACGCGTGAAGTTTTGAAAAGGGCTAGATGTATATCTAAAAATATTCATAATTCGCGAACCACGCCGAATTAATCAAGGAGTGAATATACAGTTTCAACCCGATTTATGAACGGCCGTTGTTTGAGGCTTAACCCAAAATTATTATACCTTTGCTCTTACAAAAAGTAAGCGTGAACTTCGGATTGCCGGCATGAACATTACTTTATAGGATGAAGTCACAAACTTAAGTACCTACTTACGACCGAACTAAAATTTCTCAAGTTCCATCTTAAGTTTCAACTTGAGTTCGATCTTGAGTTCGAACTTGAATTCGAACTTGAGTTTGATCTTGAGTTTGAACTTGAGTTCGAACTTGAGTTTAAACTTGAGTTTAAACTTGAGTTTGAAGTTCGGACTATCCATTTGATATGAACTGAAACTAGCCGACGCCGTGTTTTGTTTTTTCGGGGTTGTAACTTTCGGTTATACACTTTTCGGCGATAAGATAGCTTACCAAATGTGATGCACGAGTACTGGAAGTATTATGCATAATCTGCATTTTATTATTAGTACCTCATTTTATTATTAGTATACATGTGTAAATTTTCCCCCCGTCTGCAGGCATTACGCCTATTACAGGGTCGGCCCAGATCAGTAGCCAGTCCCCCCCGGGGGTCTGGTCCGGATCAGTAACGAGGCCCTCATGCGGCCGCATCCGACTTCCCCCTCTATTTCGCATTTGCCATAGCATTTCTGCTATGGGCATAGGGAAACTGCGGAAAACCTATGCCGATATAGCCGGTCTCGAGTTCGCCTCCCGGCACCGGAGCTACGTCACGTTTCGTCGAGAACGTAAACACGGTCTACAGCTGTATACATGTGACCTCCACATGTGTAAATTAATTTATGGTATTCAAGGAAATTAGAAATTATCTTAATTTCCATAATTAACTTTAAGTGTACTATATATTATTTATTTTCCTCTCCCGGCTTTGAACGTATACATTTTTTTGACTTTTTACGAACCTTCCCACCCTTCAATTTATTACTTACTACGCGCATTTCATTAAGCTAACCTAACTTTCAATGCGTCCACGGCCGCAACGGACAAAAGACAAAAAAACTTCTTTTACGAGAGTTTCCATTTTTTTCTAATTTTTCAAACTCTCATTAAAAAATAAAAAATAAAATGTCCTACTCCCAATTTTTTGTCCCAAAGTGGAACAATTTTTTTCCGATTTTTTATCAGAGTTAAAATTTTGTATTTATTTTTAACACTCCCACAAAAATTGATAAAAAGCTTGACCCTCTTCCCGTCTATGCTTAAAATGTTCGTCTTTATGAGTAGTATTTCAAAAACATGGACATTTTTTAAGAAAAAATAAAAAATGTCCATGTTTTTGAAAAAACGATTTTTATGTTTATTAATCAAAAATCAATGCCTCGGAGGAGTTACAGAATTTTTTAAATAAATTTACATAAAAGCATACTTCAAAATGAAAAACTTTTATGTAGGTTTTTTTACGATACTACAGTAGCCTCCCACTAAGTGCTCGCTCGCTAAGTGCTCGCCCAGGCGCCTTCCCCTCGATCGGGAGGCGTGAATATTCCCCCACCAAGACTACGAGCCCGGACGATCGCGGACGAATGCGCCCGAGCTCTGCCGATCTCGGCCGAATGCGGCCCGAGCTCGCAGAATCTCTACGGAGAAATGGTAACTCGCTAAGTGCTCGTTTTTACCCCTACAGCCCCGTAGGCGAGCACTTAGCGGGAGGCTACTGTACTTATATCTAAGAAGATACATGCATTCGAAAGTTTTTAAATGCAGCGTTTAGAGCAATTTTTAGAAATTCACAAGTGCGCGAAATATGCGATGAAAAAATTGAGGTGAATGACTGAAAGAATAATCAACTACATCGACGATGGTCATGGTAAAAGGTGATCCGATCGATGTATATACAATACATATAGAATTTATATACAATTATATACAATTGTCTGATATAAAGTTTTTAGCATCCAGCTTTATATTATTAACAAAACATAATATTGGTCCTATTGTGATAGAGGAATAGCTCATTTCGTTTCGTCTTTGTTCGTATTTGTAGTTAAACAGTTACAAGCATGTATACGTCTAATGTTAGGTTAGTTACATGAACAAACGCTTGTAATTTTATTTTTTAAAATGCTTTAAAAAATATTTCCTATATATCCTATATCCATATATAAAAAATATTTTATATATTAAGAATACATGCAGATGTACAGATCACTCTTTAAAACCGTCAATTGAACCACCAACATTTCCATAAACGCTTTTGAAAAATTCTCAATTATTGGACAGAAAGGCATTCTATTAAAAAGAAGAGCAGACACCAAAGTCTTGGAAAAACTTACCTCTCGCTTACTGGTTCATACGGCCAGAAACAATGCTACTTAACTTGAGAGACCATCGAAGCTTTACAGCGAACGCACAATTACCAGTGTCGGTAACTTCAATTTTATTACGAAATTATATTCATTTTATATTACAATTGCACATTAAATTTAACAGACCAGTTCATGCATGAAATCTTGATTATAGGAATACATTTTTTTATAGATTCTGAAGAAAACATCTGGCAACTTAAGGCTCCCCGTCTCCCATCTGGCGTTTAGTCCGCTCACCGGATAACCCGACTTCGATTAATTGCGGTTCAGCTTTACGCGCCAAATCGATTTCCCGTGATACTTCTTCGTCTTTCGCCGATTAGTCCGATAACCTCTGCTTAGTAATATAATCGATCATTTTATAAGTAACGTGGAAACCATTGTGCTGCGTCTGATCTATTTTTGTATCCCCATGTCATGATTCGATTACATAGTCTGGTTAGTCGGTGGATAAAACGCGAACTACTCTACTATAGACTCCCCATTGTTTCTTCTGCGAAACATTCAGAGAGGGCGCTTGTGTGCAAAAGCGGACAAAGTAATTTGTGTAAGAGCAAAGTTAAAGCTTGGTGGGAATCACCAGTTGCCAAAGTTCTCATCTTTTTTTTTTAAATAAAAAGAAAGTAATTCATAAGGTAAACAGCCCTGTTTCTGACGCTAGCCCAGTTCCCGACTCGCTACTTTAGCATAGGCGGCTTCCCCCACCATTCCAGAAACAGCCAATAGTAATTCGTAAATGGTGGCATCACAAACTGCGACACTCGTTAGGTCCTCGTTTACCCTATGGTTTTACATGAACAGAGTGAGAGGGTTGCTTTAAGGTAGTCTGTTCACATTAGCTAGTCAAATCAGTGCTAAATTTTTAATCGCGTTTCTACACATTTTGGTAGTTTTGCCGACTGTTCTGCAGAGTGGCTTGCTCATTAGCATTAGTTCTTAATATATAAATCCATCCACAGACACGGTTTGAAATAAAAATACCCTGATACATACAAATTTCGGATGAGGTTGTGGTCATCCAGTTTTATATTAGAAAAAACCACAATATTAATCTAGTTATAACGAGCAATAGCTTATGTTGTTTGTTAAAAAATGCTTCATTGATTGACCGGACAAATTCGGTATTAGTATTAGTTATTCACAAGTTACAAGCATGTGTAAATCTGATGATAGGTTAGAGTAGATAAAAAACGGTTGCAATTTTCTTACAAAGAATACTACAAGAAAATGTCTCCGGTCAATCAATGAAGCATTTTTTAATAAACAAAATGAGCTATCGTTCGTCAAAGTCTGACAAAAATTATGGTTTTTTCTAATATAAAACTGGATGACAACAACCTCATCCGACATTTGTATGTATCAGGGTATTTTAATCAAAAACCGTGTCTGTGGATCGATTTATATATTAAGAACTAATGCTGATGAGCAAGCCACTCTGCAGAACAGTCGGCAAAACTACCAAAATGTGTAGAAACGCGATTAAAAATTTAGCACTGATTTGACTAGCTAATGTGAACAGACTACCTTAAGTTGTCACAAACTGGGCCGTTTACCTTACTGACTATAGATGATGACACGGAATTTTTTGTTGATATTTGTCCCTGTTGATAATATTATAGACTTCAACTACTCTTCCTAATCTCTAAACCAAACTGTGTAAAATTGTTTTACAAAGCCTTATTCGACTGGCTATCACAAAAACCATTATGCAACGTAATTCGAAACGTATAATCATTACGCATAAGTGCGAGGCTAATTTTCTGTATTTCTCACACGGAAAAAAGGCTTGGTTGGAACAGCCAAGTGCTATGGTTATATATGCGCCAGACGATTAAATTGGTTAGACCAACCAAGTAATTTGTTAGGCTACCAATTTCTTGGTTGGTCTAACCAAGTCATTTGGTTAGCTTACCAATTTTTTGGTTGGTCTAACCAAGTCACTTGGTTAGCTTACCATGTCGCTTGGTTAGCTTCTTACCACGTGACTTGGTTAGTCCAACCAAGAAATTGGTAGCCTAACAAATTACTTGGTTGATCGAACCAATTAATTGGCTGGCGCATATATAACCATAGCACTTGGTTGTTTCAACCAAGCCTTTCTTTCCGTGTATGAAGAAGCAAAACGGCCGTGGACGTGCATTTACAAGAGACATCATCTTCTTTGCAATTTGATTAGACGTCTCCACCCAAGAGTTACACCAATCTGGCCACTGGTTATGAGGTAACGTGTTGGCCAACGTGTTGGAGGTAACGAATCGCAAGGATGGAGTTTCTAGTTTCCGAAAACCATAGGATAAATATATTTCCGATGTTTTAAACAAATTTATTCATAAAAATGCTGGAAAGTTCACATGTATCAGTGGCGGAACAGCTATTTTTGTGCATGTCCCGATGTTCCGACATCAAATGTACGTATCGCTGGACATCTGCAAATTTTAAGGCATCTTGGCTTAAGGCTTGGAAACAATTGCTTAAACATGTGCTGTAATTACACTTACATCTATACAATTGATAGAAAATATTATACGTAATATTTGACGGTTATAATCTTAAACCTTAAACATTTCGGAATGGGAAACCCGTATGAAACACAGTCTCGAATATAGTATAATGTCCATGGTATCATATTAATTATTATTCGGCTCTCCTTAGCTAATTGGTTTAGGGATATTCTCAAGAAGTTCGTGTGATGTAAGTCTGCTAATATACTTTTCATGTAAATATTCAATTTACGATGAGTAACGTGCAACTTTTCCATGTAAGTCAATTATATATAATAGATGCATTAAAGATGATCCATTAAAGTACTTGCTATTTACAAATATCTCCCTAGTGTCCGGAAACTGGGACCTGCCCTGCAATTGGTATCTTTACCTTAATATCAAGGTGGTACAAATAGAGACCATCGAAATATAAAAAATTCGTTGATGCGTATATCCCAAACATGCCGCGCTTCTCACTGTACATATATATATATGTATATATATATAGATACACACACACATATATATATATGTATATATATATAGATACACACACACATATATATATATATATATATATAGCGGAAGTCAAAAGCTTCTGCGTTTCCTCGGTGGTTCGTGACGTCACGCGGACCCCTGAACTTTATTCTTCTCCGTGCTAACTATTTTTGTCTTTTTTCGGTGTATCGCGGAAGGAGTGAGTCAAGATTGGCGAGCTGGAGGAGAGAGAGAGTAAAAGGAAGGGAGAGAAAAGGATGAGGAGACCTGGACCAGACTCGGGAGAGGTTGCAACGTGCGACCGCGAACGCTTCCTCCCCTACTGTATCCAAAGAAGCTAGTCCCAAGGAAAATGCAGAGCGAAAGAGACAAAACGATAGAAAATAATACGGCAAGAGCAAGGAGTGAGGAGAGGTGCCGTAGAAAGGTACAGCGAGTGAGAAGAGAAGGGATTCGGAGGAACGCCGGTGAAGGGAGGGGTGGATGGTTGGTTCGTGGCCGAACGATGAATGAAGCCCGGGTTTTGGCACGGCTCCAGTCAAGACTCGGTTGAACGCCGCACAGAGTGGAGGGTCGCGGCCGCGGCGGCGGCGGCGGCGGAGAGAGAGAATTCGAGTTCGGTGGTGGCGGCAACGATTGGAAGGGCGGCGGGAGGAAGGGGCACGACGAACAACGACTCGCTAGTATAGCAGCGAGGGGAGGAATAACCGTCGGAGGGGGAAGAGGAGTGCGACGCGCGAATGGGAGCTCTCTAGTTTTGACGTCACCGTTCAAGGCCGCGTACGATCGTTACTACTACCGCCGCCGCCGAAGCCGCAACCTCCGCCAGCAACGTTAGTGTCGCTGTTGTTGCTACTGCTGCTGCTGCCACTGCTGCTGCTGATGCTACTGCTGCTGCTGTTGCTGACGGTACCCCACTGATGCTGCAGCACGGCACCTCCCCACGACGCGCTGACAACGTTTCGAAATAATAGGATTTATCCTTCCTCGAGATATACCCTCTGATATACCTATCCCCGTGTATATATAACCCACCAGCGGCGCGCTATGGTTATACTTAGTTGCCGGTTCGTACACAAAAGTGAAGAGAGCTGTCGCACTGATGTACATACAAAGTTATGCCCCAAGGGTGTTACGTTGCAGCGGAGCCTTTTGTTCCATCTCACTTTAGTCTCACTCTACGTTTCAGAGAATCGAGCTGTCCTCTGGGTATACGTGATACGCGTTTGCAACAAGATGCACATTTATTCTGGATGCTGCAGGTGAACCCGTGCATGGGGACGAAACGTAGGGTGATGTTTGACACGTATGGAATATTAGGTTGAGCCATCGGAATGATGAAATCTATTAACCATGGTCGGATAGGATCGCTTTCACTACGGCGGGGCTATTTTGTTCGGGACTTTTGCGGGATGGAATTACGGCTGGTTTATTTTTTGTTGCCTGGGGCAATTTGTTTGTAGACGCTTTTGTGATGCTCGGGATAAAATGAGATGAAATTAAGAGACTAGGGTCGCTTATCTTAAGGTCGTATCGCTACGAAAATCTCAACCGAAGGTTTCGTTCCATGCATAGGTTTAATAGTATATTGCGATACAAGTGCAAGGCAGCGACCATTATACGCAGGTTGTGAAGTTGGTCACACGAGTGTGGCGAGTTATATTTCTTCCGACAGGAAGGAATATAATCTTTTAATGTTTCAGTTACCTAAAACCCACAAAATATTGAAAAAATGGGTCGAAAATAAAATTTTAAAAACACATGAAAATATTTAAGTGATGACACAGATTCTTTTAGCTTTTAATACTGTCATCATTTGAACACATTTATTTCTTAGCAGTCTAAACTAGGAACTTGGAGAATGTTGCACATCTTGCGATTGCAATTACAGCGCAAGATTGAGTCGTCAATATGGCAGTTAAAATACAAATAAAAACTTTTAATATCAAATGTAAAATCATGGTGACCGTAGTCGTATCGAAGACCTAGTAGAGCCTGAATATCACTACGGTTTTCGGGTTATATACGCTAGTCTCACAACGGTCTCCGATCGGGCGTAGGGCGTTCGAGCGGAGCGTCCGTGAACTGCGTGCGAGAAGAAAGCACTAGTGCGAGAAGTAAAATTGGGCCGATTTGCGCAAGCGCAACGTTTTTATCGTATCCTTGGTTATAAAACGCAGTTTAAGCAACTCATGGCAGCCACGAGAAGTAGGATTTCTTATGCATGTGTTACATAATAGTATATTACATTTTATAACGCATGCATGAAAAAGTTCCTTGTTCAGGGCTGCGAATCGTGCATAATCGTGCACTTCTTTGACGTTTCGTCGCCATTTCCTTTATAAGCCGGCCACCTATGCGCACAACGTTCTGTGCACATCTTGTTAAGCACGCCGTGCGAACAAGAATCTTGTTTGCACGCTACATGTACGCAGAACGTTGTGCGCATACGAGACGTCAAAAAAATACACGAATATGCACAGCTCCGCACCCCGAACAAAGAAACCTTTTCATGCATTTGTTATAAAAAATATTGTTTGATATGAGTGCGAAATGATGCATTGTTGAGGCCGAGGAGCCGAGGCGTCGGCGCCCGCGGGCGCCTACGCCTCGGCTCCGGTTCGTGCTGAAAAAGTCGCGCGTGCCAACAACGCATCCCATTTCGCACTTGTATCGAAAAGTACAAAATTTTATTTCACAAGGTGTGTAAATGAGGTTTGATGCACGCGAAGCGTGCGTAAAACCACGTTTTTACACATTGAGTGAAATAAAGTATGATGTGCAACACGGGCCAAAAATGGCGTTTGCGACTGGTGTGATTGCAGCCCTCGCTTCACTCGGGCGGCAAACCTCACACTCGTCGCAATCGCCAACTTTCGGCCCGTATTGCACAATATACTATTAAAAAATTTGATCGAGGCCTTGCGAGTGCGTAAACCATTATCACCGCTAGTTACCTATAAAGGCTTCATATACGATCATGTATGGCATCACAGAGCCAGCTGATATTAGCTAGGTCTGAGCCAGATGTAATACCTATACGTTGTGCTGGCTCCGGCTCACAACGTATCAGTCATATTAGGGCTGAAATCAGGTATCGGTAATAAAGTACGGTGGACTGTGGGTGGGATCAGACAGGTTGGGTCAAAAGCTGATTCTGATACAGTTCGGCGAATTGATGATGTAGTGAGTGTCGGTATGTCGAATTAATACTAGTGTCGATGCGAGAATTACTAGTGTAGAATCTAGTCTGTGTAAACTACTTTACAATATGACTTTTCAGTCAATAGAATTAGTTTAAAAATGAAACCTAAATTATTTTTCATAAAAGAAAAATCCAATTCTTTCGCTAGTGTCACAGGAGTGACAAGATATTCCAGATGGATTCCACATTTAGAAATTGACAAAAATGCCGTTTTTTTCCGGGGACACCGAGCGGTCAATGACGCGAGAGCTTCTTTGGTTGATTAACACGACCAGCACGATTATAAAATTCGCATCATGAGTTTCAAGGTTTATTGCGAAGAGGGGTGAGCTTCGAATTATGAACTCCGTTTCATAAATATGAATTGTAATGGTAGTATAATTTCTAACCATGCATAACTTCTAATAAGAATTCACCAAACTATTAAAATGCCACGAGTTCTTATATCGAAAGTGCAAGTTATTTCTTACATGATAATATGTAAAAGTCACATTCGTTAGTAAAAATTTTAATAGCGAGGATCAACAGTTTACAAAAAATATAAAAAGTGCATTTTTTCACTATTGTGATTCGAAAAAGTGTTCGATATTTCAGACTTTTTCCTAGAAACGGAAAGAGCTTTACTGTTGAAGGGTTGATGAGGGGTGAAATGATGGAGTCACGCAGTTGCCAACGGATCACTTGCATTACCATTGTTGAGCGCACTGTTGGAGGGTTTTATGTTTTATCTTATGTACCTTTATTGTGCTACGACATATACGGTAGAAGCGTTGAGCAGTCACTCAACGTGATGTAATAAATAAATTATTACGGTTCAAAGACGCTTACGTTTCACGGACATTGCCAAAGGCCGTATCTTATTCACTTTTGAAAGTTTTTTTTATACCGTTAGCTTATGGTAAATAACAAAACCACAGCAATTAAGAAGACCCAGCTAATGATATGTATGTGAAAGAGCTGCGAGGCTCTGAGTCGTTAAAATGTGTCAAAGACAGACTGAATTGTCTTCGCTTACTTAATTAATTTTTTTTTTCATTTTTCAGGGTCTCCATGGCATATTTATTTTTATCTCTTCTTACCTCATCACTCACAATATTCAGTAGCAATAAAAGCGTTTTTATCCATGATTATTTAGGGCACAATTAGGAACAAAATCAACTACGAATAATTAGATGCAAAGATTGATTTTTTATAATAATAATTAAAAAATGTTGTTAACAAATGCACGAAAAAAAATTGTTCAACAAATCACCCGTCAACCTAATCAAATGAAAATGATTTGTTACTTTTTCTGAATACGTATACATTTTTTCAGAGTTTTACCTCATTTTTCAAAATTGCCTTTAACGAAACTTAAAATCGACTGGATGCATGAACGATGCATGATCACCAGCGACGCACGACTCATTAACGGTTTGTTGTTGCTCTGCGGTAATAGAGCGTCGTTCAGAAACTACTGGTCCATCGACTACGAGCACACGCGAAACCGTCTGGGAATCCACCGGCAACTGCTAGAATTCAACAGCCAATCGTCGACGCCTGCCAAAAAATGATGAGTCCAGGATGGAGTCTGGGCGGTCCCGGATGGAATCTGGGTAGTCCAGGATGGAGAATGATCCGGTCCCATTAACCATCTTGGACTCCATTGTGGACTGCCCAGATTCCATCCTGAAAAGCCCGGATTCCATCCTAGATTCTGCCTTGGATTCCATCCAGGACTCCTTATCTGTATCCTTCCTCATACCAGAATCTTTGCTTTCGAGCGAAAATTTGTTTTCGAGTTTTTTATGTCAGTACACTCAAAATGGTCTAAAACATCGAGAAAAGTGGTTTAGAAAAAATGTATGGATGGATGTACGTGTGTGTGGCCGTTGCTCAAAATTCAAACTTATATATCTCAAGAACTGCTGTAACAATCGAGCTGAAATTTAGCAAACATGCAAATTTAGCAAACAATCGGGCTGAAATTTAGCAAACATGTGAAGCAGGTCGACGTTCTTGTTTGTGGGAATTTTCAAAAAAATAAAAAAATATGTTCAAATTTTATTTGACTTTGCAATTTTCGAAAAATGTATATACGCTCTCTAGCACCCGCATATTTTTAGCTATTGAGCTGAACAATTTTAACGAAGTTTGGTTTATATGGGATTTTGAATTTACAAAAAATATTCGTTTTGCTCTAACTTACGCCAAATCTCACCAAATCAACTGAAATTTTCTACAGATGAAAAATAACATTCAGCGCTACTACCTACCGAATTTGGTCGTGATCGGTAAAGCGGTTTGGATTACATATGATTTTGAATTTTTTAAGTACTATATAGGTAACGGAAACAGTTTCAAAGTAGAACTGTCCACATTATTTCCTTATTAATTTTTATCTTTTTACAAAGCTTCCTCTATGAGGAAGCCAACATTAATAAGTAAGTGTACTTATAGAGGTGGCTTTGCGAAAAATGAAAATTAATGGTGAAGCAATGTGCAAAGTTCTATTTTGCAACTTTATTTTATACGTTCAGTGCTTCCTTGTGCAGATCTGATGCAGTTCGAACGAACTGAGATGTAAACCAAGCCTAGGCATTTAAGAAACACTTCTCGTAATATAAAGAAATGTAAATGTGGAGCCGAAACTCAATCCTGGATTCTGCCCGAATTCCATTTTGGACTCCTTATCTTTTTAATACGGGCGGTTACCTTTTACCAGTAAGTTATTCTACGTCCTTAAGTCACCTCTCGGACGTAGGACGTAAGATATCGTACAGATAACATTCCGGCGAACATATGTAACCCATTTGGATAACTTTTTCGTGACAGTACAAAAATTGCTACTCCGGTATTACCGTCAACAGTACATTGAGCTAAGCATTGTAAAGCTTTATTTCTTAAAGTAATAGTACATTACGATACGAGTGCGGAAAAAGTTGTTTGTATATAGGTTGAAGCACGCGCCGAAGGCGAGTGTTGGAATCACACGAGATGGGAAAAAGGTTTTCCGCCGAGTATCGTATAAAATTTTATTTGTCAAGGTGCGAAAACGAGGAGTGAAATAAAGGAGTTTTATAACACTGATCAGATTATGAATAAATCGCTAACAATGAATTTCGCATTCGTTGTCCATGAACTTTTTAATATTTAGATAAAGGGTAGCAAACGCTTCGCAGAAAGTGCAATCGCTTTAACCGCAGTCACAATTACCCGTTTTAATCGTTATCATTAATGAATTTCTCAGATTGCCATTTGGTTGTGTCAGCGGTTTGGATCATCTATTGTACCGGACACCTGTATGAATCTTTGTACGATATTATTAAACGTCGTCCTTGGATCTTACACGTGTCTCTTTCATACCATCGTATCAACTGCACCTACAGCACTTAATTGTGTCTGGATGAATTGTCCGCTGCAATGGAATACAGTACACTCTGTTTCTCCATCAGCCATTCTCTCTTCATGAGCTGTTGTCTTGGTGTCTCTCACCAAGGTACGTCTCAAGGATACCACCGATTGTGCATTTATTAGGTAGATATTCCAAGGTACAATATAAGGTCAACACTTACAGTATCTCGTTCGTTAGGTACTTAATGGAAGGTCAAATCTCCTACAGTTCTGAATCAAAATCCTTTTAACACCAGCAAAAAAAATGAATAAGTTTTTTTACTCTAACCGAAAGAAGTTGGGTTCAACCTGTATCTATCTATATTTATAAAAGGATGTAAAGCAGAATGTCGCACATTTCTTCCTCATTATTTTCTGCTTTTTAAAAAACTACCTCTATGAGGCATTTTTTAAATATTTTTTTCATTTGCATTTCCCCCCCGTCTGAAGGCATTACGCCTATTGCAGGGTCGGCCCGGGTCAGTAGCCAGACCCACTGGGGGTCTGGTCGGGATCAGTAACCAGGCCCCCATGTGGTCGCATCCGACTTCCCCCTTTATATTGCATTCGCCATAGCATTTCTGCCATGAACATAGGGAAACTGCGGAAAACCTATGCTGATATAGCCAGACTCGAGTTCGCCTCGCGGCGCTGGAGGTACGTCACGTTCCGTCGAGAATGTAAACACGGACTAAAGCTGTATACATTTAACCCCCACAGGTAGAAATACCTGTGTGTGTCTCATGTATACATCTGGAGCTTCATCGCGCCCGTATTTTTATTTTCGACGAAAATAGACGGCACCCGGATTCAAATCCGATGCTCTGGACTAGAGGCCAGTACACTAACCACTAGACCACCACACCGGTTTCTCTATGAGGAATTATGTTAATTGATTTTGGCTCCCCCATAGAGGAAGATTCGTTAAAAAAAAGAACAAAAAATGAGGAAGCAATGTGAACGGTTTTATTTTTCATCGTTTTTAAATAATAAATATAGAACTCAATTTTAGCGAAATTTTATGCTTGCTTCGCGTGCATAACCCCCATTTTCACACCTTGTGAAATAAATTTTCTGTAATCGTTAGAAAAAGTTTTATTGCACTAGTATCGTAATAGTATATTACGATACGAGTGCGATCAAACGTTTTCTGAACTCGTGTGATTGCAACACTCGCCTTCGGCTCGTGTAGCAAATTCACACTCGTCAGAAAAAGTTTCTCGCACGAGTTTCGTATACAACTTTATGCCACTAGGTTGAGCGATTTCTCGAAGCGAAGCGTGTGAGAAGTACGCATTTCTCGCACGGAGTGGCATAAAGTACTATACTAAAACTGAAGTTTAGACTTTATAAAACCCTAACCCTTCTACCGAACTTCACTAAACAATTTAACCTGTACCATTAAATACTGTGTAATTTGTATAGAAAATTTTGGACTCGTTATCTCAGATTTTACGAAACTCGCTTTATCGATTTCATTGTAAATTGGAAAAAATTGATGGCCAATCGTTTTTCGTAATTATTACGTCATGACAATAATATGCATTGCTTATGATAAGATTGTTGTATTCAAATAATTAAAAAAAATATATTTATTGATTTAATTTTCCTGAAAAATTTGAAGAAAAAAGAGGAGCAAAATGATCCACCATTTATTGATTAATGTCTATGTTATTTTTGTAAATTCCGTGACGTACATTTTTTTTTAATATGCAAAAATTCTAATATCTTTTTATAAAAACTGCAAGCAATCGAATATTTATGAAATAATTTCATTGAATCTACTAAATATTTTGTTCGACACTTGTAACTGATAATCCATTAGTTCAAGCAATTTCTTCCACATTGCATAAAATTGGGAAATTTTCATAAATAAATTTTTTAAATTTAATAACTCGAAAAATGTTAAGAAAGTGAGGAGAAAAATGATACATCATTTATTCATTAACATCTATGTTATTTTTGTAAAATCCGTGACGTACTTATTTTTTAATGTTCAAAAATCTTAACATGTTTTCATAAAAACTGAAAACAATTGAATGTTTATGAAATAATTTCATTCGATTTACCAAATATTTTGTTTGGCACTCGTAACTGATAATTCATTAGTTCACCGATTTTTTCCACATTGTCTGAAATTGGGGAAATAATGATAACGCCGGAAGCAGGAAGGATTTTTTTCATTAATATCTCTGACGTTGATGTCACATCGAGCGAGACCTGATATTCACCAGATGAGCTCTGAATTGTTGAGATCACGTTGCGCTGTCCCTTATATTCTCCTCCCTCTGAAACTTGCTTGCCACAATCGTCCGGTGACACTTTATACTCACTCAACGTTCTACGCGTCAACTGTTGCCTAATCGGACATTCCGCTCGGGTACGTTCAGTGAGAATACGAAGACGACGGTGCTGTATAAATGTGTCTGTGTATAGGATGTCGCGCTTTGGGACCTCGAGTTACTTACACATATATATGTATATATATATACATTCAGAGAGAGGCTTTCCAAACTTCTTCGTTGCTTCTCCTCGCCCCTTTCTACTCTGGTGACAAAGACTCAAGTCAGGATTACGCTCCCTTCCGAACTTTACCATTTTATTTATTTTTTTTCCTTCTCCTTCTATCTACTTGGTTTCATTTTGCGTTTTTATTTAGGCGGCTGCGTCGGCGTGTCACGGTGATTGATCGTCACACCCATTTATAATAGGAAATCGCGTTTCCTCTCATCCAAGACCCGCTTCCTTCGATTTTATTTTCAATTCCTTGTTCAGACTCTGATTTTTTAAGAGGAATTTATGAAAAAATGAGCGAAATATCATCATTCCTATTTCTGTCCGATTGAGAAATTATTACAGGCGACCTAAAAACATAGTCTTAAGGGATTATCTTCTTGAGTATTCGGTGAAAAAATAGGTGCGTTTTAGGAATTTTTATCATAAAAACTATTTGTATAAACTTTTTTTAATTTCAATATATATATGTTCACTAATGTTCAAGATTTTTTAAACAATCATTAGTAAACCGGGAGCGCTGTTATCGTGGCCAAAAATTTCAATGTTTTGTTTGTTCCCGAGTAGAAATTCAGCTACGGGGAATATCAGGCCCTAGCGGGGTAGCCGGATTTAAATCTAAGGCCCCTGCCTGGCAACCTTATACGGGCCTTGCAGGAAAGTAACGCAGCGCATGATCAGGGCCAGATTAAGTTTTCCAGATAAGGGCCGGATAGAGGCTGCCCTACTAAGCCCCTACTTATAAAAACGGAAAATAAATTACAAAATACTTATCTGCGCTCATCGAATTCGATTTATTTTGCATTTTCTATCGGATATTCGAGCATATTTAGTTTTCAGTATATATTAAGGCCTTAGGCCACCCTAGAATTTTCGAAAAATCAATTTTTTTTGTCTTAAAGGGTCCCTTAAGGCCTCAAGAATGATGTCCCAAAAGATTATGGCCGACGAAAATCTTTGAGTACTCCGTTTTCGAGTTTTAGTACAAGGTCGTCTCGTCCGCAGCGAGTCCCTTTTATTAGCGCTAGCGAAACGTGGATTTACGTCTCTGTATGGGTTAGTGACTCTTATTGGCTACAACTTTGGAAAAATCGTTGATTGTGTAGTGAAATCAAAATACTGTAAGGCGTGTGAACATTGGTCTAAAAAAAAAGATACCGACGAATATGCGGAGTGGGCAGAAAGTCATGTAGGAGAATGCGCTGTGAATCACGATGGATCGGCAGGAAAAATGGAAGTCGATGCAGTTGTTGAGATGTTTCGCCGCTCTGAAACTTTGCATCAGGTCAAATACTGACACTACATTGGTGACGGTGATTCGAAGACTTTTAAAGGAATTACAGATGCTAAGCCATATGAAGATCTCACAGTTCTCAAGAAAGAGTGTATTGATCACGTGCAAAAGCGAATGGGCACCCGACTACGTAATTTGAAAAAAAAAGACAAAAGGTCTCGGTGGAAGGGGCAAATTGACTGGAAAACTTATAGATGAGCTATCTATTTATTATGGATTAGCGATTCGTAGAAATAGTGATTCAGTCGAGAACATGAGAAGCAGTATATGGGCTACACTGGATCACAAATTATCTACGGATGCCAAACCGCAGCACGACAAATGTCCTATTGGAGAGGATTCATGGTGCTCATGGCAACGCGCGAAAGCCACGAATACTTTGGCTGAGTACAAACACAAGCCAGCTCTTCCAATACAAGTGTACGAAGCTATCCAACCAATTTATGAAGAACTGACCAATCAAGATCTTCTAACTCGATGCATTCGATGATTGTTATACGCAAAATAACAACGAAAGTTTCAATTTGACTCTGTGGACATTGGCCCCGAAAAATATTTCAAGTGGGAAAACAGTATTGGATATAGCTACGGAAATTGCAGTTTCTGTGTTTAATGATGGGTTTTCTTCAATTCTACACATAATGGAGGCAATGGGTTTGGAAATCGGCCCGAACAGCTACGAAATGTGCATGGAGATCGATAAACAGCGCATACAGCTTGCAGAGAGATCGCTATCTGACCGGGTGAAAGAGGCCAGAATCGCTGCAAGGTCAAGCAGAAAAGATATGTACGAGCAGGAAGATAATCTGGAAGGCCAATTGTATGGTGCAGGCATCGCAGGTTAAAGGTATTGCAAAATTATCCATGATTTTCTGCTACTCAAAACTTTAAATGCGTTTATCTCAAAACTACTTTTTTGGAGTTGGCCGGTAAGATTACTCAGACAATTTTCATCCGATTGACTTGAAATTTGGAAGATATCTTCGAAAATACATTGTCTAGAGAAGTACGTAGGATTTTTTTTTATATTGCATAGTTCATTTGTTATTAACAATTATTTGACGATTTTTTAGGCAAATTCCTCACTTTCCACTTTAGAAGTGCGCCATTTTGTCAAAAATCAATATATCGAAAAAATCCTACGTACTTCTCTAACTTATAGTATATATAATCGAAAAAATTCAGGCCCTAATCATGATTCATTAAATTACAGGAGCTGTTCTTCCAGCCGTGGAGCATTGAAAAAAAAACGACGTCGCAAAAACGCTGTACCGCCGCCATTTTGAAATAAATTGCCTAAAAAAAAATATTGTATGCAGTTAATGATATGTATAATAAAGTCTCATTTGTGTAATCTCGATTTATTTCGTAATATTTCTGGAAAAAATTCCCAAAAAAGCCTATCTTTTTCGGCCTCTAGGGTGGCCTAAGGCCTTAATTGCTGAAAAAAACACATGTAAATTTATTTGCCGTTGGTGGGAATCGAACCTGGATCCTCTGGTTGACAGTTCTGCGCCTTAGCCCACTCGGCCATTGACATCTTAGAAAGTTTATATATTTATTGTCTATTTGAAATATACTTAAAATGAAAACACGTCAAGACTGTACATCCATTTATTGTGACTGCGACCGAAATATTAAAAATTCAAACATAATGGGGCGGTCACCCATCCAGGTACTGGCGTTTGATGGTCAGTACCTGGATAGATTTCAAAGTAATTCTAGCGGTACAGTCCCGTAAAACGCGAGTTTCAGCGAAAATTTCAAATACTTCTCGATTGGATAAAGATGTGAAAAAATCCAGCACACGCAAGGTGCTGAAAAGATTGATTTTGCATAACAATAATTTTTTAATGTTTTTAACGAATGCCGTATCTAGCTCTTACACGAACCTGATAATGTAAATTTACGGCATGTTTAAAAAAAAACAATGGCATACGAAGACCGTATGCGGATCTGACCAGGGAAAGTAAAGGTAAATTGGACAAAATCTTGGTCCAAATGCCACAGGGAGACCTTATGCGAAACGGATAAGGTCGATGAATGGCATATCTATATGAGGTTACCGTATCTAAAGCCTGACATGGGCCTGATCCGGTGGAAAGACGGCATTTTTAAGGTAGAATGCCATATCTCGGCCTTACATGGACCTGATCAGGTGAACTTACGACGACCCCTAAATAAGGTTACCATATCTAGCCTGACATCAGCCTGATCCGGTGGAAAGACGGCATTATTAAGTACGAATGCCATATCTCAGCCTTACATGGACCTGAGCAGGTGAATTTGCGGCGGCCCCAAATAAAGTTACCGTACCTAAAACTGATCTGGACCACATGTGACAGCAGGTATGCCTGATGAAATTTCTACTCGGGTTGATAATCAATGAAGATGCTAAGGGTGTTTTGTTATTGGGGCGTTAATCGACGGCTCGCTTACGGCACCACGATTTTTAAATCTGACACTGAATTAATTTAATTTTCTCCTGACTGCGCTGAAATAACGTGATTCCGTCCCTGAAAAGCGGGAGGAAAGTCGCCGATATTTGACCGCGAGCAGTGCGCATGTGCAGCGGGCAAGATATACGAGCCAAAACTCCCTAGGGCATCTTGCCCCCTATTTTCGCCCACTCCGAGGTTCCCAGCGGGACCGCCGCCTACCGCAGCGCTCGCGCTGCGAACCTCGAAGCGCGCAAAAACAGGGGCCACGATGCCCGAGCGAGTCTTGCCTCGTATATCTTCCCGCTGCCCATGCACACGGTTCACGGCCAGGTATCGTCGAATTTTTCCTCTCGCTTTTCAGCGACAGAAATCACGTCATATTTCAACGCAATCGGAAGAAAAGAATCGTATGCTACGCAGGAGGGAGCGCAATTTTCAATCGCGAAAATCGCGCTCTTCCCTTCCTTGTAGCATAATGTACTATTTGATATTCTTATTAACAAAAAAGTCCAACGTAACGGACTGCACGGGGAGAAATAATTGGTTGCCTCAATCAACTCGCATGGCTAAATACGCTCCAAGCGACTATGTAAGTTTATTGTCCCAACTTATTTTATCACTGGAGCCTATTCAACCAATTATCTGTTTTCATGTGAGAGGCGTATATTATACTCGTAATGCATTTTGTGTGTCATAAGAACGTTAGGCTCTAGACAATCACTACCTTAAACTATTGACATTGACAACGAAAGAGAATATGTTTAGTGTCATTATGAAACGAGGCATTTATTGAACGCTAAATTAATAAATTTATTTAGTTTTGACCTTCCCATTAATGAAACAGTCTAACGTAATGGATTGCGAGGCGTATATTATACGCGTAATTTACATTGTTTTTCATAGGTACGTCAAGTACTGGATTGCAGAATAGTACCTACTGTAAGAATACAATCGTTTTCACATTACTCAGAATATTAATTTCGTAGAATCTCGAATAACGGTACTCTACGGTCATAATAGTGGGGAGGTATCGTTTAGCCCTAGACCGAGAGCAGTACGATTTGATAGAGATAGCATCACGCCGAGACAAGACGTCATAATTAAATCTTCTATATATTATATTATCACTATCAGTATATTTGCTCATCTATAAAGTCCTGGCCAGTTATTCAAGTGAAAATCAACCATCATTGCACGGAAAAAAATGTGTGGTTGTGGCAACTACGTTTTCGATTTGCTGTACACAATGTCTAAAAAATGAGTTACCTCAACCATGTCGAATAGTAACCTCAACTATTCACGATTAGTTCTCGATTGGATTAGTTAGGTTAACTAATCCAAACGTTGGGACTACCCATGGAGACTAGAGTACAGGAGGCCGAACGCAATGTTGGAGAAGTGGTTCATGAAACGTCCGGATTTTGTGCCAGCTAGAGCCGATAGAGGCGCGACGGGCGTTGAGAACCGCGAGAGAGACGGACTGAGTATGGAAAGACAGCGAGACAGCAATTATTTGAAACTGCATATTTAGTATTTTTTGTATTTGTATACTGGGAATTATTATATAATTAGTTTGAACCGAAACATTTTGTGAATTGATTATTTTGTGACCTTTTATCTGTGGTAAATAAAAAACTTGTCTTTTGTAAATAAAAGGCTTATTTAACGAACTATTCCACAATGACTATTTTGTAAACTGATAACACTGATCTGCACATTTAAAACACTCAACCGCAGTGAATAGCAATGGTGGCTAATGTGACTTCCTTCAGTGCATCGCCAAACGACCAAGCACTTACTTCACTTCGGTTCTCAACGATCGAAGCGACGCTCGTGGAAATTTTTAGAACCATATCGTCCGGACGTTTCGTCGACCATATTTTCGCATCCTCCCCATAAGCGTTCGGCCTCCTGTACTCTACTCTCCATGGGACTACCACTCGAATAGCTGGGACTATCATTCGAATCGTCGGTATTATCATTCGAATCGTCGGTATTACCATTCGAATCGTTGGTATTGCCATTTGAGTTGCTAGGGAAATAGAATAATCGATTGGTTGTGTCAACTCGTTTCTTGGTTATGGCAACTAATCTTTTTTTTCCGTGTGGTATTCATAAAGATGAGTAAAATAATACAATACATCATGTAATCTGTATACTGACATTATTATTTTATTTTTGTAAGAAATGAAATTATGAGAGTATAAGATATTTTTATTAAAGACGTCTGACAAAAATATCGTGAGTTAAATCATTTCTGACTTGTGTATGAATGTGCGTCTGTGTGTGTATTTTTATTTTATTGGAATCTATTTTGTCAGAACTTATTAGCCATTTTACCTTGAATTTATGACAACCTATTCTACTTCAAGTAGTTTTGAGAAATAAATAATTACTTGAAATCTTTTGGACTAAAATTTATGTGTATGGTTATTTATTTATAGTTATTGATATGTCTGTGTCCATCAATTATATTTATATAATTATTATTTTATTTATACCATATACTATATTGTTTTATTTAAACTTTTCTGTGCTTTGTGATTTAAACTTGCATTTAAACATGACTTACGTCCATTAATTTTGTTAATTGAGTCTAAAATATCATTTAGGGATTCATTTTTATAAATTTCTCACTTCTAATAAAATAACTGTGGTATAATAAAAAAATAAAATCATTACACTACTTCGAAGAGATGTATATGCACTAGGAATGTCACGTTGAAGTGTCCATAGCCGAGACCGTTGCGGCAATATTGCTTGGGTACCACTATTTGTACCAGTAGCTGTGTTAGTGTCTGTGTGTGTGGTTCTTCCCTCCAAGCTTACCTTCGTGCGCCCTCCGTGCGCTAACTTGATTGGGCATCAGCCGTTAAACAACGACCCTAAAAATACTAAAGCTGATGCGACTGAACCAACAAAATAATCATCAAATCCACGCACGATGGCCACGGCCATAAGAGCTAGCTCAGACCGTTCTGTAAGGTAGAGGGACGCATTTAGAATAACGTCACATGAACTTGGCAGTTAAGGGGGAAACCACATTACGATGTTCAAAGAATCGGGTTAAAAAAATATAAATGATTGGTATAACTAATCAAGAGTAATAATAGTTGCCAAAATTTCAAAGTAAAATTCAAAACCGGTTTTATGAGCCTAAAACCGGCGGCCAATGAAGTCAGCGTTCGGCCGTACAGAAGGTGGAGTGCTCGCTCCGGTAGTCAACGCGTTTTTCTCGAAACGACATTTTTTTTATTCGCGTGAATTCTAGCTGGAAGACAAAAGAGAGCTCAAAAAGTAGATGAACCGATCGTTATGAAAATTGAAAGTGTGTTTTTTTATGCAATTACGAAAAACGACGGTTAAACAATTTTTTTTTCGTTAGTTTATTAATAACATTTTGGAATTATTATTATGCAAAATCAGTCTCTTTAGCACCTTCTATATGCTCGATTTTTTTCAGATTTTTATTTAATCGAGATTCTCTCCATTCTTTCGGAATCTTACGCGAGGTCACACTGTACTACGAAAGGTCTACCTTAAAAGTAATCCTACTTAAAACTACGTTAAATAGACCTCCGGAGAGAAAATCGACGGCGGACGTCCTATTTTAACTAAAATAAATTATTTCAGTCAATGGAACGCGGTGCCAGAAAAATGCCACGTTACAGTGTACGTATGGGTCATTTCATACCAATCGAGCTATTCATCTGCAGTTTGTAAGCATAATAATGGAAATTCTGTGAAATTTTGAGAAAAGTTGGAATGGTCTGTCGCAACGAAAAAAAAAATTATTCCTTTATTTTGTAAAAAAATGGCGGATATTTTATTTGCGTGACTATGGAAATTTTTTAATTAAAAAGTACATTCCAAAACTTTAATTTTGTACAGAAACAAATTTTTTTGTACGATCAGTAAGTTTGAATATACAGCGAATTGAAAAAAAATGAAATAAAAAAAATCGCTATTAAATTTTAGGGCATAGGTTCTAAAATTCTGAAATAATTTATGGATGTTACTGATACATTGAGCAAAAAATCTGGTAATTAAAAAAAATATAGTTGAACCGATGATAATCTAACTATAAACTATAATTCCCAGGAGGAACGTCTATACTTTATGATTACCGCAAATATAAGAAAATAATTGGATGAACCATTAATATAATTCCCAGGAGGAAGGTCTCTATTTTATGATTATAGCAAATATAATTATACTAGCAATCATCAAGATGATAATAGTTTCAAACATGTCGTTTCGTTGGATATACGATTTCAACGTTTGTTTTCAATAACCTTGTAAATATCGTTTAGTAAACCATATTATCATCGCTTCAATCATAAAACATTACAAGCTTTCTTATATTCGTTTCTATCATGTGAAATCGTTAAATCAACTATATGCTTTTCTCTCAGTGTACTCTAAACAACTTTTGAAAAAATTATGAAGACTTTTTGCGACCATGCTAAATTTGGGTGTCTCAGTATGGAATGACCCGTATATATGTTTGCGTGAAGATGAGAGTATAGCGTGGGTGTGTACGAAGTATGGAAGTTGGGTATAGATTAATTCGAGGCTCCAAGTTGGCTGCTAAGAAACTGCCGTTCCGAGCAAGTGGCAACCACTATGTTGTCCACTGTCCACTGCAGGTTGCCTGTTGGCTGCTCAATTCGTAGTTCTACTACTAACGATCGAGTGGTCCGAGTTCAAATGCCCGTGAAAAGCGGGACATTCCGTTAAATGGATAAACATTTGGCACGACAAGATTCATTCATCCGGATATACATACATATAGGTACGTACAGTATATCTTCGATTGAATTTTATATTAGTGTGCAAAATAGTGATCCGCGAGGATCAAGCGAATGTAGACATACGTATATTTTCTTCGTGTGCTCGAATCTGCTCAGCGTTTAGAGAAAAAGAAAAGAAGAACATTATTTGAAATAAGTTATTTTTATTTAATTGTTGTATAATAGAATTTTGCCAAATTCCTATAGATTCCGAAACTTTCTACGGATCTTTACTTACGTTTAGAGAAAAAGAAAAGAAAAAAATTATTTGAAATAAGTTATTTTTATTTAATTGTTGTATAATAGAATTTTGCCAAATTCCTATAGATTCCGAAACTTTCTACGGATCTTTACTTACGTTTAGAGAAAAAGAAAAAAAACATTATTGGAAATAAGTTATTTTTATTTATTTGTTGTATAATAGAATTTTGCCAAATTCCTATAGATTCCGAAACGTTCTCGGATCTTTACTTAACTGCATAATTGAACATTATTTCGTTTTCGTAGAAAATTTGAGCTTGCCAGCTCAACTTTCGGAAAAGTTTGTGAAATTGCGTCATTTTTTCGAACAATCTGAATCGTATCAATGATTTCGCCCAAATTCAATACCAAACAACATTAAATGTATCTACACTTATGAAAAAAAATTTAGTACAATCGTTTTTTTAACGAATTTTATGAAAGTTGGAAGGACTACGCCATTTTTTTGAAAAATTAAAAAAGGTGCAAGATCTAAATTTCTGCATAAGCTTCACTCAAAATTGCAACAATTGCTTCATTTTTGTGGCAAGTGAATTACTGTTCTCCACGTTTTGGACCACTCTGAATATCCTGACATGAAAAACTCCAAAAAAAAAAAAAAAACAGAATGCTCGGTATTTTCATGAAATAGATAAATATTTTTAAACACATATTTCTTCTATAAAAATATGAATAATTTCATTACACCCACTTTATTTAATATAAAAAGTTTATGAACGAGATTAAGAAAAAATATCTGGTGAACTGATTCAGTTCTATATTTATATCCATTGATTACATCTACATATTATGTCGTATATAAAAATATTGAACGAATGATTATCTACAGCCGTAAAGTTCGTGAGAATTAGCTACAACATCCGCTGCAGTTGTCCGAGCCAGAGTAGAATAGCAGTTTTTAATCGAAGCCTGAGGGGTCGCATTGCGAGTCGTTCTGACACTGAGGACTCTGCTGAATGAAAGCGGCGAGAAACCTTGAAAGTTTCCAGTTTCACTGGGTGCCATTTATCTGTGTCCTAATAATACATCTATTTCTCTATAGAGAAATGTGACACCGATGGATACTCGAATAGACTTCGTAATCGGACATTGCTATTATGACACTCGCTATTGTGGGGGTATAAATTTAGCATTCCATTAAGAGACAGTGATACAACTGTGGGAATTTTGTCGCCCAATGTTAAACGCCTGTAGGTCTGTCTCTCTCGCACATAACCTCAATTTTGGTTTTTCGAATCTCTTGAAAAAACAGCATTGAGTATCGTCGAGCTAGAATCTTAGTCCATCTCTATAATAATCGCTCGCATTCTTTTATAACTTGAGCCCCATTTATCAAGCCGTTTGAAAAAACATAGGTTTGCAATTTTTGAAAGTGGTGAAGGAAGTAATGCTGCCTCTTAATATTACAGTTAGAAATTTTTGTACGAAAATTGATATAAAGTATTGGACCTTTTTTTGCGGATATGCGTATAAATTTTTTTTTGTTTCTTTCCGTATGCCTTCTTCAGGCTTTTACGTTGCCCCTCTCCCCTTTTTTCCGTTCTATCGTAAACACCTCTTTCCCCGTTCACTTCACGGATACCCCCCCCCCCAGAGTGTTGTCCGCAGCCACTCATCCTAATACACTACTGTATCGCATTTGCACGAGGGCACAGGGAAACTGCGGAAAACCTGGCCGATACAGACGGCTTTATTTTTATTGAGTTTCTATTGTATGAGAATACATTAGAAACTCTGAAAAACTGCCTCCCGCTCAGCAGTTGGCGCGCAAACCACCCGTGTGGAAATCTGTTGGGGATAAACTGGTTTGAACCTAGCGTCTAGCCAGTTTTTTCTATCAAGTTTTTCTGTAGTGGGACTAGACATAATCTGGCCAGAATGCACTGATAGATAGTATATCTATCTAGGATCTGTCTAGCTTTCATAGCACAGCTTACCTGACCACAGTCTAGACATAATATATCTAGCATCCACGTATAGATGCCGATGCCATCTAGTGTCAATCTAGTTTTACTTGAATATTTGTATTTGGCGCTACGCGGGCGTTTTCCGATACAGGGAGATTCCGATACAGGGTCTAGTCGTGACACGCTGCGCAGCGAGTTATTATTATGTAGAGTGGCACACGGAAAGAAAGTCTTGATTGAAACAACCAAGTGCTATGGTTATATATGCGCCAGACAATGAATTGGTTAGACCGACCAATTTCTTGGTTAGGCTACCAATTTCTTGGTTAGGTTAACCAAGTGACTTGGTAAGCTAACCAAGTGACTTGATTAGACCAACCAAGAAATTAGTAGCCTAACAAATAACTTGGTTGGTCTAACCAATTAATTGTCTGTCGCATATATAACCATAGCACTTGGTAGTTCCAACCAAGCCTTTTTTTCCGTGCACGTGCATGTTCGTGAAAGGTACCAAAAAATACGTTCTAGAGGACTACGATGTTCTGTTTTGTTTTGTACGACGCGAAAAAATTTACATTTTCTTGTTTTTTGCGATAGGCCTTATCGAGATATTTGATTATTATTGAAAAAGTGATTACGTACGTTATTAAATAGTGTTCCCTGTTTAAATAGTGTTAAACAGCTTTCCTGTTACGTGCTAATGCAATAAATGACGGTTTATATTAATTCTGTTTTTTATTTATCCTAGGCTATTTAACCGATATCTGGGTTCAATAGAGAAATCCGGTCTAGCACCTCGTCAATTTTATGCTACAGGGTTAACCGATTTCCGTACTGGCTAATCACTAGCTAAGTTTACTGGGCGAATTAATAGAATCTTAGCCAGATTTTACATACAGTCAGATTTTATATACAGCGAGAAATTACACATAGCGCTCGGATCTAGCTAGTTTTCCGACCTAGATCTTGTACAGAAAATAAGAAAACTAGTCGATTTCTAGGTGATGGCGAGTTGGAATTTCCACACGGGCAGTGTACGGCTAAGCGGTCACCCATCCAAGTTATGGCCGCAAATAATGCTGCTTAACTCTGGGGACCGCCGAAGCCACACACCGACCACGCGTCCACTACTGTCGGTCGCACAGGAAAAAAGGCTTGGTTGGAACTACCAAGTGCTATGGTTATATATGCGACAGACAATTAATTGGTTAGACCAACCAAGTAATTTGTTAGGTGACCAATTTCTTGGTTGGTCTAACCAAGTCACTTGGTTAGCTTACCAAGTCACTTGGTTAGTATAACCAAGACATTGGTAGCTTAACCAAGAAATTGGTCGGTCTAACCAATTAATTGACTGACGCATATATAACCATAGCACTTGGTTGTTTCAACCAAGCTTTTCTTTCCGTGCGGATATGCGTATATTAAATGTAATATACAAATAATAATTAGTATACAAAAAAAATGTTGTTACATTAATATACAGTATACTAAACACTTCATAAAATTTGTTTTGAATATAATTATTGGTATTTTACAATATATCTGTATATTAAATTAAATTAATATACAGATATGAAGACTATTAAATGAAATTTCATATACCGTAACTGCAAAAGAACTTCCAATACATATATTAATTTTCAAAATTCTTGACAGTGTATGTGCTACAACTTTCTATCGCTTAGCCACAATCACTAATTTCACTGGCACTCGCGGGAGCTCGAGAACTTAAGACTATATTTACTACCTGGTGAGGTAATAAATATCACTAGGTATTAAATATCAGCTTCTGCAACTCTAAATCATAGGTATTATATATTTATGAAAGATAAGAAAAGGGCACGGCGTTATCTAAATTTTTAATTGAGAATTGAGGTGTAAAACAATCAGACTTACTTGATGCATTTATAAAACGTCTTTCAACAAATAAAATGAGCTAATGCTTGTTAAGATCGAACTATAATTATAAATTTGACTTCTAAAAAACTCGGAATAGTATGTCCCATTGGTTATTGACGTAAACTGAGTTACTTTTCTGTAAATTAATCTACATTTTTTTTCTACATTAAGTAGAATTTCTTCGATTTAGATTCACCTTCGTTTTTTAAATTCATTTTCCTCCAAAAATGGGTAGAAAAAATGTTTGGTAACTTAGTACTCGATTGATCCGACTATGTGACCTTAAGGAAAATAATCTTTTTCATCGAGCAGGACTCTTGGTCGTTAAAGAGATAAGCTCACCCTCGTACCTCTGATATTGTTATTGTTATTATTATTATTATTATCAAAATAATAATATTATCATAATAATTTGACACTACACATAATTAGGAGATAAAGTGAGATAAATAGTCAAACAATGAGTAAATACATGCCGTACAATTAGTACGGAGTTTTCCAGTTGAGTTTTTGTTCTTGTTGTTAATCCGAACCAGGATAATGGAATATAAGTGGAACGATCCACAGGCGTGGGCGAGTGTAACTTGTTTGTCTTTAAATAGAACAAACCGGTCCGCGCCATTCTCCATCATTGCTATCTTCCGTTCTCCCTTCTTCTTCGCGTACAATCGGCTCATTGGCAACAAGCTCATGGAAAAAACGGCGCACGTTCTGAGAAAAGAATGTGATTAGCCGAGGGAGGGGGAAAGGTATTTATTTATTTTTAGGACCCGCTTGATTACTAATCCTATTACAAAGGGCAGGGTTAGACACCACAGCGCTTATATCGAGCGAGGGAACATCGGGATATCGTCCGTGACGCGCGCAACCCCGACCTCGGGGTGTTCGGTGGACTCTGCAACAGATGGAACTGACGAGAAAGCCCGCGAGCCGCGGGATTGGTAAATATTAAAAATACTCGGTGATATTTTGATGGTCCTCAGAGGGCGGCAAAATTTATGGGGTAGAGACACGGCTTATTGTATGTTTTCGAACATTAAGCCTCTGGGAGTCCGTTTAAAAGGTTCCCTTGCTTTTTTATATTTACAATAATAATAAACGGAAATTCATTTTTCAAAGTTTGGTTTGATAAATATATTGTGGTGTAGGAATGAAATATATTTTCAATACTTTTAAACAAATCATTAAAACTGGTAATTAGGAAAAACTGAAAATTTTTAGACTTCTGCAATAATTGAAAGTAAATCAAATTATTTAGTCTTTAACAATGAATTCTAATATTTTTTATTTTTATTTTTTATTTAGTTATTAGACAGCAAATTATTGCTGTCTAATAACTATTTAGATAGTAGAAGTAGGAGACACAAAAAAAGATTCAAATTTTTCGCGTTTCGAAAACTACCCCTAGAGGACGAAGTCAACCCCAAGTATTGTTTACATTTTTCATTATCTACTGCAACGCCGACTGAGACGTTTAACATTAACATACGACATACAAACAATTATTAATTAAGCAAAACACATACAAAATCACATATACACAGTAAATAATGTAAAACGGATATATTCAAACATGAACATGAACAAAAGTTTGGCAGCAGCGAGAGTACATTTGGTCACCAAATGTTTTATTGTAGCTGTACCATTAAGGGTTTTTCTGCGAGCCAAGGACGTTATCAACCCCCGCTTTTACCTGAGGGGTTGAAAACGTCTGTTGGGCAAACCAAGGACTGCTACTACTTTTTTAAGGAGTTACACCTAGTTGGCGACCGAAAAAAAGGCGTGTTTTTGTGAATTTTTTTTGGGATAATGATTGCAGGTTTCGAACTGTTTTTTTTTAAATTCATAGTAAAGGGTATATCTTTGACTATATTTCGTAATTGTTTTACTGGAAAAAATTCACAAATGTAGCAGATATAATATATTTCCCGGACCGCTGTTCAAAAAAAGCCTTCCGCGGTGATCACTGTAACTTCCACACCAATGATCTGAAATTAAAAAAACAAATAAATTCAGTTTTTTAATCGTATTATCTAGTCCTTAATCGAAAGATTTGATAAAATATTAATTTTTGAAAAAATGGTCGGCGATCGAAAGTGAAAGTCTAAGTTTCGGTGAAAAAATCACACAAGAAAATGTATTGATTTCGACCAGATTTATTTATTTGAATCAACCCTCATAAAATAATGGAATAGGATTCTCAATCATAACTCAATAGTATTCTCAAGAACTAATAGTCAATAGTTGAGGGTAATATTCGAAGTGTTTGTGGCAATAAATTCATTAGTTGTCGCAACAAATTTTTGAGAGCTCTGATACAGCAAATTAAAAACAATATTTTCTTTCCCTGTAAATTAGGCTTTGATCGTCGAAATGAGCATTAATTCGCTCGAACCCTAGCAATCACGGCGACTGTCAAAGTGACCACAAAAGTAACGCTCAATACAAGTTGTTTTTTGCACAGAAGAAACTTTCGGAAATTGTCAAAATGTCCTGAAAGTTATCGTGATTGCTAGGGTGTTCGGTGTTGTAATACAAACCGTAGTACGGATAGTTTCCGCGTAACTTTGGCGCCATCATCGCTATAATGGCGAGAGTGACGACTGTGCTCGACAATCGTTAGATTTCCCAATAAAGATGGCCGACATCAAGCACGGCCACATCTCATCGCTCGCATTAAAACAGTTTCCATATCAACAATAAACACATTCGATAATGTATCGTTGGAAAACTATAATTTTCCAAGGCGGCAGGATGTTCGGTATTGTAATTCAAACCGTAGTACGGATAGTTTCCGCGTAACTTTGACGCCATCAGCGCTAGAACGGCGAGAGTGACGACAGTGCCCGATAACCGTTAGCTTTCCCAATAAAGATGGGCGACATCAAGTTCACATCGCTCGCATTAAAACAGTTTCCATATCAACAATAAAGGTCATAATAAAACAAAAACTCGTCATTCTTATTTCTCGGATCGACCCATCGCCCACATATGAAACAAAGGGATAGATAATTTTTGTTGAATGTGTATCGACGTTCAATGTTATTAGGGCATGTATGTCCCAACGGACACGAAAACGTTGAAATATTTCAATTGTATTTTTATTCGATGAATGTCCACACTGCTATGATCCAATATCACAAGGCAGACTTGAAAGAATGAGACGGGCAACTAAAACATTTGTATAGTCAGACAGTTTGACTGAGAAGAATGCACGTATGAATATAAATGTTGATACATATACATTCGCCAGTTTAACACCCACAACCGGTACCTACGCCCTCACGAAAAGAATGTCGGTACGAGCTTATATCACATTGGTAAAACGCATAAACGCATGAGTCATAGAATATTCGTTTACATTTCTTGCCATGATGCAACATACTATAAGTTAAGATAGCGTGGGAAGCCGTAGCGTATCATTTTGCGTTTTCCCGAACTCGTAAAGCGGCGTGATCGTCATGATTGACCTTTACGAGTAGGAAAATTGAGTGTATCCCAACTTATTGTTTTATCGTTTCACAAATTCGATACTTTATAACCGGTGATAAATTGTCTACACAATTTGTTAGACATTGTTATACATAATGTCTAAAAAATTATTTGCCTCAACCATAGCGAATAGTAACCTCAACTATTCACGATTAGTTCTCGATAGGATTAGTTTTTTTTCCCCCAGCCTGGAGGCATTACGCCTATTGCAGGGTCGGCTCGGATCAGTAGCCAGTCCCCCCTGAGGGTCTGGTCCGGATCAGTAACCAGGCCCCCATGCGGCCGCATCCGACTTCCCCCGCGCAGAAATAATTAGACCCGGCGGCACTCCCGCCGGGACTGCCGGCAAGTCTGGTTGTTGGACCTGCCGGGTGCCCGCGACAGGCCCGCGGGAGCCCCGCATTAGTATTTCTAAAAGATATTCCGAAATAATATCTCCAGGAAGTATTTGTGGATTAAACGGTACGCACCTTCTTTTCTTTTACATGTATTAAGCCATAAGCGAAGTAGGAGTTACAAATACTACATGTAAATGAAAATTTCGATAATTGTAGAGATCAAAAGAGTACATCTTGCTCGATATTGTTGCATAATGTTTTTCTCTTTGTGGTTGTGGTTATGGTTGTCGTTTTAGTTGTCGTTGTCGTTTTCGTTGTCGTTGTCGTTGTCGTTGTCGTTGTCGTTGTCGTTGTCGTTGTCGTTGTCGTTGTCGTTGTCGTTGTCGTTGTCGTTGTCGTCGTTGTCGTCGTTGTCGTTGTCGTCGTTGTCGCGTTGTCGTCGTTGTCGTCGTTGTCGTCGTTGTCGTCGTTGTCGTCGTTGTCGTCGTTGCCATCGTTGCCGTCGTTGACGTCGTTGTCGTCGTTGTCGTCGTTGTCGTCGTTGTCGTCGTTGCCGTCGTTGCCGTCCTTGTCGTCGCTGTCGTTGTTGAACGTACTTATTACGTAACTTGTGTGTTACGTAATATTTCATATTACATATTAAGCTTACAATATTATATAACGGAAATTACAAAAGTGACAGCTAGGCATAAGATTTTGTTATTCATGGCGTTGTTCACAACCACAACCACAATCACAAAGACAAAGAGTAAAACAACCACAACCACAACCACAAAGAGAAAAAAATTATGCAACAATATCGAGCAAGATATACTCTTTTGATCTCTACAATTATCGAAATCTTCATTTACATGTAGTATTTGTAACTTCTTCTTCGCTTATGGCTTGATACATGTAAAAGATACGAAGGTGCATAACGTTTAATCCGTAAATACTTGCTGGAGATAATATTTCGGAATATCTTTGAAAAATATTAATGCGGGGCTCCTGCGGGCCTGTCGCGGGCGCCCGGCAGGTCCAACACCAGAGGCCCGCAACCGGACCTGCCGGGAGTGCCGCCGGGTTTAACTATTTCGGCGCGGGCCCCCTCTATATCGCATTCGCAATAGCATTTCAGCCATGGGTATAGGGAAACTGTGGAAAACCTATGCCGATATAGTCGGTCTCGAGTTCGCCTCACGGCACCGGAGCCACGTCACGTTTCGTCGAGAACGTAAACACGGACTACAGCTGTATACATGTGACCTCCACAGGTAGAGGATTGGATTAGTTAGGTTAACTAATCCAATCGTTGAGACTACCACTCGAATAGTTGGGACTACCATTCGAATCGTCGGTATTATCATTCGAATCGTTGATATTACCATTAAGCAGTGGATAGAGACGCGGCCTCTCAAGCAGGGGGCCCGGGTTCGATTCCCGGCCGGGCACCAATGGAATTTTTCTATGTGCTTTTTTCTGTAATCCCCGGTGGTTCGGAACCCACCTAAAACTGTAGGTCCTGAATATCCATCGCGCCGTAGTTATCAAGGGGCTTGCCCCGTTTACAAAGAAAATTCGAAATTTTCTCAATTTTAAATATAGAAACCAGTAATTTTTCCTTACAAAATTTATAAAATGTATTTCGTCGATATTCGAAAACATTTAAAGTAAAATGAGTGCTTCTTTGAGCTGGTATAATAAAATTACAAATATCGGGACTAAGAGTCAGGGTCATAGAATTACCGAGTTGGCTTAAATTACCTTTTATATATAGTATGTCTAGAGTTTTGTCAAAGATTATACCGAATGTAATAAACTGCAAAGCGATACGCGATAACCTTCCGGCGTACGTAGTGTAGGCGAAAATTTAGTGACATAGAACCGCGTGGGTTGTTCTTGATAGAGTTTATAGGTACTCCGAGAAAATAAGGTAAAGTACATTAACTTGCGACATAAGAATTCTACCGCTGCAGGAATGAGCATATTAAAAATTGATGATGCCTGAATAATTATTATTGCTATAAGTTCAAAGGTGACCATGACTATTAATTATTTCTACGGAGAATTTTTCACTTTTCATTAAGTTTCCTTCCTAAAGGAGCCAAAATCGATGTACCTACTCTTTCATAGACTTGGTAAAAGATGAAAAAATAATGAAGTTTCTACTTTGCATCCGTTTGCTCTCTCGTAGAGGAAATCCTCTATGAAAAAGTCATGAAAACAAAGCTTAAGCTTTGTTTTCATGACTTTTTTTATTTTTTCGAGATTTTCATGTCAGGATACTCCGAATGATTCGAAACGCCAGGAAAGATGGTCATTATTCTAAAAATATGTAAAAAGTGTCCATATTCAGAAAATATGTTGACGCATATGTGCTCGCATATATTTGTGTGTCTGTGTGTTTGTAGGGCTTTGAAAATTCAAACACCCGCAACTCAAGAATCGTTTTACACTGTTAAAAATGTTTGCAAATTTACCTTACCGCCAATTTTATTCATCAGTTGATATATTATATTTAATATACGTGTGTATTAAAATTACAACTTTTTATTTTCATCTTTCTAATTTTCATAGTAATTTTCCTAATTTTTATAGGATTTAGTAGAAAATACTGTAATTTTACATTTCACTTAAAATTTGGCATAATAGTGAAGCTCCTCTTCAATTTTTGTAATATTCACTCAATGTTGTTTGGTCCTGAATTAGGCTGAAATCGATAAAGCGGTCCCCATTTTACGGAGCCCTGCATTTTTTTTAAATTTACTTTGTATTCAAACTTTTTAAAAAATTTAATTTGTATTAAAACTGCAAATAGCAAAGCCACATGTCATACATAAACCCAATGAAATTTTGTGATTTTAGGTACACAATTTAACGAAGATCGGTAGAAGTGTTCGAATTATATTTGATTTTGATTTTTTCTTTATTGTGTCTTAACGACCAAAATTTTGTTAAACGTCAGTTTTTCAAATTCACTTAAAACCAGTATGCAAAGTAAAAGACATGCAGTATACAGAAACTTTGTACATGGCTTCCTCATTATTATTTTTTTTCACAAAGCTTCCTTTATGACGAAACTAAAATCGATGACCATACTTTTTAATAGAGGTAGATTTGTAAAAAATAAAAAATAATGAGGAAGCATTGCTCAAAGTTCCACTTTTTTAAAATTAATAATACGAGGGTTTTTATATTTTTCGGTACATCTCACTACGTATGTTTTTAGTTCGTCCAGGATGTAGGTACGGAGAAGTACTTACTTCCTTAACAGATTGTTGCTTCTGTGCAAGCGTGTGGAAGGTATGTTACGGAGACTGTAAATGGAAGGTAGGTGCATGCCAGTGGTCGTAAAAAAAAGGTCTCTGGAGCTCGGAGCTTAGGATCTAGACGGTAGGGTGTAAAGTTTACCCCACGCGATTTTACCTTGGTTAATTTACCGCAACGTGTCGATGGTCATTTATTCTCCACGCTATGGTGTCCACAATTTTAAGATTTTCTCGATTTCATAAATTTTTTAGTAAGTTATTACGTAAACCGTGCAAATCTTAAGTTGCTAATAAAAGTCTATTTTATTTTTCTCAGAAATGGTGTGTGATAAAAATGATATATAGAAAAAAAATTTATCCGGCATTTTATTATTATATTAAATTTAATTAATTATATTAAAAATAGATGTTATATATATTTTGGATACATGTCAAATACATTTTTGTTTTGCATGTATTTTGAGTATATGTTAAAAAATATATTAATTAACTTTTCAATACAAGTTTAACTTTACCCAAAAAATTATTGATATGAGAAAAGTAATCACATGATTTTACTTCGTTTTTCGTAGAATTTAACGGAAAGTGTAGAAATTGAAGAAAAACTGGTAATTTTGTAATTCGAATATTTAACCATTACAAAACATTGTTATTCATAATTAATTATATTAAAAATAGATGTTATATAAATTTTGGATACATGTTAGATACATTTTTGTTTTGCATGTATTTTGAGTATATGATAAAATATATATTAATTAACTTTTCAATAAAAGTTTAACTTTACCCAAAAAATTATTGATATGAGCAAAGTAATCACATGATTTTACTTCGTTTTTCGTAGAATTTACCGGAAAGTGTAGAAATTGAAGAAAAACTGGTAATTTGTAATTCGAATATTTAACCATTACAAAACATTGTTATTCATCCCAACACTCACATTATCGATGATCGTTGAGGGGAGACTCAACATAAACGGCCATGAACGTCAAAGAGGCAACACCATAGGGTGAGTGTGAGTGTTGAGGCGTTGAGCCACCCCTTAAAAGATGTAAGAGACTATAAGACTTGAAAAAAAAGTTTTTAACAAATTTTTGTTCCATCTGTTTCACTATATTTTCTGTTATATATGCGGTGTGGAAGATAAAACGTTGAACCCATTTTTCATGGATGCGGCCTTAGCGGAAAAGCTCTATGGATCTGATATACTTGGTCTTAACCAGCGAAGGGAAAGAATAATAAGAAGCTGTCAATTACGTAGAGCCCACTGCTCTATCAGCGGAGAGATGATGTTTTCATGTAATAAAAAGAACCAGATTCTTTGAAAAAAATACACAAACCAAAGAATAGTTCGCAGGTTTTAAAGCACCTGACTATTTTGTGTGAGATATTAGTATATTACGCTACAAGTGCCGAAAAACTTTTTCTAACGAGAGTTGTACAAAATTTGACTTCACAAGGTGTGACAATGCCAATTTAAGAGAAGGGTGCCTAAAACGTCCATTGTCACATCGAGTGAAGTAAAATAATTTTGTTTCCCGATAGAAACATCGAGAAAACTGGTTCAGAAGTTCGGATTTTAGAAGTTTCTAAATTTTCGAAAAAATTACCTTATTGCATGAACTTTTGCAATAGTTCATATACTAAAATTCAGTTTGCAATAGTACATATACGAAATTTATATTCAAGTATGTTAGATACACAATTAAGTGGAGATTGGCAGAAACGTTCGGATTATATAGGAATTTGAATTTTTCTTTATTACTTTTTGAGGATGCAAATTTTCAAATTTATTTAATAGAAGAATCCAAAGTAAAAACGTGCATGTTACTTCCTCATAATTTTTCACTTTTTAGAAAGCTTCCTAAGCCAAAATCGATGAGCATACATCCTCTTCTTAATTTGTAAAAAGTGAAAAATAATGAGGAATAAATATGCAAGGATCCACATTGCGGACCTGTTTTTTTTTGCACTTAACATTTTAGTAAAAAATATTTTAACAAGCCGCTTATTTCCTTATAAAATCTACCCGGGAGAAATATTAATATATGTATACCCATAAAATTATACCTATATAGTCATATATGAAAGCATGTAAGATCTTACGCGGCTAAACTTGGAACTATGTATGATTATACATCATATATGATGTATAATCAGGCAGCACATGAGATGTACTATATGTGCTGTTTTCTTATGAAGGAAGCTTTGTTTTCGTGAATATTTATTACCCGAGATGTTCATTTTAATATGTATAAAATTGCCTGAATGATCAAGCAAAGTAGTTTAGAATGTTATCAGCCTGATATGCGACTGAGTACTAATAAAGAGGAAGCAATGTGCAAGATTCTACTTTACATCCTTCCTTTAATTATATAAATAAACATATTGTGAATTCGCTTTTTCTATTTCGTTATTCCGTTATTTCGTTATTATTAGAGAATTTTCGAAAGTAAATGTGACAACACATATTTTAAAAATGAATTCAACATTCCATAAAATCTCATACGGTTCTTCACTAAATATATATATATATATATATATATATATATATATATATATAATCATCGAATATTGGTTCATTTATACACAAATTTGTGTCAATTTTTTGAAAAATTCAAAATTCCATAAAATTTGAACCACTTTACCGATTCCAGCCAAGATCCATACCAAACAACATTGAGTGCACCTACTCTTATAAATAACTATTTAGCAAAATAGACTGAATTTTACGAAAGGTAGAGTGCCCACGCCCTTTTTTAAAAAAATTCAAAGCGGCATAAAATCGAAATTTGCCCTAACTAAGTGCCATGGTTAAATACTCTCCAAGCGACAAAATTGGTTGGGAGAACCAACTATTGGGTGTCACAACCAATCCATTGGATGTCACACCCAATCGCTTGTGACGCCGGATCGGTTGGTTGTGACATCTAATAGTTGGTTCTCCAAACAAATTTTGTCACTTGGAGCGTATTTAACCGTGGCACTTGGTTAGGGCAACCTATTATTTTTGTGTGTGTTGTATACATACACACACCCGTGTGCGAATTCCCGTATACGGTCTAGTACTGAAACAAGTTTGGCTGCCAAGTTTTGTTAGGTAGTGCTGTCGCAGTATTGTCAAATCACTGGTCACGTGCTAGGTCGAATCTGGTAGCTAGTACGTCTAAGATAAAATATATGGTACTCAGCCAAGACCCGCCGAAGTACTGGGCGTAACCTAAACCACAACTTATCTCATTATCGGCAAACAAATTTTATGAGTACCAGCTTGACATCCGGCTGAGTACTGAGGTGGCTCTGCCACGGCACTTGTCTTAAGTACCAGCTTTACATTGTAGCCATCGCACAGCCAACAGTCGCCAGAGTACTCGGCGTGTCTTGTGATGACAATTGTCATAACACTATTTTTGTCTGCCGAGTGTTGTGAGGCAGTCCTTTTACAGTACCGATTAACTACTGACCCTATACTGCGTCTGTCCTGGCGGCCAGTACTTCTAAGTTGACATAGACGGCAGTCCGACAAGAGTCGTTTAGGTACTGGGGATGGTCTGGGCCGAAACTTATCCTAATGTCGGCGAGCAAACTTCATCAGTATCGGTCTGATATGCGGCTGAGTACTGGCGTCATATTTTCCCGACACTTGCATTTCGTACTGCCTGAACAAGAGAACCAACGCACGCCTGACAGTTGTCTGAGTACTGAGCGCTGTCTTAGATGAGACTTCTCATGTCGTAACTATAAATTCATTAAATACGCCAGTTCTTGTATTTATGTACGGCTCTTTGATTAAGAGAAATTGTATCCAGATTTGTATAAAGCACCATCGAAATCCTTTACGTATTCAGTGTCTGATTGAAATTTAGTTACAATGTGCATTTTGGTCTGCCATTTTGAAATTCTGTATTTCGATATGCCATCTTGGGCCCGTGTTATAATTCATGAATTCCGTATTCAGATTCGTTATCAGAGACTGCGAAAACCTAGGGGTGTTGAGTTTCATCTAAATCGAAACGGTTTTTAAGTTTTGGTCCGCCATATTGGATTCGCCAATCTGAATTTCCTAATTTGCAGTTAGGATTTGTAGTCAACGACATGAATAGCTTTCGGGTAGGGAGTCTTATTCACACCATGCTACTTTTAGCATTTTCGGTCCGCCATATTGGATTCGCCATTTTGAATCTCTCAATCTTGAGATCAGAGTCGTAATCAGCGACCTCAAAAATATCAGGTGGCATATTTTTACTCAAATCCGTCTATATTTCTGTGACTGTTATACTCGAAGCAACCTTTATGAAAGTCCAGCATCAGATATCCATATAGTCGGTTTGGTCTAGTGGTTGGCGTGCACGTCCATAGGTAGATAGGTATTTAGGTAGATCGACAGTTCTTAGGTTCAAATTCCCACACATCACTTCTCAGAAAGCATCACGGAAAAATTGTAATTGTGAAGGAATCACTATTTTTCATTTTTTAATATTAATAAAATAATATTCCCAATATAATTAATATAATAACATATTTTTATTATGTAATATCTAAATATAACAATAACAATGTGAATATTAATATTCGGTAATGTTCATATCAATTGTCCCGACTCTGGCTCGCTTCAGAAACTGGACCTCGGCTCCGTCCAATCAATGAACTTTGGCCCAAGACTAGCTAAAAGCACTACACCAGTACTGTTAGTTAGTACTATGCTAATATTAGAAAACAAACTGTGGACCGGTGTGATCATTCCAGCGTTGTCCCAGCATTAAGTCAGTAATGATTCCGTACCGCCCAGTATTAATAGCCATTACCGACAACATTGGCAACTGTACTGCGCCAAGATATAGCCAGTTTGAAATTCGTACATGGGCATTAGGGTGGCCCAAATGTCAGCCGTATTTTTGAATTTTTGGTCTCACCCCATAAAATAATTGTTTTCGGTGAAAAAACAATTTTTATGAAAAATAGAGATTGCGAAAAATTATTTAGAGATTGCTCAATAATTTTGAAAATTTCCGAAACGTTTTCTTTTTCTTCATTTTTTGTAATCTCTCACCCCTCGTATCATCTTGTTATCTCATTCCTAGTTTATGGTCGAAATTTTGGAAAAAAATATTAACTTCAAAACGTCGCTCAATGACAAAAAACATTTTGGAATTTATTTTCAATTTTTATTTTTTTCTCAACTTTCACCCCTGATTTTCACGAATCCGATTTTCAAGAATTAAGTCGTTTTTTTTGCTAATCGAGAATCGCGAAAAACGACTTATTTCGTTCAGCGATCGCCTAACGTTAATATTTTCATAACATTTTTTAAACTATGAACTAGACGTCTGATAATGAGAGAAAATCAGGGGTAAAAGTTGAGAAAAAATAACAATTGAAAATAAATTCCAAAATGTCTTTTGTCCTTCTGAGACGTTTTGAAGTTAATATTTTTTTCTAAAATTTCGAACATAAACTAGGAATTATCTAGGAGTTAACAAGATGATATGAGGGGTGAGAGATCACAAAAAATGAAGAAAAAAGAAAATTTTCGAAAATTTTTAAAATTGTTGAGCGACCTCTAAATAATTTTTCACAATCTCCATTTTTCATGAGAATTGTTTTTTCACCGAAAACAACTATGTTATGGGGTGAGACCAAAAATTAAAAAATACAGATGAAATTTGGGTCACCCTAATGGGCATACATACGACCATTTTTTTGTAGACCACTTTTCTCGATGTTTTGGACCATTCTGAGTATCTTGACATGAAAATCACGAAATTTTTTTTTTCGTGATAGCATAACTATCTCTATGAGGAATCAAAATTGTTCCAACTAAAAAACTAATTAACTAAACGAATAATAATTAACAAATAAAATAATTAATTTAATTTAAAAAATTGATGCACCTAAAAAGATTGACTGAACTAAAAAAAAATTCTTTATTTCAACTCTGCATCACTCATTTCACTCAACGTGACGCTAGTAACAATCGGGATGAGAAAGTTACGTGTTGCGGCACGACAGTAGCAATTTTTCTTAACTAGGTCTCTTAACATATATTTTCACTAGTTTTTAATACCAATAGAAACACAGTGACCCGTGAAAATAAGAAAAAGTATCCCTCCGTCTGTGACCTTCTGCTCCGTGTCGATCCCATTTTTCAGCGACTGTGACTTTCAACAATGTCTTTTTTCCACAGAATAATATTTTTCCAAACTCAGGAATGTCAACAGTCGTTGAGACGAGGATTCCGTATGCATCGCTCGATTTCTTTATTTGTCTTACAGATAAAGGAGATAAAATATCGTAAGTCAATTATTCCGTCGTACTTTAGTAAAACTGAATTATTACGTAAACTTTGAGATGACATTTCTTATAAAATAAAGTTAGCAATCAGATTTGAGAGTTTACAGTAGTAAAATTCAATTTACTGCTCATACCTGTACCCAACAATTTTATAATAATCTTATAAACCCAAAAAAAAAATACTTTTACGTAATTCACAGGATGTTTATTTAAAGTAATAATAACAGCTGCACGATTATCAAAATTATCGAAGAGGTTTAAGATAAATGTGGTTGAATTAATTTAAAAAACATCTTATACGCTAAGGTTTGTCACTTAATTTCCATTACAAATTAAAGTGCCAATCTGTCAATAATAGCAGTTGACCGCTCTCCTAAATACCAATAAAATCCAAATAAATCTTTAAAAAAAGATGCAAAGTAGAACCTTGCACATTGCTTCCTCATTATTTTTCGCTTTTTACAAAGCTCCCTCTGTGAGGAAGCAGTATGTTATTCAATTTTGGCTTCCTCATGGAGGAAGCTTTGTAAAAAGCGAAAAATAATGAGGAAGCAATGTGCAAGGTTCTACTTTGCATCTTTTTTTTTTATACCTTGTGTCTCTTTTGCAGAGGTGTTTTATACAGCTATAAATCACCTCTGCAAACACCGTTACCTCTAATTTTGATTAGATACAAATTTTTGTCGTGCTTTCTCAACTCTTCCGGAAGTTATAGCGAAAATCTACATTTTTTAAAAATGAAAAATGGTGTAAAATCCGAACGACTTTACCGATCATCACCAAATTTGGTACATGGCATTTCTGAATGTTATTTTTCGTCTGTACAAAATTTCTGTTCATTTGTTGAAATTCGACGTAATTTAGATCAAAATCTATTTTTTTCGAAAAATTCAAAATTCTATAAAATCCGAACCGCTTTACCGATTTCGTCGAAATTCAATACCATACAACATTGAACGTATCTTCAGTTATGAAGAACTATTTAGCCAAATCGGCGAACTTTTACGAAAGTTAGAGCGACCACACCCTTTTTTCAACAAATTAAAATCAACATAAAATCTTAATGACTTCACATATTTTGGCAAAAATCACAACATTCAAAGAGGGGCAGCTACTCTACTTGCGTGCCAAATTTGAGCCGGATCGCTCGAACGGTTACCGAGTGAGAGGAGATTGAATTTTCGAAGCCCAGCACACACACACACACATACATACATACGGACATTTTTTCTAAACCACTTTTCTCGACGTTTTAGGTGATTCTAAGCATACTGACATGAAAATCTCGAAAAAAAAAAATTTCATGAAAACAAAGCTTCCTCTATGAGGAAGCAAAAAAATGTGTAAAAATAATATTCCACTGCAATAAATAAAAAGTACCTCTCCGCCCTTGACGATTTCGTATACATAACTCGAATCCTCCTCTATTTGACCTACAGCCAAGAGTCAAAAAAAAAATCAAAAGTCAATGATTCCCCGTCATATTTCGACAAAGGCGAATTAATACCATGAGTGATGGAAATATTTTGTCGTTTCACGAGCGTTTTGTGTTGGTGACGTCGCCGCATTGTCTCTGGACACGAGTATCGCCCACGTTACCTACGAAATGTCATGTTCTCGATGTTATACCAGGGCGGAACAGGAGCAACGGAAAACCGAAGCGAACTGGAGAGAGGAGGAAGCGGCAGCAAGGCAGCAACAGCCAATAACACTCTCCCCACACGCTTGTACTCGACAGCTAGCAGTGTATGTAGTTATCTCATCGGTGATCCAACGCCGCAGTAGCTGCAGTTCAGAATGTGTATTTATCAATTGCCCACTTAATTCAGTTCTTGTGTATGTTGGGCTTTTCAACGTAGGATATGTACTCCCATAGTAAACGCTCCGGTCATTCCCGAACGACCACATGTATGCATTTTGTGCATACGCTCTGAATACGTTTTTATAAAGTTCGGATATATTGTGATCTTACTTTTCGCCACTATTACAGAATATTCTGTGCCAGAAGTCTTTTACCTACTGTTGGCGACGTATAAGACGACGACTGAGTCACTGTGAGTAGGAGTTAGACAGCGCCATAGGCGAGTTGCGACGGAAGAACAAAGGACGGCATAAACGTGTAGCACATCGTCTTAACCTCCCACGTTTTCTAAAGCAAATATTCCCCAGTGGGGGCTAAAGTAAAAGGATGAAAATAAAATAATGTCGAATTCACTCGACGACTTACCACTTAGAGGTTCGCAAATTTAAACTGTTAAACGGATTGTACTTCTGACGAAAACGCTTCACTTTATACAAACTGCTTACAACAGAGAGGCTATGTGGATAGGTCGTGTCACTCGACTGAATATGATACTTCACTGATAGGGATTCCACAGGTTGCACTGGTGAATACTGCGCGTATACTGAAGGTAGGTAATTTACGATTTTTGAATGTTTCACCGGCGAAATTAGCCCAAGGTAATGTACAAATTTGGCACAAAGTGGGACTTTATTTTTTAGCAACAATTAGTCGATTAAAGTACTTATATTTTTAAAAAATGGACTCTAAATTTTTTATCTCAGAATTTTGAGAAAACATTCTCTGCACGAACAAAACAAAAGAAAATGTTCTTTCACGTAAAATGTCTCAGGTTTTCAAAAAAGTATACACATATTTTATGCCTAAACTCGCCATTGAAATTTAATATACAATTGTGGTATAAAATTCATGTACTTTTCCAGTAAAATGAAAGCAAATTATTAAAATTCCAGTACTTTTACTGTAATATTCAAGTAAATTACTGAATGTGCTGTACCATATATTAATTTTACATTACACTTATATATTAAATTTAATATACAGTTTATGCATAAAAACTTCCAGTAAAAGTACATTAAATTTCAAGTAGATTTTTTTAACAGTGTAGAGTCGAAATAATTTCATGTTAGGAAATCGATGACAATCTCAAAAAAAGCAATAAAAAATAACTAAAAAGTGTTTCGAAAGCTTGAGACATTATTACGAGGAAAAACATTTTTTTTTCGTTTTGTTTCCATTGTACAGAGCATTTTTTTTCAACCCCACTCAAATTTCAGTTCCGCAAAGACCTAAATGGAAAAAACAACTTTAAAAATTTGAAAAAAAAAAAAAAAAAAAAATTGAGCAGTCTCCATGAAGTTACAATCCTGTCAGAGATCGTAACTCCACGAGTATATCGGTTATTTAATAAATCATAATCAAATAATCAACAGACGTGTTGATATACACGCCTGTTGATTATTTTATTCTTCTAGTTGTAGTACTGTAATAATGAGGAAATTGGAGAAGCTGTGTCCCTTTGGCCCATGTATGTAACCTTGATTAGTTTAATGCGTTGGGTAAGGGCGTCAAGTGACGCATGACACTTAGGTGCGTGAGCACACAAGCCCCTCAACGAAATATACGTTCTCTCTAATATCGGTGCGGCTCTTGTGCGTTGTAGTGACCGAGGCCTTATCAATGTCGGGGTTGTCGGCCGCAGACATCAGATATCGATTATGTTGTTTTTTCACGTTTATTTTACGTCGAATAACAATACACGTATTCCTGCACTAAATATAATGTCAATACTTCCTCTTATCGATTAGCAATACGTCGATCATTGACAAATTAAACATAAAAAAAAATTTTACTCGACCGAATCAGATTTTAGTTAATATAAATCATTTTTTAAAAAGTCGGTCGACTCCAAATATGGGCTTTTGAAATGAACAATAAGAAATAGTCGTGGTAAATATAATTTTTGTTTATCAAATGTTATAAAATTAACGTTGATTTGAATAAATGAATTATTCCGGACAAATATACTACAATAATTCAAGTAAATAAATATATATTTAATTTAAAGGAAATTTTCGTTCGTTTACATAAACGGATTTGGCTTCAGGAATTTCGTTAATTTATCTAGAGGCTTTTTCCGAGTAAATAAATATTTTAGTAGCAACAAATAGAATTTTTAAGTGATCGTTATTTTATAATAATTGGTTGAAATAAATAAATACGGTTGAAATCAATACATTGCACATTTCAATGAAGTACTGTTATTTTTCGTGGGAAGCAAATTTTAGTTAATATATAGATAATGACGAATTAAATATATGAATTCAGTCACGTTAAACTAGACTTTCATGCTAGGCGTAAGCATTTACTGTATTGTACTAATACATTATTTTGAATGATAGTTTAAAAAAAAAGGATGCAAAGTAGAACCTTGCACATTGCTTCCTCATTATTTTTCGCTTCTTACAATGCTACCTCTATGAGGAAGTATGTTATTCCATTTTTGGCTTCCTCATAGAGGAAGCTTTGTAAAACGCGAAAAATAATGAGGAAGCAATGTGCAAGGTTCTACTTTGCATCCCTGTTTTAATTAAATAAATATACATGTTGTGGATTCGCTTTTTCTATTTCGTTATTACTTTATTTCGTGTTTATTAGAGCGTTTCCGAAAGTGAATGTGATAATGTATATTTTTTAAAATAATTCAACATTCCATAAAATCAAAAATTTCATACCGTTCGTCACTAAATTATACATATATAATGGCTGAATATTGTTTCATTTATATATAAAATTTGAGCTCGCTATCTTACGTTTTACAAAAGTTACAATAGAGCGATAATGTCAATTTTTTGAAAAATTCAAAACGTCATATAATTTTAACGGTTCAACCGATCTTAACCAAATTCAATAGCGAACATCGGCGTATGACAGCTCACATTTATACCAATTTTAAGGTCAATATCTCGAAAATTGAAAGAGTTATCGCGTAAACAGACATTTTTCAAAAAATTAAAAAACGCCTAATAATTTAACGATAAAGTGGATTTTAACAAAAATCTGTATAAACGATGAGGCTTGATCCGTCTATCTATGGTCCAAATTTCAGCTTGATATCTGAAGGCATTCCCGAGTTATAAAGGTTTTCATTTTTCGATCGCGTAACATACACACATATATACACACACACACATACAGACATTTTTTCTAAATCACTTTTCTTGACGTTTTGGCCCATTTTGAGTGTACTGACATGAAAATATCGAAAAAAAAATTTTTCATGAAAACAAAGCTTCCTCTATGAGGAAGCAAAAATGTTTCTCTTATAAAATCAGCATCATTATTTTTATTTACTGTTTTCGAGAATTTTTCAAGTCTGTTTTAATAACAAATTTTCAAATTGTCAAGAAAAAAATCTAAATATAGAAGGAAAAAATGCAATAAGCAGGAAAAAACATCTGAGAAGATAGCAATTTAAGTTAAAAGAAATTTGTTAATCAATATTGCTTGATACTGCTGTATTAATAATTTTTTGACATCATTATTGTCTAAGATCACTGTTATTAATAACACGAACAACATTATTTTTTTTTTAATTCCTCTTTTATCATGAGGTACTCCACTTTTGATCGATTTGAATTTTTGCTTGGAAATGGATACGTGGGAGCCTTTTAATGAAAGCATAATCAATTTAAGAAACGGATTGTGAGAAACTTTTCCCGGAAGTAAGTTGGTGTTGAGTAATTCAATACTCCGCCTATTCTACATAAAAATGTTTGTATGTATATGAAACAACATTTATTTTTATATTTGCGTTGGCCGTATTATAGGAATCGAAAGGCCTCCCATTTTCATAGATATTAGATGAGTGGACGAGACTCGAGCCTTTCTACGAATAGGACAAGAGTATTTCTAGTCTAATCGAATACCTGGCTTTGCGACCTTGGCGAACAGGTTTAGACAGTCATGCTAAACCCGTACGTCGATTGACTCGATTCAGTTTATTCGTTATTCAGAGACATATTTCTACGCTACATCTCAGTCAATTGTACGAATTTCGAGTCTCAAGAATAAATTGCAAAACATACTTTTAATAGCTGTGTTGACACCTGTTGTCACCTTAACGACGCATTCCTGAGCTTTGTAGCTCGTTCCTTATGGACTTTGATAATATGCAGTCTATAAAGCAATGCTTATATATAGAGTTTAAATTGCTGACCACGTCAACAAGTTGTGTGAAAACGATTGGTTTTTACTGTTTATTCTTGTACTTCGAGCGTCAGCGCTGGAAATATACGGCGTTGCCCTTCACCTGTCAGGATTCTATTACTTCATAGGGGAAGCTTTATTTCCGTGAAGTTTTTTTTTCGAAACTTTCATCTGATCAGATTTTATAAGACTGAATATTTTTTTAAATCTGCGAGCTTTCTGGCCGCCGCATTTTTTTTAGCTAAACAGTTCAATAGTTTTTTTTAACAAATAAAGTAATGTTAAAGGACAATCCACTATGGACAAAACCAAATATACTTGCAGCAAACGTGGCTGTGTATTTGGTGCCAAATTTGATTTAAAAAACCGACTGAGATGTTAGAATTTTTTACATTTTTTAATTTAATTTTTTCCTCGATGAGGATTCAAAATTTGGTAGCATAATTTCTCGTAGAGGAAACTCTGAGAAAGGTGGAAAATGAAAAAGCAATGTGCAGGGCCAGACTTCGCAAAATAAGTAAGTAAGTATCTTTGTGCTGGTGTTGAAAACAAAAAATCATTTTCCGTACAATTATAATATTTGAAAAGCAGACCACTAGGGAAGCACAAAATGTAAAACATTTACATTAGTAATTTTATTTTTATAGCCACGATCAACGATGCAAATATTCTTCCTATTCAATACCTGCAATCTTTTTCTCTTTTGCAGAAAATATACATACTTCAACAGATATTTCTTTGTATAGCAACTTTTCTAAAATTGAATCTCCGTGTAACTTCGGTGAAACATCTTCAGATGGAAATTCCAATACTCAGAACAAACCGAGTCTTTTTCTGAGAAGAGAACTGAACCTTGCAAAATCAATTTGATTCAGCGATGAAACCTCAACTCTACAGGGGTAAAAGATAAACAAAATAGTACATTACGTTACAAGGGAGGGAAGTGCAACTTTTCACCGAGAGTGAAGTTTGAGAAATTCACACGAGGTGAAAAGTCGTACCCCTCCCATGTAACGTACTATACTTTTCTCCCGATTTCGCTAAAAAATAACCACATTTCGTGTGTGCTACAAGGACGGAGAATAATCTCATTTTTAACAAATGACGACACGCATGCGTAGTACGATGATTACCTCCCTCGGGAGGTAATGAAAGTGGACTGCGCATGCGTGTCGGCATTCGTAACAAATGAGCGATTTCCCGCCCGCGTTGCGGACACGAAATGGGGTTATTTTAACGAAGTTGGGAGAAATAAAATGATTATTAGGCAATCACAAAAAGTGCAATTTCAGAGCGATCTAATTTTCATGAATTTTAGGTGCACAAAATGATATATTTCAGCACTATTTAATTTCCCCAAATTTTTAAGTGACCTTGTTGTCACCTTTTATCCTTCGACTTACTTTTCCTATTCGCAAAGTTATACACTGAAAGAAAAGATTAGTTGCCATAACACAAAAATTAATTGACACAACCAATCGATTATTCTATTTCCCTTACAACTCAAATGGTAGTGCCAACGATTCGAATGGTAATATCGATGATTCGAATGGCAGTCCCAACTATTCGAGTGGTAGTCCCAACGATTGGATTGGTTAACCTCACTAATCTCGCGAGAATTAATCGTGAATAGTTGAGGTTACTATTCGATATGGTTGCGGCAACTAATTTTCAAGACATTGTGTACACCAAATTGAAAACGTAGTTGTCACAACCAAACATTTCTTTCCGTGTAAAACCCAAAGTTAATTTCATAAACTATGTATTTGTACATCAATCGGCAAAGTAATCAAACTTGGCAAACTGAATAATAGTATATTTCGATACAAGAGGCCAAAGGAGCGTTTTGCGCACTGCCCGCGTGAAGGCAGCGTAAAGCCAAGGCTTCAACTGTCTTCACACAAGCAGTACTCAGAGCGATTCTTTGGCCTCGTATATCGAACCATATTTTTCTTTACGAGGGCAATGCAAAATCCGAGTTTGTCCGACGTTTACAGACATGCTAAATGAGCTGCAAATTCAAACAGTGAGCAAAATCCAGAGAACAGTGTGCAAAATGAGGGTGCCAATGCGCAATTAATAGTTTTCAACGAGTGCGAAATTGCAGCACTCGCCGAAGGCGAGTGCTGCCATCGAGTTGAGAAAAAGTTTCTCGCACGAATTCCGAACAAAATTTTATGCTACCAGTGTGCGAAGTGCGATTTCGCACACGCGACGCGAAGCCGCTCTTCGCGCACGGGTATGGCATAATAGTACATTGTGCAACTAGTGCCGAAAATTGGCGATTCTGACGAGTGTGAGAGTTGCCGCCCGAGCGAAGCGAGGGTGGCAATCGCACGAGTTGCAATCGCCAATTCCGGCACTAGTTGCACACCGAGCTTTTTTTAACGAAAGAATAGAAACGATCGCTTTTTGAGACTGTAGAGTATGAGCGGAAAGGGTCCCTAACCTGTTGTTGCGGCAGCGTTTAGAAAAACAAATATGCGTGTAGAAAAAGAAGAATGTAGCTGATGTGCGCATGCGTAGGACATTTCCTAACGGCGTATGGGAACGGCCCACGTTCCGCCACGCTCTAAAGTTGAGAAAAGCGGGAGTTTCTATTCATGAGTTAAAAAAAGTATATTGTGCAACAAGGGCCGAAAGCTGGCGATTCCGACGAGCGCGAGGTTTGCCGCCCGAGCGAAGCGAGGGCTGCAATCACACGAGTCGCAAACGCCAATTTTGGCCCGTGTTGCACACCATATTTTTTGTAACAAGTGCATGAATAGTGGTGCTTTGAATGGTAGTTTTGCGGGACGAACACTGAAAAGTGAGGTCACCAACTTTCCACCCTAGGGTCGAAAGTGAAGGAATTGCGAACTGCGCATGCGCCAACCTATCGTTTCAACACTGCTATGAAACTAGCCACTTTCAGCCCGCAAAACTGCCATGAAAAGCACCGCTGTTCGTGCACGTGTTACAAAAAATGTTTTCTCACCTCCGGACCGAAAGCGACAACTTTCGATCCGCTGCGCGGAACGAAATTCCCGGTTTTCGGCTCCGTCGATGAGAAAAATCGTATACACTCCTCGGGCAGTAAATAAGAAAGCCTCGGCTTCGCCTCGGCCGACAATTACATGTGATCTGAGGCTTTCTTATTTACTGCCCCAAGTAAAAAAATTATATATAGTCCGACATATGGAATTGGGCATATATAGTCTGTATAAATTCTATATACAATCTATATGCAATTTATATATAAGAGTACTTGTAAAGTTGGGTTTATGTATAAATTGTATATAAATTGTATATAGATTTTATAAAAACTATATATGCCCAATTCTATGTTTAAAACTATATATATTTTTTATATACTCTATATATAATTTTTTTACTTGGGGCCCTAGGTGTGTAATATACTATTTGCGCACTAGTACGTCAACCGGCCATTTTGCATGTCTGTGGACGGTGGGCAAACGAGGATTTTGCATGCACGAGTAAAGAAAAAATTATCTTCGAGTTTAATTAAGTTTGATAGAAACTAAAGTATAAAAAACGAGATTTAAATTAAGAAGTTATTTACGGTTGTGTAGGATGCGCCTTGATATAGGCAGCAACGATGTTACGAGTTTGATCTATCTCGCAGCGATACATCTAGCTCTGGTTTAACCGTAAGACCTTTCGCATCTTCCTCACACGAATGCTGCAAGCCCTGTAGGTGTTTACAGGCGAGATATCAAAATCGACAAGGCTATATATGTGCCTGTATATATCTCCTAACCCACAAGCGTCCTATATTTATGTATGACTTTGTATATATGGATATATATTTATGTATGCGTGTGTACAAAAGGTATACACATGTACGAATCGCTGGTACTACGTTGGGGAGGCATATTGTGCATAAGCATCTCCTCGGGCTGTAACGCGGGTTTCCCGGTGCCATGGGTAACGGGCCGGACGGATCACGCGTCGTCGCCTTCTGATTGATATTCCCGATCGGAAAACGGCTTCCTTGGATATACATAATACAATATTTCGTGCGAATATGTATAAAGGTCTGTATATATACGTGTGTACCATCGTAAGATCCGAGGCTCTCACTCACGTTCCCTCCGAGCGACAAAACTTCGTTGTGAAATATTTCGTTTCTCCTTGGTCTCGGAGTGCACGAGTGCCACTCGACCATATTTCTTCCTTTATTTCGTTTTTTCTTCCACCTCAGTGATGCATTTGTAATGTCATTGTACGACGAGTTCTTGTGTAGAAAGTGAAGTTTTTTCCTTTCGCAAAATAATAAACGAATTAATTAATAACTCGGCAATGCATTTGTATTGCTATTGTGCGACGAGTTCTGTGGCGAAAGCGAAGTTTCTTGTTTCGCAAAATAATAAACGAATTAATTGCTGTTTTCAATAATGTATAAGGTAAACGTAGCATTATTGTAATAGGGCCATGGTATATTGCGGAGAAGTAATTAAATCTGTTGTTTGCTTCGAATACCTACAGAATGATAAGCTCTGGTAACACGGTAAAGCAAATATCTGATTTTTACTATTTTTTTCTGAAGTATACCCTGAACTCATCATATTTATGGTTATTTTGATTTTTTCCAGAATAAAAATATGTAATTTTTTGTTAATTTTAATGCGGCACGGCACATTTTGTTTCGCGACAGATTCTCTACGAAATTACCACCTGAATATTTTATAGCGGTGGTGTTATTACGGCATACCCGGCCATTTATGAAAGGATTTTGTACACTCATTATGTGAAAAAATCGGTATGCGTAACTTCATAACAATAAAGTGCAGAGCCTTTAAATAACCTCACCGACACTCATTTAAACACTCGAAGGGTTCACACAGTCCCTCGCTCACACTCATTAAGGACTCCCGGACATTTATACTGCTACTCACTCTTACACTTAGACGGAAACTCACAGTTAACTAGAAACACAACTCTGACTTTCGCACTAACACTTAACTGACCCTTAACGTACACTTAACTGACACCCCGTGTGGAAATCTGTTGGGGATAAACTGATTTGAACCTAGCGTCTAGCTAGTTTTTTTTCTATCAAGTTTTCTGTAGTGGGACTAGACATAATCTAGCCAGCATGCACTGATAGATAGCATATCTATTTAGGATCTGTCTAGCTTTCGTGGCACAGCTTACCTGACTAGAGGCTAGACATAATATATCTAGCATAACCGGTGCGATGGTCTAGTGGTTAGGGTACTGGCCTCTAGTCTAGAGCATTGGTAGGTCGCGGGTTCGATTCACGGTGCCGTCGATTTTCATCGAAAATATAAATACGGACGCGATGAAGCTCCAGATGTATACATGAGACCCACACAGGTATTTCTACCTGTGGGGGTCACATGTATACAGCGGTAGTCCATGTTTACGTTCTCGATGAAACGTGACGTAGTTCCGGTTCCGGGAGTTTTTCTGCAGTTCTCCTATGCCCATAGCAGAAATTATATGGCGAATACGATATAGAGGGGGAAGTCGGATGCGGCCGCACTCTGGGGGGAACTGGCTCGCGGCAGAAATGCTTCGGATGAAGAATAATCAAAATAATACTATACGAAAAGCCGAGCCGACCCGCTATAAGACTCACATCGGAGACTTGATAATCGAGGGAAAATGCAAAAAAAAAATATATATATATCTCTCTATATTATAAAAAGATCTCGCCGCCGCCGCCGTCGTGTCAAGAATCGAGGGACTTAGAATAATTCGGGCTTGGCGGAAGGGGGTGGGGCTAAAGGCTTGGAGCTAGCCCCACCCCCTTCCGCCAAGCCCGAATTATTCTAAGTCCCTCGATTTCAGGGGGGTCTGTGAGACCCCAAGCCCGTATTTTTCTAAGTTCTTTTCCAAAAACATAGGTCCGCAAGGGTGGGGGGCACCTTTGCCGGGGGGGGGGGGGGGGCGATGCGAGCGCGCGCAGCGCGCGAGCCACAATAAAATCCTAGTGTATATATATGTATCTAGCATACACGTATAGATGCCTAGGCCATCTAGGATCTATCTAGCTTACAAATATCTAGCATAGACGTATAGATACCGTGGCCATCTAGTGTCAATCTAGTTTTACTTGAATATTTGTATTTGGCGCTACCTACGTAGGGGCTGGACAGAAAACATGAGCCGCCGTGAGCGGCGCAGACATCGACGCCAAACCTAATCTGACCGCGATCTTGCGAGACTGCGCGTCGTATCACGCTGCCTAGTGCGGGCCGTTGCTGGTAACCGAGGTCAAGTTCTGTTTACATGTATTTATATCGATCACCGACATTTGACAATCCAACATTTTAGTGCAGTACCGATACAGGGCGTTTTCCGATACAGGGTCTAGTCGTGACACGCTGCGCAGCGAGTTATTATTATGTACAGTGGCACGTGAATGTTCGTGAAAGGTACCAAAAAATACGTTCTAGCCCGTGCAGAAATTAGTTCGGGCAGCCGCGATTAAATAAGGGGCCTTTTTACGTATAAACGTGGCATCCACAATAGGGAATCTACTCTAGAACCCTACTAGGCTCAACAGAGGCAGCCACGACAAACTTCGGGGCCTAATCAGGCTTAAATGTGAAACCCTCACTCGGGTCGCCCATATTGAGCCTCTAAAGGCTCCGTACTTCAAGCGTGACTAGCCTAGTAGGACCCCTAATAGAACTGGGACAAACTAGGAAGGGCCAAGTTGGTGCTCCAACTATATTCCTGCACGGGAGAGGACTACGATTTTTTTTTGTTTTGTACGACGCGAAAGAATTTATATTTTTTGTCTTTTGCGATAGGCCTTATCGAGATATTTGATTATTAATGAAAAAGTGATTACGTACGTTATTAAATAGTGTTCCTTGTTTAAATAGTGTTAAACAACTTTCCTGTTACATGCTGATGCAATAAATGACGGTTTATATTAATTCTGTTTTTTATTTATCCTCGTCTATTTAACCGGTATCTGGGTTCAATAGAGAAATCCGGTTTAGCACCTAGTCAATTTTATGCTATAGGGTTAACCGATTTCCGTACTGGCTAATCACAAGCTAAGTTTACTGGGCGAATTAATAGAATCTTAGCCAGATTTTAGACAGTTTTTCTGTACAACGACTAGACAGCGAGAAATTACACATAGCGCTCGGATCTAGCTAGTTTTCCGACCTAGATCTTGTACGGAAAATAAGAAAACTAATCGATTTCTAGGTAATAGCGAATTGGAATTTCCACACGGGACTGGCACTGATATACTCACACGGAAAAAAATGCTTGGTTGGAACAACCAAGTGCCTTGGTTATATATGCGCCAGACAATTAATTTGTTAGACCAACCAAGTTATTTGTTAGGCAATTGGTTAGACCAACCAAGAAATTGGTAGCCTAACAAATAACTTGGTTGGTCCAACCAATTAATTGTCTGGCGCATATATAACCAAGGCACACTCAGAAAAAAGCTTGGTTAGAATTACCAAAAAATTGGTTAAAAATGTTGTCAAGAAAACTTGGTGGGCACAACCAAGTTATTGACTAACGTAACCAAGTTATTAGCTAACATAACCAAGGATTTGGTAAGACAACCAAGTATTTAGTACGCCTAATCAATAACTTGGTTACGCCTCCCAAATTTTTCTTGGTAAAATTTTTAACCAAAATCTTAGTAAGCCCAACCAAGCATTTTTCTCCGTGCACTTGGTTGTTCCAACCAAGCCTTTTTTCCGTGCCCGTGCACACTCACACTCACACTCACACATTGGCACATTCGTACACTCACACTCACTCCCAGAATCCCAAATTCGCACACTCACACATTTATAGGCACTCTTTATAAGAAGATATTTCATAAGTCGTGTATGTGATTGTCTGTGACATTTTGGTAGTCCCATAAGCGAGTGGCTATTTGTACCTGCATGAACATTTGTAACTCGCTACATAAAAGGTTTTTCGCAGTGAAAATAAATATCGGTTTACACTTATCTGACTGTAGGAATCGCCATTTAGAGGAAAGGGCAAAGAAATTTGCCGTATGCAATTAATGTTTATGTTGGCATTGCGAAAGCGCAAAGCTTCCGAACTATTGCAAGTAGTTCTATAAAAACATGAATTACACAAATAACAACATGTACAAAATCTTGGATACACAATCATCATTCAATTGATGTTATATAATAATAATAATAATAATAATAATCAAATATACAATTACGTCAGTTATAAGATACTTTCAACATATATATATTTTACAATTGATAATTGAACATTTGTGTAATATCGTAGTTTGTGGAATTATGATTAATAAGGGGATATTGCCTGAATCATAGAAAAATTCTCAATCCCACGTAGTGTTCGTGCTTGCATGAGATAAGTCCGTGGGTAGAACGATGAAAAAGGCTGATGCGGAATTCGCATTCGTTTATCTATGACCCCGGATGCTCAAATCGATGCCCGCCGCGCTCGCCCGCTGGGTAGGTATTACGTATACCATACTGTAGCGGTGTGGTTCGCTCCGCGGCTATTCTCCTCGAGAATCAACTCCCTCCTGATGCCCAACAGTTGTGCCTCCGTATACCGCCCGTAATGAAACATTCCGCTGGTGGTGTGTGTCGTTTCGACGATTTTCTACCTCGACTTACTTGCCCGTCGTGCTTGCGCCACACATGCTATTCAGTACTTACGATACAGCACTATTACCCCGGCGAGTATAGATCGCCTTCGCGACTAATACCGCATACGACAAGTCGTAGACTTTTCTGTGGCAACAACCGAAAGATTTCTTTCCTGCGAGCTAGCCGAGATTATACCCTGCATAATATAACCACGATGTTCTTGTCGCCTTTTTTCTTGCCGAATTGACATTTTTACCTGTATTTGATTTCATCACAACATAACATTTATTTTATTTCACAAGTCCCGGAAGAAAATTGCAAAGCTTTCAAAACTTTTTCATTAAAGGATGAAAAAAAAGTTCGTCCATGTTATGGTTAGGTCAATATTTGCTGGTATCTTATGTGAGGTTATATGCACTTCATACTAGTCAAATAAGAGCTAAATTCAACAGCTGAAATTTTACATATGATGTCCATATGCGACATTTCAGACAAATTTATGGAAAAGAAAGTTTTGTTTGTTCCTTGAACCCAATTCGTTTATGATAACCAATTTATTTCTTAAAAAATGCGAACATATAGCTTAGAATTTAAAATACTAATAATGGTTGCAGACATTTTAATTTTAATAATATATAAAATTGTTTTAAAGCGATCGATTATCGTCGTTTTTTAGATTTTTATGTGAGAATGTTAGCTCAAATAGAGATTAAGGTAGTTCTGTCGTGAAGGAAATCCAAAGTCATATGCATGAATTTTTGACATGTTGTAATTTATGTATTCAATTTTACTTGCACAAAATCTTGAACGCTTTTACCGAGTATTTGAATGAACAATTAAAACTTGAAAATCGATCTTTTTACACGGCGCTCATGGGAGGGCTGGAAAAATTAATCTTTAAATCGAAAATGAACATATTTAGATCAAAGATAGAGAAAAAATAAAAAGTACTACGGATTTGCAAATCATTCAGGAATTGATGCATCATGAAAAAAGGTGAAGTCTCCGGAATGTTTAATTGAACCAAGGTCAAAGTGCACGATGACTTTTCCTAACCTAATTATCGTAAAAATGAAGTCAAATCCGCACTAAACATATCAACTATTTACAAATAATCGTTTTAATTTGATTACAACAATTTCGAAGAATTCTCGATTATTTTTGATATTATTATTGAGGCAGTCAAAGTAATGCGTATGATTATTTTTTAATGTCATATAGACTCTGAGATTAATGACTCCGGCGTACCGACAGAACAACCTTAAATGTTAGTCCACATGTGTGAAAAAATTCAGCAAGATATCACAATAGTTGGAAACATGGGAGCGCGAGAAGAATTTTTCCTCACACTTAAGAATGCTCGAAAATATACAGCCAGACATTTTGTTCACATTCACATTCATCACATACGAATATTTCATATTTGGAGTATTCCGGCATGAAAGTCTCAAAAACCGAATTTTTAAAAGATATCAAAGTTTCCTCCATTATGAGGATATAAAATTCATAGGCAAAACAAAAAGAAATCGGTATAATCTGCGTTACACCAAATATTATATTGTAATATAAAATATCATGCATTTGCAAATCGTTTTCACATTTTTTAACTGGATTTTATAAATCGTGCTTAAAATATTAATTTTAAAAAAGAATAACCTATAAATTGGTCGACCAATTGTTATGTTTTATGGATTGATTGGTTCGCTGATACACGTTCGACATATGCGCAGCGATAAAATGCACATTACTCGCCGAAATTAAAGGAGTTCGATTGAACTGAACAGCTATCAATTGTTCATTGTGAATACGTGACTTCAATATTTAAACAACAAACACTATCAAATATCTATATCGATGAATAATGTTTTATGTTTCATTGAAGCGGGCTTCGGTATATAAAATAAAATTTGCGCAACGGTCTGGATAATTCTTCTATAAAATTGAAGACAAAAAACCTCGCTAGGAATTCGCGGAAATCAGATTCCCTGTTTGTAAATAAATAGCCATTATCAAAACTCGAATCTTGAATCGCTAAAGGCAAGAAATTAATGTTTAAGGTAGCGAGCGGAAAGCCGAGATGGCAAAGTCTCATGTAGCTTGATGGAACAAGTGATTTCACGATGTGCTTCACAATACATGAAATAAAAGTCCCGACTGAAAAAATGAGTTCAATCAATAAACATATTGGGTAAATAAAAAATGATGACATAATAGTTATATGCATATTATAGTCGAGAGATTAATTTACAAATGTACACAAATGGAATAAAATTAAAACATGATCAACGCTAAATTTGAAGAGAATCGATAGATTGGTTCTAATTTTATTATAATCCCAATTTTTTTAAATTTCTGTAAACACTTCAACTTGTGTAAATTCTAATATATCTGCAATTTTCTACGTGAACCTCAACAAGTGATTATCAACAATGAACGATAGTGATCAATGATAGTGAAAGGGCCGGTCGGTATGTTGGAAAATTTCCTGAAAGAAACAATTTAGATATTTTAAATAGATTTAGCTTAAATTTGGCTCACATATGGACTATTGCTTCCTCATTATTTTTCATTTTTTACAAATGTCCCTCTATGAGAAAGTCGAAATCGATGAGCATCCTTCTTCATAGAGATAGATTTGTAAAAAGTTAAAAATAATCAGAAAGCAATTTGGAAAGTTCTACTCTTTTTACTCAATTTGTTTATTAATTAAATTTATTTTTTCAGTCTGGAGATTTTTAATTTTTGTCAAATTATTTTTATTTCATCGTTTTTGAAGAAATTCTAACACTTCACTATAAGCGCTGTAAAGTGAGTTACATACGTAAAAAAAGGCTCCGTTAAAAATACCAAAACCTTGGTTAAAAATGTTACCAAGAAAACTTGGTTGGCACAACCGAGTTATTGGTTAACATAACCAAAGAACCAAAGAAGAAAGATTTAGTAAGACAACCAATTATTTAGTACGTCTAACCAATAACTTGATTGCGCCTACCAAATTTTTCTTGGTCAAATTTATAACCAATATCTTAGAAATAATGGCGGCCATTTTGACCATGTTCGAAAAAGGTTACAATTCTTTTTTAAACGATCTCTATTTCCAGGTCAAAATTTCGATTTCAACAAAATCATTCTGAAAACCATGTATCTGTAATTTTAATATTTACGAATGTACGCTAAGAAAATCAGCATCTTTTCAATAAAGATCTTAAAATCATGTTTCTTCGAAAAATCATAAATATTCTATCCGACTTCCCTGAGAAATTAACTTTCATAATTCCACATTATTATTATCATTTTAAAACGAAGAAAACTCGAAATTGCTAACTTTGCTTATTTCCTATCCAGGCGATCCAGTTCCAGGCGGAGTGAGAGTTGAAAAAAGTCGGAGAAGCAGTGAAAAGATATAGAAGCGACGTTTCGTGCCGCTCCGTTGACAGAAAGAGGGTAACGATCCTTTGGATCGAATAAAATCCAGAAGCGAGAGTCAACGACGGGTTATTTCGCCTCCCCCATCACGAGCCACCCGTGAAGAAAAATATTAGGGTTGCCCTAAGATAACTTCGGGCCCTATCGGGCTTTAATGTGGACACCATAAAAGGGAGTTCCATATCACTCCCAATTAGGGACCTACTAAGGAAACTGTAGGGTTTCATGCCGATATTTAATGGGGCTATATTGGGGCAATTTCGCCACATAAGGGCCTCATAAGGCAATTCTAGGTTGCTACGGCGAAGTTTAATAAGGGCTTGCTAGAGTAATTACTTAAGGGCCCAGTCAGGGTTAATCATGGCATCAAATAAACAAATCAATAATAATTTTGCCAGATAAGGGTCTCCTTAGGTAATTCTAGGTTTCCATGTTGAAATTTAATAAGGGCTTGATAGGGTAATCACTTAAGGGCCCAGTCAGGCGTAATCTTGACACCAAGTAAACAAATCAATAACAATTTTGCCACCTAAGGGTCTCATAAGGCAATTCCAGGTTTCCATGGCGAAGTTCAATAAGGGCTTGATAGGGTAATTACTTAAGGGCCCAGTCAGGCTTCATCATGATACCAAGTAAACTAATTAATCATAATTTTGCCAAATAAGGATCTCATAAGGCCATGGTAAAGTTTAATAAGGCCTTGATAAGTTAATTAATTAAAGGCCCAGTCAGGCTTAACCATGGCATAAAGTAAAAAAATCAATAATAAATTTGCCCGATGAGGATCTTATATAGCAATCCGAGGTTTCCATGGCAAAATTGGTGGTCACCTATCCAACTAATGACCGTCAAAGTCAGCCAGGTGGTCACCTATTCTAGTACTGGCCCTCAGGTCAGTCAGACAGTCACGCACCTACATACAAACGATCTAATTCGCACAAACGATAAAACAAGCAATTTTGTGGAATATAATTATAGATGACAACAACGATACAATGTACCCTATTCGATATAACCAATTTCTGTAAAAAATAACTGAATATGCTTTTATTTTTACACATCAGACGCAGTCATGTAAATCTATCAAGTTCTGACTATATTACATTAATTTTTTGTAACACGTGCATGAACAGCGGTGCTTTTCATGACAGTTTTGCGGGCCGAAAGTGGCTAGTTTCATAGCAGTGTTGAAACGATAGGTTGGCGCATGCGCAATTCGCGATTCCTTCACTTTCGACCCTGCTGTTTCACTTTCGACCCTAGGGTGGAAAGTTGGTAACCTCACTTTTCACTGTTCGTCCCGCAAAACTACCATTCAAAGCACCACTCATGGAGACTAGAGGTAAGGAGTACGAACGCAATGCTGAGAAATCGTTCGCGAAACGGTGTAAAATTTCTGGAGACTGAACACCACTGAATGTCAACGCGGACCGAGATGAAGTTAGCCCGAGCTCATTTCATTGGTTCCAGCCAACTATCCGCTCACTTCACTTCGGTCCGCGCCGAAAGAACTTTCCACGATTCGGCGAACAGTTAAGAACTGCATTTCCCATAGACGTTCGTACTCCTTACCTCTAATCTCCATGGCACCACTATTCATGCACTTGTTACAAAAAATATGGTGTGCAACACGGGCCAAAATTGCCGTTTGCGACTCGTGTGATTGCAGCCCTCGCTTCGCTCGGGCGGCAAACCTCACGCTCGTCGCAATCGCCAACTTTCGGCCCTTGTTGCACAATATACTATTATTTCACATTTCATATTACAGTCATTCAAATAGACAAAAAAATTGCATATTCATATGATTTGAATGGCCAAGAGAGCTAAGGCGCAGCGCAACTACACCATCCGAAGGGTTCTAGGTTCGATTCCCGTCAATGTTAAAAAAAAATGTATAGTATATTACGCCACTAGGGAGGGAAAGTAGACTATGTCCAACAGCGTGTAAGATTACCACCAGAGCCTAAGGCGAGGGTGGTAATCTTACACGCGGTTAGGGATAGTCTACTTTCACTCCCCAGTGGAGTATACGATTTTTCACCATATCTGCAGCGGAAAGTTCGACTTCCCGCCCTACGGGATTTACGTAATTCGAACTTTCCGCTGCAGATACGGTGAAAAATAGTATACTCCACTGGGGAGTGAAAGTAGACTATCCCCAACCGCGTGTTTACCACGGTCACGGTGTAATCTTACACGCGGTTGAACATAGTCTACTTTTCCTCCCTAGTGGCGTAATATACTATTTCAGCGATTAATATGTACCATCGTGTAGAGAAAGACGAAATATCTAATTAAAAGTGCAACATTACTCAACTAAATAATAACAAATATATATTTAAAAATTAAATTTCTTTATTACTTTCGTAAGGACTTAATAGAGCAGCCTTAAAAGGTCCTCATTATTTTGCCTTTAAAGGCCTCTAACATTTAGCCTTTAAAGGTCCCGAAAAAAAACTTGACCATCATTTGCGAAACCCTATGAGGCTTCCACATAAGGCCCCTAAGAGAATTAGGGAATATTAATCGGGGGCTTGGAAGAACCCTGATAAGATTTCTTCACGGGCAATGCAATCTTGCCAATTATCCTTCTGCCTGAAGCGCGCGCTTAGTCCGCTGATTATCCTCCGTTCTCTCTGCTGTAGTTCCCCTTTTTCGCAAATTCGCGCTTCATCTTCGTTTCGACAGTTTCCCGAGTTGGCAAACTTGTTCGCAAGGGTGATATAGCTCGTCTGTCTCCTTCGTTCTCGCGTCCTGCCACTTCGAAGAACCGTCGCTTTGCCCTTTTACATATCAACATTCATATTATAGCTATGTATGCGAACGCTCGTTGAACATCGCGACGAGAGACCAGCTGCAGAACGGAATGCCACAGTACAGAATATAAAGCGCGTCGCGTACGTGAAATAACGAGATAAAGAGGCGAATTGTCAGCGTGTCGCTTTATTGAGTTAGGCGAGTGAAACGTTTATGAGTCAGGGTGTAGCCGCATTTTACCGAGTACATTGGAGAGCCAGTAGTGAGTACATCGAGAGAAAGAGAAACGAGACAGTAAGCGCAGCCAAATGACAAAGAGGAAGAAGAGAAGAGAAGAAAAAAAACAACAAATACCTATATATATGTATGGCTTGTGTACAGCGAAGAGAAAGCGCGGAGAGTGCCGGAGGGTTTTGCGAGGGGTGTCGCACATCGGGGTTTGGATAGAAGTTGGCGGAAGAGAGGGTTCGCCTGGTTGCCGGTGAGGAAGGTATGTGCCGTTACAACGCACAGCCGCTAAAGCGAAGGAAAGAGAGAAAGAGAGAGAGGAGATAAATTGAGAGAAACAGGGTACTATGTACAAAAGCCAACCGGCTGAAGGGAGAAGGATGAGACAAGGCATAAAGTGAAGGCAGGACAGAAGGTTCACACGTACAGAGTGAGCGAGAGAGAGAGAGAGAGGGAGAGAGAAAAATAAAGAGTAAAAAAGCTGTGCGCGGTACCGGGCGAGTGACACAGAGCTTTGGCGAAGACGTAGCGGCGTCGGCGTCGGCGTACCCTGAGTGAGGGTGTGCCACAGCGAGAGTGAGATGTATACACAAGTACGTGCGGACACGTTGCACGGCAGCGAAGTGTATGTGTATGTATGTGAGTGTGTGTGTGTGTGTGTGTGTGTGTCGCACCGAGGAATCATGTGCGTGTACGTGCAAGAGGGACGAGTTGCTTGTCGGAGAGGGAAACGGGAGTGAGACACAGAGATGAAAGAGAAGCAGCGTCACAACCATATATATATATATATATATATATATATATGGGTCATTCCATATCAATTCAACTAGGAATAGCCAAAATAAAAATGTGATGACTTGAATGGTCACCAAAATATCAGTATATGTCGTATTTCACTTCAAAATAACGCATATCAAGCCATTTAGTAAAAAACCATTTGTGGCTCCTGTACCGAATATATTTCAAAATTGCGATTTTTTTGCTATTATCTTAGAATTATTTTGAAATACATAAATCCCCAAGGTGTCAAAATAAAGCTAATACAGTACGCTATAGGTAAGTTGAGGGAGAAAAAATTTACGAAGCGTATTTCAATTTTTATTTTTGTCTTAATATTCATTTATTTATTCTGAACACCCCCTATTTAATTTCTCTTAAAAAAATGGGAGGGGTATTTTTTCATTCAAGACAGATTTTTTTTTTTATGTTGTAAGATTTTTCAATATTTTTTCAATATAATTTTTCAATTATGTTGAAACATGTTAAAAATTCTCACAGGATAATATCATTTTTTCCGGCAGATTTTGAGGATTTTTTTTATTTCGGAATGACAAAACTTTCAGTACAAAAACATGTCGGAATATATATATATATATTAGTAGTAGCGCCCAGTTAAGATCAGACAGAAATCGTCGTGGGGAGGCAACATTAATTTTCTTTTTTAACTTTCCGTCGGGTCGCTATTGCGACTCTTGATAATAATATATTAAGGAAAAGGGATTGTTTTGTACTAAGAGTTCCGTCATTACGAAAATATTGTTTATATTTTAATAAATAACGGGCACCAGTCGCATTTCTGCAGGAGGAAAGCGTCGAGGACGAAAAAGCTGATTATTTACTTAGTTTTACTTAGCTTTTTTGGCGTTATGACCGTAGTAACCTCAGTAATTGTCAGTATTAATTACAACAAAAGTTTCAATAAAAATATGTTGAATCCTTTCTGTTACATCCGGGTATATTTTTCCCATATAATTAAATAACGAATATACAAACAATTAAAATAAATTTTTTAAAAATTATTATTATTATTACTGTTTTAATGTTTTTAAATGGAAATTGATGATAATAATGAATTTAATATTTTATTCCTTTTTTTTATTTTAACACCCAGTAGCGCTTCTTACTACTGGATGTGCAGTTTTATTTCATAAGCGTTCCCAAACTGATGCAACATAAATTTTTCTTGTGCGTCTGAAAACCGAGGACTGCTTTCGGTGTTCTTATCAATGCATCGTTAGCTTTCCCACGCCGTTTTAGCAGGACATCGCACACTTATTGCGCGATGTCCTGCATCTTCAAATTCCTGTTTTATTGCAGTGTGCCTTCAGCACTACTTTTAATTCATCAGATAGACATGTACGGCGACTCGACCAGCGTGGTCGAGTTCGCCAAATATTTTCAAAATTTAGTTTTTTCAGTCAGGGAGCCGACCAGCCTGGCCGCCCCTTGTCAACCGTTAGTAAATTTTAAATAATGTAAATTTGTTTAAATAAATACCTAAATAAATAAAACAAATAAAAAATGTGCTGAACTACGATTATCAACCAATAACAAATGTTAACATTTAAAAACGAAATTATTATATTTTATTACTCAACCAAATAACAAATTGTGAAATCTCGACTCATCAACATATTTTCAATAAATGTTATTGTTTATTGTTAAAAAGGTGTATTCTTTCGTTAACACTATTCAATCGCCCAGATCACACTTCCAACCCCTGAGGCGGCAAATACCGTCCTAAAATGGAGGAAATAAATAATCTTTTTTTGTTGCGTCATTATATTAATAATAATAGCCATGACGTAACACTTTCAATGCCTTATTATCATTTGCTTTTTCTCGTAAAAAAGCAAAATATTTTTTTAGCGTTATAAAAAAAGTACCGTTCTGAATTTTTTAAATAGCATTACATGATAATACTGCACTAAGAAAAAAAATCGTTAGAACGAACAAGACGTGCACTTGCGGGCAGCGAAAAGAATATTTTGTCGATTGGACAAAATATTTGGCAATGATAATCGAATAATGTTTAGATTGATCAGCTGTTGCTTCGATCAATTACATATTTCATTGGATCAAAAGAATATTCTTTTCGCTGCCCGCAAGCGCGCGTTTTGTTGGTTCTAAAGATTTTTTTCTCAGTGTGTGCATTATAAAAAATGGTGGATAAAATTAAAGGAGGGGTATTCGTAAAAAAAAAAACGGTCCTAAAAATTGAATAACTTTTTGAAATCGCATGTGGAATTATTTTTCTGTTTATGTAACGGTGGCCTATAGTATTGCCTCGAAAATGAGCGTTGCGAAAACCAAATCGGTCGAAACCGTTCCAAGAAACAGTACAAAAACTATATTTTTTCAAAACGCTATAACTGTGAAAAAAAATGCAATTTCTTTCAAAACGTTTTTACAGGACCGTTCTTGTACAGAAAGTGAATACTTCCAGAAATATTTGGGCCTATTGAAGAAGGTAAGGGGTTGACGGGTGGTGAAATTGGTATGGAATGACCCATATATACATATATACGTACAGGGATGAACGGAGATGAAGGAGAAACGAGAAGAAGGCAGAGATAAAAGCTTTTCCAAGAGGGAGAGCGAGAAGGAAGAGGCAGCGAAGAAGAAGTAGCAGCGTCGGTGTCGAGGGGCTCCATGCACGAGAGGAGGAGGTTGGAGGAAGAGGAGGAGGAGGAGGAGGAGGAGGAAGAAGTGGAGGACGAGGAGAACGTGAAGAGGAGCTGGCCGCTTGGAGGGCGAGGAGAGGAGAGAGAGAGAAGGCCGGAAAGGAGAATCAGAGGGTAGGTAGGGGCTCTCTCCGTGAGCGTCGTAGTCGCGGCGCCGCGAGGTAGTGGTGGTAGTGGTGTTGTTAACGATGGTAGAGGGGGTCTCGCACGGTACGGGGGATGCGCAACGCATTAAAACGATGACGGAGGCCGCGCAGCGTGGGAGTTAGTTCTGGTGAGGGCGCCAGCCGGCTCACTTGCTAAACTAACCCACAATCCCTGGCCCTCCGACCCTCCGCTCTCTAACCCCCTGGCTGCCACGACCGACAAAGTAACCTCCACGGTCGCCACCACCCTCGCGCCTCTGATACCGCCGCCGACCGACGTTCCCAACGCCTATACATATACTAACGCTCTCCTTCGGCAAGCTCCCTGGCTCTGCAGAGAGCGGCCGAGAGCAACCTCACGGGCCTCAAGCGCTCGATCGGCCAGGATATACACTATTATAATCGGTTGTATAAAACAAACCAAACCAAAGGAGAAAAGAAAAAAAAAAGAATGAGAAATAGAAATTAGACACCATACGTTGTACATTGAAAAAAAAGCAAAGAACGGCCAAGAGAGAATAAAACATAAATCAGCGAGCTATATATGTATATATATATATATATATATGTATACGGAGGGTCAAGGAAACTACTGCTGTCCACGAGGAACAGCGGCACGAGTTACGCTGGAGTCTCGAGCGACCTGTGAGCGAGAGTAAAGAATAAATATATATGTATATATATATATGTATACACGCACATATGTATACGTATATATGTATATATATATATATACATGGAATGGGAGAAAGGCATGAACGAATTCTGAGTGTGAATAAAAGGGACACAAGTGCGAGGGCCAAATCACCATTGGAATGATGACGATGGCGTGAGGAGAACGTCGGTACTATATGAGAATAAAATACATAGTCGTAGATAGACGGGGTAAAAAGAATAGAAGCATCACTGGTCGTCTAGGCAAAACACACGCAGACAGTGACACATACACGTGCCCATCAGCTTTAGCCTTACGTGTGCAGAAAGCACGGAAAGAAAAGAAGAAAGATAGCAAGACTAACCGCAGACAATAACTAACCGCTATACGCCATCGACGCGGTTTCTCCCGCCAATGGATCTATGCACGTTGACGTTACGGATGCTTTGCTTGTCGCCTCAAGTGTTCGCTGTCTGTCTGTCTTTCTGTCAGTCAGTCTCACATCGTACACTGCGAAAACGATGATATCTTAACGGTGTTCGTGAGTTTTATACACGCGGGTAGTAGCTAACACGGAGGAAGAACAGCAACAGCAGAAGCACCAGCAGCAATAGCTATATTGTAGAGTTTCCTCGTCGTCATCGACGGTCTCGAGAGCCCCGCGCCACCAAGAGAGAACGACAGAGCGAGAGGGAGAGAGGGTGAGGCAGCGAGAGAACGAGCTCGAAGCGGGGGAGGATAAAAGAGAGCGGGAGTTCGCCCACACGACACCCCCCACCCCTGTGTATGCACACAGTCGCGCTAGTCGACCGGACGCTTCGTGTTTGGACGTCTTCGGTGCTCCTCGCTCATCCCTTCATCCAAACGTTCCTCGACGATCGCGGCTGGTGTTCGCCGCGCGCGCGCTCCACGCAATATATAATACGACTTCTTTTTCAGCAAGCGAAAAATACACATTCCACACTAAACTCGCTATTTAAACTCGTTATTTTACAAATCAGTTTTATTATACTCGCGCTATTTCTATGTCACTGAGAGGAACGCAGTTAACACGATTATTAAAAACGATTGATTCGCGAAACTTTTGCAGTTGGGAATTATCGAGTGTCGAGTGATATTTGTATAAACGGTTTCGTTGCGGGTGTTTAAACGATTTTATTTACTCCGAGGACTAATCAATCTCTCTTTTATTCTTCTTTCGACGCTGACAAAAGTGCGTTTATTGCTGTGTCGTCTCTCCGATTATTTATTTTTCTTAACGAGAGCTATCAACTATTTTCTCCTGCACGAAAGTCTCATGGGCGGGATTAATCATAACGGCGAATCAAGAAGAGATAAGCGGGAAAAAAGACAGTAAGATAAAGAAGGTTGTAGCAGCAGTGAGACATCGTTAGATAGATCATTTTGATTGTGAATTTTAATAAATTTATCGGAATAAAGAAAGAAATCCGTTGTCTTCGGTATTGTGACGAGTGTTACGAAAGTGCGGTATACACACGTATATTATTGGTGAGTGCAACGAGATAAGTGAGCTAAGTGGTGGCGCATTTAATTTTACGAAACCGCAGGAATAGCGAAGAACAGCATATCTCGCGCAGAGAGAAAGGTGAAAGAGAGACGTGCAGTGGTAGCCCGTTTTATCATCCCGCAAGACGCGAACCGAGTTTAACTCGGTAAAGGGCGAAGGGGGGAAAAAATAAATAAAAGAGAAGAAACTGAAGGAAAACAAGGAACTGAGGGAAAGAGGACCGAACGCGTCCAGGCGGATAGTAAGAGTCCGAGGCACTACGGTGTAAGCCGATGCATTTCTCGTCACGCGTCGTTGGGTGAGGGTCGGACGGAAAGCTTTTGGCTAACGCGCGAGTCAAGGAACGACCGAGCTGTGGCGGCGGTGGAGAGACTTGCAGTCAGTCAGTCAGCCAGCCAGCACCAGCGGCAGCAGCAGCAGCTGTAATAGTCCCTCGAGTACTCGGCAGATGGGTGTGTGTATACGTGAACAGTGTGCGTCGGTGTGTTGCGCGATTGAGGGTTGGTAGAGCGATGTCGCCGGCGATGTTACCGGAGTTTCTCCGTCGAGCATTATGAAAAACGCGAGGCGATATAAAGAGAGAGGAAATTGATACCTAGCTACACCTACGGAATACATCAAATACACAGCACGAAGCTCTGCCTCTTATCCCAGAGGAAATTGCACGAGCATAACTATATAAAAAGTATAAGAAGAAAAAAACGAAAAAACGCCAAGTACGTGAGACTGCTGCACGGAATTTCATAGCAAAACGCGCGGGCTTGACTTCGAGTGGAAGGAAAACATAAGTGCAACGTTAATACGAGCAGTGAATGAGAAGAGCGGTTGAGAAAAGCTAAGGGCTAAGTGTATATGTGTTGTCGTCGTGTAAATAGTACATAGAGAAGCATTACTGTTCGCACAGTAATACGATAATATCGTCAGTCGTATCGCGATCGAGTGTCTCGTGTGAATGGTCGACGCTTATCTCGAGGTCGAAATACACCCCGAGGCCTCGCAGCGTGTGTATTATTACGTTTTTGTTGTCCAACGATATTAATAACGAGGGGACGTGAACCCGAGGGTTCGTATCCACACAACGAAGAGGAAGAGAAATAAGAGGCGAAAGGAGTGAAGACGACACGGGGATAAGAGTTTCGGTTGAGATAGAGGCCTCGAGAGTCGGTGCGCTATTCACGACCTCTAAGGACGCACAAACGACTCTGTGCGAGCTCGAGAAAAACAAACAAAGAAACAACAACAACAAAAAACGCATAATAGAAGACGATCACGATCGTCTTTCGCTGACAAGTAGAAGAACCACGAGACACAAAGAGAAAAAGCGGGAGCAAGGAAGGGAGAGAGAGAAACAGAGACAGACTACAAGAAATATCGAAAATCTACGAAAAACGCGGGGACTCTGAGAACACTTGTTTTTGTACGTAAATGGCCGGTGTGCCGTAATACTCAATTGATTTTTGTTTGTTTTTTTTTCGTTATATCAAAGTATATTCAAGAAAAAATTGAATGTCGTTGTTGCGTGCGCATTGAACACACTAAGCACTACGCTGCACTTACCGTTCAGAGCACCCTCATAATACCATATAATATGATATGGCTGATTCACCTTTGATCGATGGATATTTTTTTAAATGCACTTTTTGAGACACCTGTTGATTATATACCACGACTATACTGTACTACTATCGAGCCGGTGTGCGCAGTACCAAAACGGGCAATATCTCGCTCTCGTCGCGACTCGGAAGGGGAGCATCGCTCGGTCCGTCACGATTTCACGAGGCTTTCAGACCCTGAGCTCCTAGACGTGCCGGGCTCTCGATAAAACATATATATATATATACTGCACATACATATGCATCGTTGTTGTTGTTATTAATGGTTGTTGGCGAAATTGTTGTTAAAAATTGTTTGAAAGTCGATCGCAAGGAAAATAATAGTTATAATAATAATAATAATAATAATAATAACAACAATAACAGTAATAATAACGTTATTGTACAGAGGAAACTGAAGATATGTGTGTATAGGAAAGAAAGGTGGATTGTCGCGTGTTGCAACGAAGAATAACTGACCACCTTCGTGCTTTAACGCGAGACGTGCTGCATTACGTGCATTTATACATATTCGCATTGAAATAAAGAAAGAAGCTTACACGAAACGGTCAATTGGAATACACTTAATTTTTTTATCACGAATTTCTCGACCGCCGGACTACGGATCGTTTTCGGGGGCAACAATAAAAGCTTCATTACTCGCGAATGACTCTCACATACAGACGTCACATTAAATATTAACATCGGTTGAATAAGTTGAACGTTGAGCACGAGGGAAGTCACTCTCCCGTCACCCAAGGGTTCAAGTATCCTCACTGTTGTACACATTTGGTATAGTTTAGATATATATATATATATACATATATATATATTTTTCAAGTACCCGCACGATCGCGTGTCCTTACGCACCTACACACACATAAAAATAACATACATACATTATATATATATATAATATGTATATATATACTCTGTTTGCATAAAATATTGAAGCGTATGTATGACTGGCATAATATTATATGTCGCACCACAGGCCTTAGCATGTAAGCGCACATTTATATAAAAAAAAGTATATATATATATACATGTATATGTATATGACTACGTTAAATGTAACTGTATGCCTGCATACATGCGTTTACACACTAAATAGAATCTATATATAGTATAAATATATATACATATATTTTTAAGCACATTTTTCACTCAAGTAGCCTTAATTTGTACCATGACGATAAACCGTAAAATGTTACGGTACACATAGATTTCTATTTATATAGAAGAACGTTTGGGCATATACTATTTGTATGCTCGGTTATATATGATGATAATAGAGACCGTCCAGATGCGTTAGCTCTGCGTATTAGAGAACCGCGATATTTTATTGAGAGTTAAAATTTAAAGAAAAAAAAAAACGAAACGAAAAGTACGATATTCGGTGATAGAGAAAGTAGAAAAAACGTATTTGTGTTAACGCGAACGTGTAGAGAATATTATTACTGCAATAGAAAAGAGATATATACTTATATATAAATATATATATATATATATAAAGAGAGAAATAACTATACATCTAGATTATATATTAAAAAAAGGACGTAAATATATTTGGGAGTTATAGCGAGGACAGTAATGACTGTGAGCAAAACGAGGTTCGTGTAAGGGTGGTCCAGTAATAAGAGTTGAAGAGTCGGCTAGGGGGTGGAGGCGATGGAGGTGGAAAGGGCGAAAGGCGAGGCGGGCGGGGGTGGACAGAGAGGAAAAAAAATAGTGGACAAAGCGTACAGTGACATAGATTAATCGGTGGTGGAACGTTTTCGTTGTGCGCGCGGTTGCGTCACCGTATTATTATATATATATATATATACATATATCTCTTAACGAGAACGTCGGAAAAGTGAGGGAAAAAAAAGAAAACAAAAAAGAAAACCGAGTGATAGTTATACATAGAGCATTGTATACATAGATAGATAGATATATATATATGAGTGTGTATGTGTGTGTGTGCGTGTGTGAGTGTGTGTATGAGTAAGGGAAAAGAAAAACCGAACCACACGTATAAGTTGTATAAGTGTTGTGTTGCACCCACGAGCACCTATGAACTACCACTGCTGAGCACCCACGAGCAACTGCTGCACCGCACGAATTATTGAGCACCTTCGCAATCACAGAATATATTTCAAAGGCAAAGTGAAATAATTAATATTTATTTAAAAAAAAAGAAAAAGGAAAGTAAAAAATTTCGCACACGCACCTTCTTCTTCTTCTTCTTCTTCTTCTACTTCTACTACTTCTTCTTGTTCTTCTTCTTCTTGGTCGCACTGAGCTTGGACGAAACGAGGCTTGTGGGCGAAATGTTGCGCCATCCTGTTGTAATGTCGACCTGATTTTTCAGGACGTTGGGAGTGTACACGACCAAGAAGAAACTCCCAAACAACAACAACCACAACGACGACTACGAGGAGGACTCTCAAGATTGTTGCGAGTGGGATTCTCGAGTGTGACGTCATCGGTGCCAAGCTCTGTGCACAATAATACACGAATAGGCTGAAGGAAAACGTTCAGTGAGGCCTAAACCTGGATATCGATCGAGCGGAAAGCACAATCGGGACGATAGAAAATACTGTCCAACCGAGTTGAGCTCGAGCTGGTGTCGATAAAGGTTCCTTTAAGATTGCTACGTGCGAGGTAACAAGTTTCAAAAGAGATTGACCTGCTGTTGCATTGTTGTCGTTTGGCTTCAAGTTTCCGACAGCCACGAAGAATCGAGTAACGAAAATAGCAATAATAACGTTGTTGAATTACGTGCTGGCGAAGAAATTGCGTTCGGCTCTGTATCTAACGTCCATCCTACGTCTTACCGCTACTATACTCGTTCTGTCACTCTTTCTCTCTCTCTCTCTCTCTCTCTCTTCCCGACCTCCCCTTTTTCTCTTCCTTGTTCAGTCCACCAATACACGAAGAAGTATTTCACCTCTCGCTCCCAAGAAGTTCTTCCTCATTGCTGATACTCGTGATACCGCGTTATTGACGCATACGTGTACAGCATTTCGCGATACGAAATAAAAGAAGAAGAAGGAAGAAGCAACAGACGGACATAAAGCACAGATTTACGGAGGGAAGTGAAAGGTGTGACCATAAAAAAAGAAGAGAATTAGGACTAAGAGGATCGCGTGAGATTTATACAGAGCGAGAGCGTGGGAAAGAGGTGGTGGTCGTGGAGAAGAAAAAAAAAGATACAGAACAAAGTGAGAAGAAAGGAGCTGGACGAGTTTCGGGGGCCGTGAGAGTGATTGAAACTCTCGACAATCCAAGGAAAGCTGAAAATCCGCTTTCGCACGAGGTTCTTCCGGGCGTTAACGCTGATACGACGAGAAATACATTAGATAAGGTGGCAAGCGAATCCGACGAAGATGGCGAGCCAAGTGTTTTGGCTCCTTAGTTACGTGAGCCTGGGTCTTGCCCTTACGTTGGGCAATCGACCGACCAGTATACACTCGTCACAGCAACAGCAGCAAAAACAGCAATCCACATCCTCGTCTTCGTCGTCATCATCGTCGTCATCGTCGTCGTCGTCGTCATCACAGACGCAAAAGTCACGACAAGATCATCGGTTCTCAAGGGATCCAACGATCTCGGATGTGGCCAACGAGTTGAGTTCAGCATCTGCGCCGGAGGATCAACTCGATCATCTGCGATCGTACAGATACGAAGAGCCCGTTGAGCTGGACGACGACTTGACGAGGGATTGGCTTGACAAACCGTGGAGAGATCCACCGGTCGTTTTTAAACGTAGAGATCAGCACATCAACGAGGACGAAAGAAGAGAGAGCAAGAGTAGTAGCATCAGCAGCAATGGGGCCATCCGAGAGGCCTCCAGTTCACGGGGGAACGCGTTCCTCGACGAATTCGCTACGGCTGTCTTGGACACGCTCTACCCGCGTCACCGGGACCTTCTCGAGCCGGCAAAACCTCCGAATATTCGTCAGAGTTACGACACGAGACGCTACAATATGGGGGACAACGAGCCGATAATCGGCTATGCGGAAATGGCTCAGCAGCAACAGCCACGAACCGCTAAAAAGTCAAGGATATCCACGCAACACGAGTTTCCAAAGAAAATCACGAGGTCACCGATTATGGTCTATCGTACCGATGAACCGGAGGACGTACCTCTGGAAATCGGCGGAAAAATGTTCGATATTGACAAGACGGAAGAGCAGCGACTTCTTTTACAGAGATCGTCTAGCGGTTTCGCCGAAAATTCACGGAGTTCCGGCGGCGGATGGCTCAACGAGCCATTCGAATACTCCAACAGGAATAACGAGATTAAGAGCCGGGGTGGAGACTATTCGTACGATAGTGCTGCCAGCACTGGTAGCAGTAGTAGTACGGGTAACATCGGCAATAGCAAACCGCCCGGGAAGAGAAATCAAGGAGGCGGCGGAGGCGGAGGACGTGGACGGTCCTCGAATCCCCGGGGATGGTCGCCCGCTGGGCAACAATCACAGGCCGCAGCCTCGAATGCCGGGGCAAGCATTGCCTCACAGTTCCTGCTTAGATCGGCGAGAGGGAATCGCCAGTACGATGTTCCACAAATCGGTAAGTCATTTATTGATATTTATTTATTTATTATATTAATCATTTATTTATTCATAGAAGTTGGACATTTTTGTAAGGATGTTTACAACACTGTCGAGGAGTCATTATGATTATGTATACATCTATATGTAGGGTCTTATATTCAGCATCGCTGCGGTATAAGGATATTGCGGAAGTCTCTGAAAGAGATTTTCATGTCAAAGGACAATATTCCTTGTTTCCTTGGTATATAGCCCTGAACTCCGCGGGGAATGAAGGCGCTCTCCTTTGCAGGCTTCGAAACGACAGCGGCCAGACATTCTCACGAACATTCAGCGACAGCAGGGGAAATTAACCCATGGCTATCTTTTATCCTCTGTTTAACGGGCGACCTCTATCGTAGGCAACTTTGGATAAACTTAATCGCAACAGTTTTTTAGATTAATTAATTTAATGTCATATGATTTCGGGATTTTATGTATGATTTTAGTCTTTCACATTTTCATGTGTCTTTTTTTTCTGACACGTGAGATGTTTCTGGAATTTGACATAAAAACTTGGTTTTTTTTAAATGTGAAAGTTTGAGAGTTTTTTAATATTGTAAAAGCAACGAACCTATGATGTAAATAACGACTGAGTACAGTAAATTATGTAATGTACATTAGTTCTTGCGGTAAGAAGATTTATATGGAGCTAGTGGAATAAGTCAATTTATAGTCTGCCAACTTGCTAGTGTATGGAAACAGAAATATGAAACAGTTATGCAGCTAAACTTGTTGATGTTTCTATAGTACAATTAAGAAAGTTATTTAATATTGTTACTGATGATTAGGCAGTATTCGAATAACAATAGGACTAAAAAATAAATTATATGCTAAAGAGAATTTAAAATACACATGAAAATAATTTTTTAAATTACCGGTGATGTTTTAAAATCTGGATGCATCCTCTAAATAATTTTCGATTTGATTGATTATTTACGAGAATTCGTTATACATTGTAAAATACAGTTTTAGGGGAAGACCCGAAAAAAGAAGAAGAAATTGACCACCCTAATATTCCATTTTTGTAACGGAAGTTGGCTTATCAATTAAAGCAGATTAGTTGTGGTCATAATTTATCGAAACTTATAACTGGTCCAAATAATTGTTATTCCACCTAACTATACATATTACAATTTGTTAGATCTTTGAAAATTTAATGTATCGGTATTGAAAGAAGATTTATATGGAGCTAGTGGAATAAGTCAATTTATAGTCTGCCAACTTGCTAGAGTATGGAAACAGAAATATGAAACAGTTGTGGCGATAAACTTATTGATGTTTCTATAGTACAATTAGGAAAGTTATTTAATATTGTTACTGATGATTAGGCAGTATTCGAATAACAATAGGACTAAAAAATAAATTATATGCTAAAGAGAATTTAAAATACACATGAAAATAATTTTTTTAATTACCGATCATGTTTTAAAATCTGGATGCATCCTCTAAATAATTTTCGATTTCATTAATTATTTACGAGAATTCGTTATACATCGTAAAATACAGTTTTAGGGGAAGACCCGAAAAAAGAAGAAGAAATTGACCACCCTAATATTCCATTTTTGTAATGGAAGTTGGCTTATCTATTAAAGCAGATTAGTTGCGGTCATAATTTATCGAAACTTATAACTGGTCCAAATAATTGTTATTCCACCTAACTACACATATTACATTTTGTTAGATTCAAAAATTGTCGTGCATTTGTCGAGCTAAGTAAGAATAATATTTTATGTATCATTATACATTATTTTTGAAAATTTAATGTATCGGTATTGAAAGAAGATTTATATGGAGCTAGTGGAATAAGTCAATTTATAGTCTGCCAACTTGCTAGAGTATGGAAACAGAAATATGAAACAGTTATGCAGATAAACTTGTTGATGTTTCTATAGTACAATTAGGAAAGTTATTTAATATTGTTACTGATGATTAGGCAGTATTCGAATAACAATAGGACTAAAAAATAAATTATATGCCAAAGAGAATTTAAAATACACATGAAAATAATTTTTTTAATTACCGATGATGTTTTAAAATCTGGATGCATCCTCTAAATAATTTTCGATTTCATTAATTATTTACGAGAATTCGTTATACATCGTAAAATACAATTTTAGGGGTAGACCCGAAAAAAGAAGAAGAAATTGACCACCCTAATATTCCATTTTTCTAATGGAAATTGGCTTATCAATTAAAGCAGATTAGTCGTAGTGATAATTTATCGAAACTTATAACTGGTCCAAATAATTGTTATTCCACCTAACTATACATATTACAATTTGTTAGATTCAAAAATTGTCGTGCATTTGTCGAGCTAAGAAAGAATAATATTTTATGTATCATTATACATTATCTTTGAAAATTTAATGTATCGGTATTGAAAGAAGACTTATATGGAGATAGTGGAATAAGTCAATTTATAGTCTGCCAACTTGCTAGAGTATGGAAACCGAAATATGAAACAGTTATGGCGATAAACTTGTTGATGTTTCTATAGTTCAATTAGGAAAGTTATTTAATATTGTTACTGATGATTAGGCAGTATTCGAATAACAATAGGACTATAACAAATAAATTATATGCTAAAGAATTTAAAATACACATGAAAATAATTTTTTTAATTACCGATGATATTTTAAAATCTGGATGCATCCTCTAAATAATTTTCGATTTGATTGATTATTTACGAGAATTCGTTATACATCGTAAAATACAGTTTTAGGGGAAGTCCCGAAAAAAGAAGAAGAAATTGACCACCCTAATATTCCATTTTTGTAATGGAAATTGGCTTATCAATTAAAGCAGATTAGTCGCAGTGATAATTTATCGAAACTTATAACTGGTCCAAATAATTGTTATTCCACCTAACTATACATATTACAATTTGTTAGATTCAAAAATTGTCGTGCATTTGTCGAGCTAAGTAAGAATAATATTTTATGTATCATTATACATTATCTTTGAAAATTTAATGTATCGGTATTGAAAGAAGATTTATATGGAGCTAGTGGAATAAGTCAATTTATAGTCTGCCAACTTGCTAGAGTATGGAAACAGAAATATGAAACAGTTATGGCGATAAACTTGTTGATGTTTCTATAGTAGAATTAGGAAAGTTATTTGATATTGTTACTGATGATTAGGCAGTATTCGAATAACAATAGGACTATAAAAAATAAATTATATGCTAAAGAGAATTTAAAATACACATGAAAATAATTTTTTAAATTACCGGTGATGTTTTAAAATCTGGATGCATCCTCTAAATAATTTTCGATTTGATTGATTATTTACGAGAATTCGTTATACATTGTAAAATACAGTTTTAGGGGAAGACCCGAAAAAAGAAGAAGAAATTGACCACCCTAATATTCCATTTTTGTAATGGAAGTTGGCTTATCAATTAAAGCAGATTAGTCGCAGTGATAATTTATCGAAACTTATAACTGGTCCAAATAATTGTTATTCCACCTAACTACACATATTACAATTTGTTAGATTCAGAAATTGTCGTGCATTTGTCGAGCTAAGTAAGAATAATATTTTATGTATCATTATACATTATCTTTGAAAATTTAATGTATCGGTATTGAAAGCTTTCATGCATAAATTGGCACATTAAATTGAATGTACCAGTGTATGAATAATTATTTCCAGTATCAATGCGTTAAATTACACACAAATTGTTCTTACAAGTACTTTTTATTTATTCAAAATATTGAAATCCTTCCTCATAGAGAAGTTTTGTTTTCGCGAAGAAAAATATCATTTTATCATTCCCGCATACGACTATAAAAAAAAAGTTATATCTACCACGAGGATAGCTTTCATTTCTAACATTTATATTAACCTCTTTAATAAAAAATTCCATTGACTTAGAAAAGTGCACTTGAAATTCTGTGATTCCGCACATAACGGCACTTGATAGCGATAGTCAAAGCGGTGTGCAATTTTCACACTGGATCGATAACGAAATCCGAGAGGCTATGCTATCTCATATGGTGAGCTCGAAGCACAAATGTACAGAGTTACAGAATGTAGAGATAATGCCTCGACGGTTCTGGTATCATTGTGCGTCGATAAGCAGTTAGCTGTGATTTCAAAGAGATTCTCTCCACCACCGAAATCGCATTCGGTGCTATAGCATTATACGAAAACGAACATCAACAGCACTCGCAGCAGCTGCATCATCCATCTTATTTTATTATAGTCGGTACTGCACTTACTCCACCGTTCTCTCTACTCACAATCGATCTGCAAGTTCGTTGTGTAAATTTCCTGAGCTCGCAAAGAAAAGAAAAAAAAAAAAGGAAAAACTCTCTCTCATCCTCGTTCAGTCTCGTCTCGAGCATGACGTACGTACTGGGTATAATTCCGTCGCGCGTTGCGATGCGAGTACGTTGGGTACTTGCCGCGAAAAACACTGCTCCCTGTTTGCAGTATATTCCCGGGAAAATAGCACGACGTAAAAAAACACCGCTGAGAATATATTGCGCCCGAGAGGGAATGTGCAAACCATATATATATATATATATATATATGTATATATGAGTGGAGTTAGAGCATAATGGTACATAGTACAGTAGGGCTGAAGTGGCTATCTTCACAAACCTGCGACCACCTTCAGAGAAAAAACTCATCGACACAAAAATTAGGCAAAGAAGTTTTTTTTTTTTTTGATAATGGAAGAGCGAGGAGATACAAACATATCGTTGGAAGTGAACTTGACAGTAACTGTTTCCCATGTGGGCGGCAAAAACTTTTAAAAAAATTACTGCAGCAAAAGCACGTTCGCATTTGTTGACAATCGGATTGAAAACGTGAATCACTGATGGTGGTGCTCGAGATAAGCTGCTTTGTCGTTAATTCGACACTGCAAAGTATATAAGGACAATCTGGTATTGGTTATATTGGATTAAACAGACATTAACAGTACATTTTCAGTTATAGTTTTTGTAAACATAATAAAATTAAGTGCTGAATCTCAGTGGAGTTCAAAATAGCGAATGACTCAAATAGGGAATGGCTGAAATTGCGAGTTGCAAAATAATGAACATCTGAATCTAAAATGGCCATTATTATGGAATTTGCTATTTTAGCCATTCGCTATTTTGATTGCGGTACCTGTACGATAATATTTATCATGGGGACTCATCATTACATTTTCTTTACAATTATGGGACCCAATTGTTAATAAATATTATCTACGGCATTAGATGTTGCAGGACCTTTTAATTTGTGAAAACGAAAGTTATGACCTATTGGAAATTCAAGGTTCAGCACTAACAAAACTAACAAAATAGTTTTCAATTTCCAAAAAAAAATTTGTTCGTAAATATAAAGTACTAATTTTTGCTTTTACACGTGTTGGTCTCTGCATTATATTTAGTTAAGGTAGTTCTGTTGGCACGCCGGAGTCATAAATCTCAGAGTCTATATGACATTAAAAAATAATCATACGCATCACTTTGACTGCCTCAATAATAATATAAAAAATAATCGAGAATCCTTCGAAATTGTCGTCATCAAATTAAAACGATTATTTGTGAATAGTTGATATGTTTAGTGCGAAATTGACTTCATTTTTACGATAATTAGGTTAGGAAACGTCATTTGGCCCGGTATCGCGCACTTTGACCTTGGTTCAATTAAACATTATTCCGGAGACTTCGCCTTTTTTCATGATGCATCAATTCCTGAATGATTTGCGAATCCGTAGTACTTTTTATTTTTTCTCTATCTTTGATCTAAGTATGTTAATTTTCGATTTAAAGATCAATTTTTCCAGCCCTCCCGTAAGCGCCGTGTAAAAAGATCGATTTTCAAATTTTAATTGTTCATTCATATACTCGGTAAAAGCCTTCAAGATTTTGTACAAGTAAAATTGAATAGCTAAGTTACAACATGTCAAAAATTCATGCATATGAGTTTGGATTGCCTTCACGTCAGAACTACCTTAAGCACAAAAGTCGAATATGCCCAATGAAAATGCACATAAGAATGCATGAAAATAAATTTAATGACAGTTTAAAAAATTTCAAGATCATGATGCAAGGCAGCACTAAATATCGCAGGGGTCTCAACTTTTGAAAATGGTATTCATTTTTGGAACGAATAATTCGACGAGGACTAAGTCCTTGAAAAATAAACATATCTTCAAAAATCCATTTAGTCGTTTTTTCTTCATTACAGATTTTCATGTTTTTTATTTTCAAAAAATGTTTATGTCGGGGTACTAAGAATGATCTAAACCGTTGCGAAAAGTGGTTTAGAAAAAATGACCGTATGTACATGCGTGGGTGTATAGGGGTTCGAAAATTTAATCAACTATAACTCAATAATGGTTTAACCGATTAAGCTTGTATTTGTGATACAAGTGAGGCAATTATCCCGCTTCGAATTTTCTGAGTTTTAATACAACTTATGGACAGATTTTGATTTTATGTCCTTTTTATTGCGGAATAAAAAGGACCCGCTTCGAATTTTCTGAGTTTTAATACAACTTATGGACAGATTTTGATTTGATGTCCTTTTTATTGCGGAATAAAAGGGCGTGGCCGCTCTTTTTTTCGTAAAATTATAGCTATTGTCCAAAAAAATCTTCAAATTCTTTATAAGGGCAGATACATCCGATCTAATTTGATTTGAATTGAATCGAATGAGTTGAATTGAATTTGAAATCGCTGTAATGGTTTATATTTTATGAGAATTTGAATTTTTCGAAAAATTGTCATTATTTCAGTAACTTTCGTAAAACTTGAGATATGGATTTCAAATTTTCTAAGTAAATGAAATAATATCCAGTGATACTAAATGTGTAATTTAGTGGAGTTCGGTAGAATAGTTCTGATTTTACAGGAATAAAAATTTTTCATTATTAATTCTTGACGGCAAAATTTTCGCTGAAGTTCCGTTTTTTTCATTTATTTCAAACAAGGATGCAAAGTGAAATCTTGTATATTGCTTCCTCATTATTTTTCACTTTCAACAAAGCTTTGTCTATGAGGAAGCCAAAATCGATGAACATACTTCCTCATAGTGTAGCTTTGTAAAGATTGAAAAATAATGAGGAAGTAATGTGCAAGGTTCAACTTTGCATCCTATTTAATAACCTTTCAGGCAGTATTAAACATGATCCTATAACTCAGCGTTCGCGAGGTTTTTTGAGACCCTTCGCAGCTTAAAATATGAATTAAAATATGAACTCGTTAATACCAAATCGTGTTTTTTTTAAACGACCTTAACGTTATAGAGAACTTATCGGTTTGATGAGTTCATTTGAATCAAATATGCGATCCATTTGCAGTCAATAAAATTTTATCTGTTTCAAATACATTTTATTTGAAATTAATACGATTTTTTTAAGTGAATAAAATAAATTGCATTCTATTAAAATAAAATTCTATTATACTGGCTATTTAAGAAGAAATTCATTTAATGGTCAGCCTAATAGTATTTGATTTCGATCAAACAGAATTGATTTCATTAAAATAAACCGCATTAATTTCGAATAAAATTTATTTGAACTAAATGCAAGTCGATTAATTTTAAATAGATTTGAAATTTAGTTCAAATAAACCCAGCCGGCCACTTTTTCCGGATTTTTTAAAAAACGGTTTGAGATAATTGGCTGAAATTTATAAGATACACTCACAGATTATGTTACTATGCTCAAAGTAAATGTAAAATGCAACGGAAAAATAATTCATTGAATGAACTAAATAATGTAATGGAAAACAACGAGTATTGAAGCAAATTTTAATATTGAACAGGTTGGTTAACTAATACATTTTTTATGGTACATACATAATAGGTTTAAATAAATATTGTTTAGCTTGAAAGAAATATTCTTTGCATTTAACGATAGATTTACTGGTTCCGATTAAAGATACACTGAGAGAATAAATTGTTGGGCATAACGAAATAGAGGTTGACTCAATCACTCCGAGAAGTTATATACGGCGGATGGAACGAGGAGGTTGGGTCAAATTCATCAAATGGTTGTCGGACTTTCTTCGATTCAAATGTTTCATGTGGTTGAGACAACCACAGTGCATTTATTGTAACTCTAACATTGTTTTCTCTCAGACCATGCGCACTCTTCCATCAATCTCTAATCGATTGATTGGAAGTATTGATGCAGTTGGTTCACCTACAGTCGTATTTCAATCAAATTCATTATGTGTTTGAGTGAGTCTAAAATAATAAAGAAAATTAATTGAAAATTATTAATCGTGCTTATTCAATCGAGTAATCCTGCATATTAATTTGGTATTACGTCTATCTCTTCAGGATGGTACATATTAATCGCTGAAAGAACATATTTAATTTTTTATTACATTGACGAGAATCGAACCTGCGACCCTCCGGATAATGTTGTTGCGCTGCGCTTTAGCTCACACGATCATTCGGATCATATGATCCTAGTATTTTTTTTTGTCTATTTGAATATCGGTAACATGAAATACAAAATGGAATTAGTATAATACAGTCAGAACTTTATAGATTTATATGATTGCGTTTGGTGTAGTAAAAAAAAAGCACTTTCTGTTATTTTTCACGGCACTCGGTTATATCGAAAAGAGTACATTGTATCGTTGTTGCCATCTATAAACATATTCGACGAAGTTGCTTGTTTCATTGTTAGCCCGAATTAGTTTGTTAGGATTTGGGTGGATGACCGTCTCACTGACCTCAGGGTCAGTACTAGGATGGGTGACTACCTGGCTGTCTCTGGCGGTCAGTAGTTGGAAAGGTGACCATCGGGATGACTCTAAAGTCAATACTCGTATCTTCAGAAACAGCTTTCACACAAACGGACGTGAGGTTGAGTCAACCTTATATTTCTTAGAAACCAGTTGCACCGAGGTTCTTTCAAAAGCATAAAACAGTTCTCGTAACCATTCTGATACAGTTGCTTCATAGAAATCATTTTCCTGATTGAAATGACACGCGTGATTGGCTCAACCACTCGTTACACGCGTTTTAAGTACCGAAAAATTGTTGCCTTAATCCCTCACGGGGTTAAGTCAACTGCACTGCCATTCGCTCAACAGCATCAATATTCAGCCAAAACATTGTTATGTTGACGCTCAATTATATGAAGTAGTTGTCTCAAAGAAATGCATTGTATTGTCTCGACGAATGGGTGTTTGTGTCAACCTCTATTTCTTTGAGCCAAAGTAATATTTGCCAACCACCGCGCGCGGTTGTCAGGATTTCAAGTTTTCTCTCAGTGTGGTTCCGATTAAGGGGAGGGAGTCAGGTCAAAAAAATTGATTTTGGAAATTCAATATCATCCAAATCCTATTGCATATAAAAATGCCCAACGCACTATATTGTTGGTACTCGATTAAAGGATTTTTGAATGTTGTCTGACTTGCATATGCTTTTAAATATTATCTTAAGCAAAGATCTTAGGTTTTCCATTCTGCGCATGATTCAGATCAAACTACTAGGCAGATTGGAATGGCTGACGTCTCATTTTCTTCTTCATGAACAGATACACCGGCTAAATGGAGCAAATATTAATAAAATGTAATATTTTTTAAGTAACATAATTATTAATAAATAAATTTTATGCTATTTTCTAAATCAGTGATTAACTTTGCTTTCAGAATGAAAAAAAATAGTTTGCTCCATTTAGCCGGTGTATCTTTTCATGAAGAAGAAAATGAGACGTCAACCATTCCAATCATTGACGTCTCATTTTGTTCTTCATGAACAGATACACCGGCTAAATGGAGCAAATATTAATAAAATGTAATATTTTTTAAGTAACATAATTATTAATAAATAAATTTTATGCTATTTTCTAAATCAGTGATTAACTTTGATTTCAGAATGAAAAAAAATTGTTTGCTCCATTTAGCCGGTGTATCTTTTCATGAAGAAGAAAATGAGACGTCAATGATTCCAATCTGCCTAGAAGTTTGATCTGAATCATGCGCAGAATGGAAAACCTAAGAACTTTGCTTAAGATAATATTGAAAAGCATATGCAAGTCAGACGACAGTAACAAATTCTTTCATCGAGCACCAACAATATAGTGCATTGGGCATTTTTATATGCAATAGGATTTGGATGATATTGAATTTCCAAAACCAATTTATTTGACCTGACTCCCTCCCTTTAAAAATATAATATGAAAACGTATATATTTTCTGACTTATGCATTGAATAGTTTTATTGATTGCATAAAATATTTAGTAAAAATGTAGAGATATATTGTTGACTAAAAAGAAATATGATTTTGATTCCACAAATCGCACGCAGAAAAAAATCTTGTTACCGGGGTTAGAATCGGCGCATCTTATTTGGATGCCGACCTACTAGACTTCTATTCACTTCAAATACATTTTTTTATTTGTAAGTAATATACTTATTGAATAGTACATATATTCAAATCTAAGAAATATTTATTTGGGTCGGCAGTTAATAAAAAATATCTAATACATGTATTTAGTCGTTTTAACTACACTGTCACAAAAAACCTACTTGAAATTTAGTGTACTTTTACTGGAAGTTTTTATTCATAAACTAGTATATTAAATTTAGTATACAAGTGTAATGTAAAATTAATGTATGGTACAGCACATTCAATAATTTAATTTAATTTCACAGTAAAATTACTTGAATTTTAATAATTTGCTTTAATTTAACTGGAAAAGTACACACACTAAGAGAAATCGCGGTAGTTTAAGCAACTATTGAGCCATAACTGTAGATTTTTAGTCCATGCAACAATTTGAATAGTTATTTTAACTGATTTATTGGTTAAATTAACTACGTTATAGTTACTGTAACTAATTCTATAGTTGGCTTAAAATAATATCCTAGTTACTTTAACAGTGAATATATAGTGAAATACAACCTTAGCTATTTTCTTATAGTTAGTGCATCTTTATTATTGTAGTTCCAATGACCATTTCAAAATTGTCAAATAATTTCTCAAAGAATACTATGTTTGTTATTATGTTTTCTATGAATAGTACGTCGCATCTATCGCTAAATTTTCAAAACAGTATATTTTTTGTTACGATTACTATTATTATCTGTTGTATTGACTATGAATAAATAGTACAGGTAACTTTTTTTTAAATAGCTGAGATTGTATTTCATTCTAAATTTATAGTTACGAGTATCTTTTTTTATCTCAGTGCAATTGTATATTTTATTTCGATGACGAGTTTATGAATAAAAACTTCCAATAAAAACTTCCGATAAAAAAAGTTTTTAGTAGCAATAAATAAAATATTTTTTCCGTGTCCGCTGCACAGTGAAAGTTGATTCAAATAAATAAATATGTTGGAAATGAAAAAAACTGAAAAATTGAATGAAATACATATTTGTTTCAGGGAATGCAAATTTCCGTTGAAATAATTAAATGTTGAATAGATAATTTTAGTTAATATTACGGAACCTTTTTTCTGAGTGCGAGGAATGAAATATATGATTGATTCACATACATATTTCATTTAATCGTTTTCAATTTTTAAAAATGTTTTACTTGGAAGATGTGTTGTATTCAATTATATTTTTCGCTCAGCGTGTGAGAATATTATCAGTTCGTCAGATTATCGCGTCGAGCGTGACGTTTAAATTCTTCCTTTATATGCCACGGAAATTTCATCTCAACATAATACGCTTAACGTGCGTGTCCTGGGAGCCTTCACAGCGCCAAGAAAAAAGTTTGCCTGAGGGCCACTTGTGGCCCATCAATTCATTCACTTTGACACCGCTCGTATTTTACAAAGCGTCCTCTCTTAATTACAGTATAATATGCGCACATTTTATATTATTTTTTTCTTTTTAAGCGGGATAAGAGAAAGAAGCCAGTATGTTGGAGTCTGCAACGCTCGCCGAAGACTGCTGCGATAAATTTCCCTCGGGAGCTGACCCTCCCCTACATAGAGCATAAAACCTTTTCTTCATTACTGATCGCGCATGTATGTATGAATATTTCGTGAAACGTAGGAGCGGTGTTAATTGTGCGACAAGCGTAATATACTATCCCAGGTGGAATAAGTAATTGAATCCGTTTTCGTTACCAGAGAAGAGAAATGTCGATTCATCGTTACATATTAATATTATTCTGCCTCTTTGTTTTCTCAATCCCGTTTAGCATTGCCACGCTTTATCATTTTATTATTATCAACAAATTTGTCGATCCTCTTCTCGCGACGTTAATAACATCAACATTCGTTATTCATTTCAGGACGATAATGCTCCTAATCCTTCACTCCTCTGGAGCACAATAGAAAGCTTTCAGAGTGCAGAGAAAAGCGGTGGAATTAACGAGGGTCACCAGCTTTTGCAGGAGGGACGAGTCAGCATTTGTGCTCTCACATAGGGCTACCGAGTTGTGGCTGAATCCCGAAAAATAATTAATTACAAAACGAATGAGAAATGAATTGAGATGAATTATTAAACGTTTAATAGTGTGGGAGACAATATAATCATTTTACGATTCATGAGTCAAAATCTCATAATAATAATAATATTCGTGAAGAAAAATATGGGGTTTTTAATTTTTTTTTTAGTTTCACATACTTATTGTTTGGCTAATGTTAGGAAAGCGCGAAGGAATATTAATTTTTAAACGAATGAGAAATGAATTAAGACGAATTATGAAACGTTCAAAGAATAAGTACGTTTTTTAATCAGTGTAAGAGACAATATAATGATGTTACAATTCACGTGTTAAAATCTGATGGTGGTAAAATTATTCGCGAAGTAAGAAAAAGTCGGTTTTAAAAAGTTTTTAGGGGTCACATACTTAAGGGGAGGGAGTCAGGTAAAAAAAAATTGATTTTGGAAATTCAATATCATCCAAATCCTATTGCATATAAAAATGCCCAATGCACTACATTGTTGGTGCTCGATGAAAGGATTTTTTACTGTCGTCTGACTTGCATATGCTATTCAATATCATCTTAAGCAAAGTTCTTAGGTTTTCCATTCTGCGCATGATTCAGATCAAACTACTAGGCAGATTGGAATGGTTGATGTCTCATTTTCTTCTTCATGAAAAGATACACCGGCTAAATGGAGCAAACTATTTTTTTTCATTCTGAAAGCAAAGTTAATCACTGATTTAGAAAATAGCATGAAATTTATTTATTAATAATTGTGTCACTTAAAAAATATTACCTTTTATTAACATTTGTTTCATTTAGCCGGTGTATCTTTTCATGAAGAAGAAAATGAGACGTCAACCATTCCAATCTGCCTGGTAGTTTGATCTGAATCATGCGTAGAATGGAAAACCTAAGAACTTTGCTTAAGATAATATTGAAAAGCATATGCAAGTCAGACGACAGTAAAAAATCCTTTCATCGAGCACCAACAATATAGTGCATTGGGCATTTTTGTATGCAATAAGATTTGGATGATATTGAATTTCCAAAATCAATTTTTTTTACCTATCTCCCTCCCCTTAATGTTTGACTAAGGTTTGGAAATGAATTGAGATAAATTATGGAACGTTAAACGAATAAGTACGATTTTTTTAACAGTATGGGAGACAATATAACGATTTTACATTTCACGAGTCAAAATCAGATGATAATATGAATCGCGAGGAAAGAGAGTGCGATTTTAAAAAGTTTGACAGGTCACACACTTAAGGGTGAATAACCATTTTTTTAATGCTAGGCTTCAGACACGCTGGAGTTTTAGTATCGTTTTTCCACAAACTTTTATTTTCATTTTTTTGCCCGATTTTTGTTTCCTCATAGAGCTTTGTTTTAATGAAAAAAAAAAAAAAATCGAGATTTTAATGTCAGGACACTCAGAATGGTCCAAAACGTCGAGAAACGTGATCTAGAAAAAATGTTCGTATGGATGTAGGTGTGTATGCATACAACTTCGAAAATTCAAACGCTGATAACTCAAGAACCATTTTAGCTATCGAGCTCAAATTTGGCACCGAACTGGAGCATCAGCTCCTCTTTAATTACTGCAAGTGTTGACTGAATGGATGCAACAATTTAGATTTTGTAGCTTTTTATTTTTTTTTTAAAGTGCGTGGTCGCTCTAATTTTTGTAAAGATTAGTGTATTATGCTAAATAGTTCTTCATAAGAGCATTTGCACTTGATGTAGTTTGGTATTGAATTTGGCTCGAATCGGTCGAGTGGTTCAGATTTTATGGAATTTTGAAGTTTTTTAAAAATTGACATTATATCATCAACTTTTCCAAAATCTTATGTAATATATCGAGCTCAAATTTGGTACATAAATAGAATAATATTCAGCTATAATAAATATATAATTTAGTAACAAACGATATAAAAATGATTGGGTTATGGAATTTTGAATAATTGAAAAAATTAACGGTATCGCATTAACTGCGCCAAAACATGAGATACCAATCACAAATTAAATATATGAACGAATGAATATGCAGTCATGATGGATATGTAATTTTACGTCACTGCAGTATGGAAAGTGATGTTTTCCGTGTGCTTCGCGCACGAAAAACTCTCTTTCCTCGCCTTGTGACGTAAAATCGGATGCAATACTCGAGAGGGAAACATTTTCTCATCTCGTGCGAGAAATGTGTGTTTCCCTCCCTCGGGCCGCAACATTCTATAGTGATGAACGGAAAAAAAATTTTGATTTTATGAAATTTCGGATTATCAAAAATATAACTTTATCGCATTAAATTTTGCAAAAATTAAGATATACAGCCCAAATTTGCCATGTAAACGAAGTCATATTCAGTCATTATAGATATATAATTTAGTGACGAAACGTAAATAATTATGATTTTATGGAATTTCAAATTATTTCAAATATTAACTTTATCGCGTTAACTTTTGAAAAACTTGATATGAAGCCCAAATTCAATATGTGAGCAAAATAATACTCAGCCATGTTGATCTATTACATAAAACAAAGATGCAAAGTAGAAACTTGCACATGGTTTCCTCATTATATTTCGCTCTGTATGAAGCTTCCTTTATGAGGAATTCAAAATCAATCAACATACTTCCTCATAGAGGTAGCTTTGTATAGAGCGAAATATAATGAGGAAGCAATATGCAAGGTTCTACTTTGCATCTTTTTATTCTAAGCTTTTATTTATGGCATCTCATAAAACGTGTTGGTTTGAGGAAAAGCTTGTCTTTTGCCGCTATGTAATAGGAGACTGAAGGCTTTCTGTGAAACATGTAAGTGGGAGAGAGACAGAGCTCAATATTTTCAACCCATGTTTCTTGATAACAGTCTCAAGGAAGCAAAAACGAAGAGTGTGACGCTGTCCATAATTGATAGCCACGAATAACACAGCTCTTATTTTCTCTCCCTTGAAGCTGGCCTCGGGAAAAAACTGCACGAAAATCAATATTGTAATATTGTAGAAGAGGTTGAAATAAATTCTTCAAAGATGAACAAGCAGCTATAAAAAAAATGAAATCCTCAAAATTCATAGAGGATCAATAAAAACCTAATCAATAAAAAGATCTATAGAAAATAAACAAGGATGCAAAGTAGAACCTTGCACATTACTTCTTCATTATTTTTCGCGTTTTACAAAGCTACCTCTATGAGGAAGTATGTTATTCAATTTTTGGCTTCCTGATAGAGGAAGCTTTGTAAAACGCGAAAAATAATGAGGAAGCAATGTGCATGGTTCTACTTTGCATCCTTGTTTTAATTAGATAAATATACATGTTGTGGATTCGCTTTTTTTATTTCGTTATTACGTTATTTCGTGATTATTAGAGCGTTTCTGAAAGTGAATGTGATAATGTATATTTTTAAAAATAATTCAACATTCCATAAAATCAAAAATTTCATACCGTTCGTCACTAAATTATTATACATATATAATTGCTGAATATTGTTTCATTTATATACAAAATTTGAGCTTGCTATCTTATGTTTTGCAAAAGTTACAAAAGAGCGATAACTTCAATTTTTTGAAAAATTAAAAATATAAAATTTTAACGGTTCAACCGATCTTAACCAAATTCAATAGCGATCACCGGCGTATGATAGCTCACATTCATATCAATTTTAAGATCAATATCTCGAAAATTGAAAGAGTTATCGCGTAAACAGACATTTTTCAAAAAATTTAAAAACGCGTAATTATTTAACGATGAAGCGGATTTTAACAAAAATCTGTATGAACAATGAGGCTTGATCCCTCTATCTATGGTCCAAATTTTAGCTTCATATCTCAAGGCATTCCCGAGTTATAAAGGTTTACATTTTTCGATCGTTTAACATACACACATACACACACATACACACACACACACACACACACACATACAGACATTTTTTCTAAATCACTTTTCTCGACGTTTTGGCCCATTCTGAGTGTACTGACATGAAAATCCCGAAAAAAAAATTTTTCATAAAAATAAAGCTTCCTCTATGAGGAAGCAAAAATTGAATCACCATGTGGATTTCTCTACTAAAAAAAATGAATGGAAATGTTCGTCGTTAGACGAACATTTCCATTCATGCTATACATCCGGAAAACTAATTGCATACTATTTTTATATTTCACCTTTGGTCGATTCATACAATTTGGAAAAATCGATTTTTAAATATCAGTATTAATGGGTCTAGTACGAAATTCTGCAGTAACATAAATCGCCGGATTTACTTACTCGATGGGCTCTGCGTACTATTGAGGTCGATATTTCAGTGTCACGTCATAAATGATGTCCATAAATATGGTCATCGATTTAAGTGTGTTTGCCCCTGTAAATGGTTATACCATATTCTGTCATAGTTACGCAATGTAAATCACACCTGTGATTCTCATTCCAGAATCTTGCTTAAGTGCTTTCACTATCGGTTCATCGAAAATTGGTGGGCGTTCATATTAGAATACTCGCAATGAATAAAATTGGGGAAAAGCATTGCCATTTAAAGGGATCGAGTCAGACAGGTGAAAATAATTTTCAATTGGCTGTATATTTTTCTCCAGTCGACTGATAAATGTGGACGGAAAAATCCTTTGCTCCATTCTTCAAAGGATTGGACTTAATTCAAATTTGTCACTTGACTAACAATAAGGAAAAAAACCTTGCACATTGCTTCCTCATAGACGAAGCTTAGTAAAAAGCGAAAAATAATGAGGAAGCAATGTGCAAAGTTCTACTTTGCATCCTTGTTTTAATTAGATAAATAAACATGTTGTGAGTTCCTTTTTTCTATTCCGTTATTTTGTTATTTCGTTATTATTAGAGTGTTTCTGAAAGTAAATGTGATAACGTATATTTAAAAAAATAATTCAACATTCCATAAAATCAAAAACTTCATATCGAATTTAGATCGTCACTAAATTATACATATACTAGGATTTTATTGTGGCTCGCGCGCTCGCAATCGCCCCCCACCCGAGGGTGCCCCCTCCGTAGCGTGCCCTCCCCCCAAGGGTGCCCCCCCCCAGGGTGCCCCCTAAGCCCCCCCCCCCAAAGATGCCCGCAGCCTTGGGGGACCTATGTTTTTGGAAAAGGACTTAAAATAATTCGGCCTCGGGGCTTGGCGTAAAGGGGTGGGGCCCAAGCCTTTAGCCCCACCCCCTTCCGCCAAGCCCTGAGTCCGAATTATTCTAAGTCCCTCGATTCTTGACACGGCGGCGGCGGCGACGGCAGCGGCGAGATCTTTTTATAATATAGAGAGATAATAGCTGAATATTGTTTCATTTACATACAAAATTTGAGCTCGTTATCTCAAGTTTTGCAAAAGTTATAATGGAACGATAACGTAAATTTTTTGAAAAATTCAAAATTCTATAAATCCGAACCGCTTTACCGATTTCGTCGAAATTCAATACCAAACAACATTGAACGTGTCTTCATTTATGAAGAACTATTTAGCTAAATCGTCGAACTTTTACGAAAGTTGGAGCGGCCACGCCCTTTTTTAAAAAAATTAAAAATTACATAAAATCAACATGGATGCACATATTTAGTAAAAAATCGCAACATGTAAAGAGGGGCAACTGCTTCACTTGCCTGCCAAATTTGAGATGAAAACAAAGTTTCCTCTATGAGGAAGCAAAATGCATTTAACTGATAATATGACTATGACAATGACACAATGTAAATTTACACACCTGTGATTGTCAATTTGGAATTCTTAAGTGCTTTCACTATAGGGTCATTGGGAATTGGTGGGCGGTTCATATTAGAATACGAACTCTATATCCTCTACCTACAATGCATTACATTCTACCCACAAGTCTATCAGAATGCAGTTTCCTCGTTGAATATCAGAGTTGCCCAACTCGATGTTACCTCGGTTTTCTAATTACGTGCGCAAAATACTATATCAAAGTTTGAGGATTAACAGCGTGTGCTCTCAATGTCGTGCTTTCTCACGATCACGAAGCTTCAAATTACGGATACCAGAGGGTGTTGCCACAACTTTGTTAACACCAACACCCACCTTGTCGCCCCTTTTATATTAAAGTGTGCAGTTCGGATGAATAGAAACACTCTGGGGCCTCTTCAGTGCTCTCCAAAACTAGAGCGCATCCACTTCTCTTTATCCCGAATTTCTGTCTCTGAACGAAGCGAAAATTACAATACATTTAATGGGTCTGTGGTGTCTTATCAACTATTAATTCAAAATTACTAATTTTCTATATAATTATTAGTATGTTTACATAAAGTTATGGGATTGGTAGCTTAACTATTTTATTTAAATGCTTCCAAGTAAAATGTGGTTTTTTCTCATTCTAAAAAATCATACACTTTTATTCAAAATGAAACCTGTTTTAAACACATTTCATTCAGATCTTGCTCATTAAACAAACTTACATCATTAAAGGTCGTGATAGTTAAAATAAAAAATGAATGTAATAGCATGAATTAACAATTATGAGTTTCCAGAAGTACCACAGATCCTTTAAGTTTGCTCTGGATAATTTTTTCTTTTTACTTTCTTATAGAGGAAGCTTTGCTTTCATTAAACACATTTTTTTAAAGATTTTCATATCAGGATTCGCAAAACGGTCCAAGAGATTTAGAAAAGTGCAGAAATGTGGATTCTATAGCTTTTTCATTTTTTTTAAAGGACGTCATCACTCAAACTTTCATAAAATTTGCGATAAATAGCGTTTTGCTAAATAGTATTTCACAAATGCAGGTACATTTAATGTCGTTTAGTATTGTATTCCGCCGGAATCGAAAAACCCATTCGGATTTCGGAAAATTTATGTTATTGCATTAACTTCTGCAAAACATAAACTGGTGAGTCTAAATTTTGTTCGTAAACGGAACAATATTCAGTGGTGTTAGATACATAATTTAGTAGAGATCGGTGGAAGGGTTCAGATTATATCGGAATTTAAAAAAATTCGCTATTATTTCTTGACAACAAAAATTTAGCTGAACATCTGTTTTTCAAATTTAATTAGAACAATGATGCACACTAAAATTTAGCATATTCCTACCTCATTATTTTCAATTTCTTACAAAGCCTCTTTTAGGGGAAAGCCAAAACTGATGAACATACTTAATCATAAAGGTAGATTTGTAAAAAATTGAAAATAATAAGGAAGCAATATGGTAACTTGTATCTTTATTCTACATTACTGTGAACCCTTCGTTTTTTATCCTAAGCTGTTGTCATCAAATAGAATCTTTCCACTTCTTTTTGTAATTAAGAATTTTCCTGTATCTGAATTTCCCAGATCTGTTATTTTGTTATCTCACTAAGTCAAACGGGTTTTCTCGTTGGATTTCGCTTGAGTCGACTAAAAACGATTTTCTGTAATATCTTCGAAAACTGAGAACTTGGAGTTTCTATTATTCGTTGTTTTCTTTTTATTTTAGTATAGCTCCGTCACCTTCGACCTTTCGACACCGGCAAGCAGAAGATTCCATGAAACTGAGAGAAAGTTCCAGGAGTTTGTTAGATTTTCATACTTTTCCATTCAGCCGGTACAATTAATACACGAATAAAGAGTGATAGTGTTGAAGAAACTCGCTGGAAAATCTAGAAGTGAACTTTTCAGATAATTGCCTCATGGTGCTCAGGGGTGTGGAAACTGCTACCTTTTGTGCTTCCTCCTAGAGGAAGCTTTCGTTTCATGAAAACATTTCTTTTCAAGATTTTCATGTGACGACACTTGGAATGGTTCACAACGTCGAGAGACATTTAGAAAAAATGTCTGTATGTGTGTGTGTGCAAATTTCCTTGTAAGCACGATACCTGTCGTTAAGAGGATGCTGGAATAGATTGTTTTGCTGACTTTGGTCACGGAAAAAAAGGCTTGGTTGGAACTACCAAGCGCTATGGTTATATATGCGCCAGACAATTAATTGGTTAGACCAACCAAGTAATTTGTTAGGCTACCAATTTTTTGGTTGGTCTAACCAAGTCACTTGGTTGGTCTAACCAAGTCACTTGGTTAGCTTACCAAGTCACTTGGTTAGTTTACCAAGTCACTTGGTTAGTTTACCAAGTCACTTGGTTAGTTTAACCAAGAAATTGGTAGCCTAATCAAGAAATTGGTAGCCTAACCAAGAAATTGGTAGCATAACAAATTACTTGGTTGGTCTAACCAAGTCACTTGGTTAGCTTACCAAGTCACTTGGTTAGTCTAACCAAGAAATTGGTAGCCTAACCAAGAAACTGGTCGATCTAACCAATTAATTGTCTGGCACATATATAACCATTGCACTTGGTTGTTTCAACCAAGCCTTTCTTTCCGTGGTCGGTAAGTGTTTCGATCAGGACACAAGTGGCGCCGACGTAGTCTGTTTACTTTTGGTAAAAGATACTGAATCTCCCGAAAAGCAATATGGCCGCACACGATATGTCAGCTGCCTTTCCCGTAAGATTTAATTGTTTCTGGAAATTAGATGTGTACAATCAGACCGGACGTCAATTCTGTGATGATTTCTGAATATTCGAAAACTATCAGAATGTCAAATACACAAGCCAAATCCATCTATAGTGTATATCACGATCGCGTTGCAAAGGCTCGGAGCTTTTGCCAAAAGAAAACAGATTACTTCGGCGCCACTTGTGTTCTAATCGGGAAACTTCATTCGCGCTCTTCTTGTCCCACTCTGATCGCGAACAGACTACGTGAACGTAGTCTGGGTTTTGCGTGGATTCCTTTTGTGTAACTGACTTTTCGACGCTCGTAGGGTATTCAGAGAACGCTAAAGAATGGACGTACATTCCGATTTAACGTATGTGAGTTCCAGAATCTTTTATATCTTACCAAACAGGCGATGCTGTCAAACCCTGGCGGCCATTTTGATTTCGGGAGGTTTAGTGATATACGATTTTTTTTCAATTATTGTACGTTTTCACCAAATATTCGAATGTATGTCCCCTCGTTTATGTTGATATTTCAACCGTGTACAATTTGAAGCATGTGTGTAGCGTATTAACGAAGAAAAATTAAAAATACGAAAAAGCATGTTTTTACCAACCAAAGTCGGTAATAAAATCTACTCCAGCATCCCCTTAATTTAGATGTATCTTCGTCAAATTCGGCACGCAAGTGGGCTGACATACAACAACATTTGGGATTGTAGTTGACGCGAATCGTTCGGAAAATTCAAATTCTCCAGCATTTTGAAAATTTTGAAAAAATCGCTTTCACGCTATAACTTTCGCAAATTAAGAGATATCGGGCTGAAATTATGTACGTAAATGAACTAACATCAAACCATGATGTGTTCTAAATTTTGCGAGAATCGATACAGTGGTTCTAATTTTATTGCAATTAAATTTTTTTTTTATGTCTGCAAAGATTTTAACTCTTGTAAATTCTGAGATATCCGGCTGCAATTTTCGATATGATTATTGATTATCAATGATGAATTTACTCAAAGGAACTGTCGATATGTCGGTAAATTTCGATTTTGGTGAATACTACAAAAGAAAAAATGCCATAACAACAATTTTATTATTATTTTTTTTTCACAGATTCATCTTAAATATTGTGCACATATGGATTATCATCGAAATAGATTTGAGTACAAATTTAACACAGATCTATCCAGCCGTTCAAATTTTATGGCGTTTTGAATTTTCGAAAAATCTCGTTCTCGCGATCGCTTGTACAAATTACGAGATACCGAGTTCTAATTTGGTCCACATATGGACTACCATGGTACAAGGTTTTAGTACAAATTTGAGAAAAATCTGGTAAACGGTTGAAATTATATGACCGTTTGAATTTTTAGAAAAATCTCTAGAGAATAAACAAGCCTGCAAAGTAGAACTTTGCAAATTGCTTCCTCATTATTTTTCACTTTTTACAAAGCTTCCTCCATGAGGAAGCCAAAATCGATTAACATACTTCCTCATTGAGGTAGCGTTATAAAAAGCGAAAAATAATAAGGAAGCAATTTGCAAAGCTTTTTACCATTCCACTTTGCAAGCTTTTTAAATAAGTTCAGTTAATTCAAATTTTTATCAGTTTCGTTCATTCCAGTTAGTTGAAAATTGTTTTCTGAATTTTTAAAAATACAATGTCCAGCTGGTACTATAATCTGCATAACGAACGTTCTGCTTACCGCTTGGTGCATAAACACATTTAGGACAATGCATATGATTGAACATGACTTTTTAATGCTGTTCGTTTGCTTTATTCAATATTGATGGCCTGCCATTAGCAATACCTGTGAACACTAAGGACGCAAGCACGTACATTAAATTTAACATGCACATATGATTAAAACTAATTGCGTATTAAATAGTTTACAAAAATATATGTTTCACGGTTTACGTCCAAAAACTCTTCTATGTTGATAAAAATATTTTTTCTCAACAGTCCGATACTTTTCTGTATCAAAATATTTGAGAAATCCTGATTTAGCATTTTTACGGCGGACTGAGTAAAAAAAAACACACAATTTTCTGAGAGCATTTTTTTTAGGGTTCGTAATCAAATTTTTTCTCATAAAAATTTCGCCTCATTCTAATACTTCAATTTCCCAGAATATTCAGATTAAAATTGAAGAAATATATTTTTTAAATATTTGTTTTACTAACCTGCCAAATATACAACTCAGGGCATTAAATGATTAATATACAAGTACTTCAATACCGCGTTTGGATTGAATATTAAATCCGATTTACTGACCATGAATAAATCCATTCGGTATGATATACGTTATGCTGTACAAATTGCACACACAGAGAAAAAAATTCGGAGTACAACATTTAAATATGAAAACTTTGTTCAGCGAACAAATAATTGTCACCAAGAGTATTTCGTACAAGAGTATGGATGTAAATTGTCGCATAATTTACAGCAGTGTTGTAAATGCCTAATACTTATAGAAATAAAGATGATGATATGATTAGCTCTATAATTATGATTTCATAATAACATTTAGCGATTATAAAACAATGACTAAACTTTTGAATAGCTGCAAAAATTATTATTTTGCAATAAAATTTCATGTTAATCTTTTTGAAAAAAATGAAGAAACACAATTAATGGATTAAAAAAGTAATTCATTAATTATCTCTTCAATTTTTCCCCTCTATTTCCACTAATATTTAAGCAAAAATTAGTATTTCTTGCAGCTATTAAAATGTTTACACTCTATTTAATAACCACTACATATTATTATTATGAAACCATAAATACAAAACAAACTACTGTAAACTAGATTTCATGAATTTATGGGGTTTTACAATTCTGATTTACAGCTGCTAGGGAATTATGTGGATAATTGCAATTCCGAGCGAAATTATGATATCTTCAACATATATTGTCTATATAATGACTAAACTTTTGAATAGCTGCAAAAATTATTATTTTACAATAAAATTTCATGTTAATCTTTTTGAAAAAAATGAAGAAACACAATTAATGCATTAAGAAAGTAATTCATTAATTATCTCTTCCATTTTTCCCCTCTATTTCTACTAATATTTAAGCAAAAATTAGTATTTCTTGCAGCTATTAAAATATTTACACTCTATTTTATAACCACTACATATTATTATTATGAAATCATAAATACAAAACAAACTACTGTAAACTAGATTTCATGAATTGATGGGGTTTTACAATTCTGATTCACAGCTGCTAGGGAATTATCTGGATAATTGCAAATCCGAGCAAAATTATGATATCTTCAACATATATTGTCAGTACAGTTGACGGATATGTTTCTCCTTACCTTCGTCTTGACAATTCGCCAATTTAATAGGCTGAAATATGTATCTCTATGTACAGTATTAGCTGTATATGGAGATGAGGTGATTTAACGTAGATTCCCTACTCATGCCATTACCGGGTCGTTGTTCCACTTGTTGCTTCGGTGAATCTAATACGTATTCATAGATAAGCGTGCCGAGAGGCGTCGTCACTTTTTCTGACTAGTTTGTATACATATACAGTAAAACGAAGTCGCTATATACATACAAATAAAATTTACACTCGGTCGATATGGAGGGCTAGTAAAAGTACCATATTATACTGGTTTATACACCCTGAAGAGACCGGTCGCACCCAAAACGTTAACTTTTACTTCCTAACACCCCAAAGTTCCGAGGAATATATGAATTAGAATTTGGTCGCATACGTCGTTGACACGAATACATTTTATGTTTATGCTAAAACTTGTTTATGCTGTTTCTCACCCTCATCATGGTAATTAAGTACCCCTTTTTATTCAATTTTAGGGAGACTAAATTAGCCTCTTGACGCAACTGCTCAAATTAGATAAACGTTAGATTAGATGTGGTTAATTCTTAGCTTTCTGCTTTAATTGTCATGGCTTTTTATTACAAAAATAATTGTTTAAACGTTATTATTTTTTTTAAGGACTTCTGAAGTATTTACTATGATTGTTTCAGAATGGAAAAATCGCTTTTGTTTCTTAGAAAAAATAAAATGGGGAAAAAGTATATACTCTGCCACTCAAGGAGGTGAAATTAAATTATTTTCGATGGGCTACATTTTTTTTCCAGTTGGCTGATAAATTTTGTCAGGATATATTTAATTGACAATCGTCAGTTGACTAGGGAAAAAAATGCAGGCAATTGAAATAACTTTTTAGTTTCATAGGTATCTTCACTTTTTATTTACTCTAATGATGTATCCAAGGAAAAAATAGGATATCTACAGAGTGAAATTATAACTGCTCAGAATTGATAAAATATTAATTATCAGTTGTAAAAATTGAAATGTATTTAAATGCACACAAAATCTAATAATAGTAGTATTGTTATATAATCTTTGAAAAATTATGCATATAAAAAACACCAATGAATAGAATTCATATGTGCTATAAATTATATTAAAAACGTAAAGAAATAGTCAATATTCAAAGACTGAACAATTTTGCTTCCTCATAGAGGAAGCTATGTTTTTGTGAAAATTTGTTTTTTCGAGATTTTCATGTCAGGACACTCAGAATGGTCTAAAATGTCGATAAAAGTAGTTTAGAAAAAATGTCTGTATGTTTGTGAGTGTGCGTATGTGCACAATTTTTTGTTAGCACGATAGCCGTCGCAATTTTTAAGATATCGGGCTCAAATTTGAACCACGAGTAAACTGCCGTTAAACAAGGTATGGGATTGAATTTGGAGTTAATCCATCAAGGTGTTGAAAATTTATGGCTTTTTGAATTTTTTGGAGAATGTCAGCTTGGGCTCTAAATCCCGCAATTTTTATGATATCCGGCTCAAACTTGGACCGGAAGTGGACTGTTATCAAATAGTGTTTGGGATTAAATTTGGTGTCAATCCGTTAAGGGGTTCACAATTTATGGCATTTTTTAATTTTTTGATATTTTCTGTTGGTGCTCTAACTTTCGCAATTTTTAAGATATCGGGCTCAAATTTGGTCCACAAGTGGACTGTTATTAAATAAAGTTTGGGAGTGAATTTGACGTCAATCCGTTAAGGGGTTTAAAATTTATAGCATTTTGAATTTTTTGTTCGTGCTCTAACTTCCGCAATTTTTAAGATATCGGGCTCAAATTTGGTCTACAAGTAGAGTGTGGGTAAACTAAGCATCAGTTCGAATCTGGCGAAAATCTGCCAAGTGGTTCAAAGCTGTAAATGCCATGTAAATTTTTTAAAATCAAGGCTGCAAAGTAGAACTTTGCAAATTGCTTCCTCATTATTGTTGGATTTTTACAAAGCTTCCTCTATGAGGAAGCCAAAATAGATTAACATGCTTCCTCATAGAGGTAGATTTGTAAAAATCCAACAATAATGAGGAAGCAATTTGCAAAGTTTTACTTTGCAGCCTTTTTTCATAAGCGAAAAATAAATATATATTGAAATATTTTTAGATACTGTTATTACATTCCTAAAAGTCGTTTTTTTTTGCTTCAACTATGCAAAGTTATTGATGTTAATTCCACTATTCATTCAACTATAGCATCTTGACAAAAAAAGTTGATTCTACAAATACATAGAATACTTTTATACGATTAGGTTACTTTTTTTTGCAGTCGACGCATGTAGGCACTCCCATAAGGCAGTAAAACCAAGGTTCATTCTCTTTAAATACTCCCTCAGGATTTTTCGTGGAAACAATGACATAATAAACTTATTACTTAGGAATATTTTCATTGGCACGAATCGTTCTTTGCTAACTACATTTCTTGAAATTGCTTGTTTAAATGTAGTGTAACTTGTGTTAATAAGTTCTCATTTGAATTAAAGAATATATATATGTAGTGCTTAATATATTATTTATTTGTTTGAGCAACTCCATTAAAATAAAAACTTTTCTGCTGTCACGTACACCTTGTACATTGTGCTCAGGGGATTTAACTCAACTTTGATACAGAGTTCATATACCGCCCGTGTCTCTTCTCAGTTTGAAACGCATTATAAATTTTCCACTGCCTGGGGGTGGGAAAGCGATAACAGTTATACCGTGCGTTACTAAACTGCTGACAAGATTTATGGATTACAGTGATTTTCAGCGTTCTACGATGCACTTTTGGCCTTTCTTTTACTTTGCAGTTTCACGAGCGCGCGTCGCGCGGTAGAATAATGTATGCTGCATTCTGGCTGCATGAAAATGCACGCGTATACACATCACTTTAATGTGCTATCGGCTTATGAAATGGTACAACTTTTCTGTCTCGTAACGCAGTCCGGAAATCCGTAAAAATTTTATGTCGTAGTGGTTATGTTCCTCCCGGTTGTTCGTATATTATATCAACTTCAAAATATATCTTGGTTCATAGGTCCTCAAGGTGAAATGATATGCTGGCCTTTATGGTTATTTTTGCTTCCTCATAGAGGAAGCTTTGTTTTCATGAAAAGAACAAAATTCGTGATTTTCATGTCAGAATTGTACAAAACATCGAGAAAAATGGTTTAGAAAAAAATGTCCGTATGTATCTGTGTATGTGTGTGTGAGCAGGGCTTAGGAATTCTAATCACCTACACGGAAAGAAAGGCTTAGTTGAAACAACCAAGTGCTATGGTTATATATGCGCCAGACAATTAATCGGTTGGACCGACCAATTTCTTGGTGAGGCTACCAATTTCTTGGTTAGGCTACCAATTTCTTGGTTAGGCTACCAATTTCTTGATTAGGCTACCAATTTCTTGGTTAGGCTACCAATTTCTTGGTTAGGCTACCAATTTCTTGGTTAGGCTACCAATTTCTTGGTTAGGCTACCAATTTCTTGGTTAGGCTACCAATTTCTTGGTTAGGCTACCAATTTCTTGGTTAGACTAACCAAGTGACTTGGTAAACTAACCAAGTGACTTGGTTAGACCAACCAAGTGACTTGGTAAACTAACCAAGTGACTTGGTTAGACCAACCAAGTGACTTGGTTAGACCAACCAAGTGACTTGGTTAGACCAACCAAAAGATTGGTAGCCTAACAAATTACTTTGTTGGTCTAACCAATTAATTGTTTGGCGCATATATAACCATAGCACTCGGTAGTTCCAACCAAGCCTTTTTTTCCGTGTATAACTCAAGAACCGTTAAACCGATTGAGTTAACATTTGACACACAAGTGAAGTCCGTCTTTGACTGTTGTCATTTTTTTTTTACAAAATGTATGCAGAAATTTTTATTTTGCAGCTTTTTGAATTTTTCCAAAAGAGGACGTGCACGCTCTAGATTTCGCAAAATTAGATATTTCGATAAATAATTCTTCAAAATTGCAAGAACTCTTAATGTTGTTTAGTATTGAATTTGGTCGAAATCGAAAAAGCGGTTCAGATTTTACGCGATTAAAATTTTTTTTAATTACCGTTTTCGTTCTAGCTTTCGAAAAATTTGCGAAAGCAATCCAAACATAAAATACGTGTCTTTACTTTTACAAAAACTTTTGTAAAAATATACATAGGTCCATGAAAAATTGAGCTGAAATCCCCCATATCCTTTGACGTTCCCTTTTTCAACGATTTCAATGAAAAAAAGGCATTAGCATATAGTTTTATAGGAGGTTTTATTCTCGATAAATTGTAGAATAATTTTTTCGTCCACATTTTATTGCATACTGAAACTATATATTTAATTTGAAAAAGTCAATAATATTTTTTTAATTTTCTCTTTTGGCAATTGAATAATTTAATTATTCAAAATATTATTTAGAGAACAAAATATTATATAAAAAAAATTATTTAAAAAAGTATAGTATTATTCTAAGTATACTACTTAGGACTACAAGTAGTATATATTCTAAGTATAGTAAGAAAAAATGAAAAACATTTTTTCTTTTGGCAATTGAATAATTTAATTATTCAAAATATTATTTAAAAACCGAAAAGTCCCGTACATAACACTAATAATTTTTCGCCATCCTCTATGTCAATTCTCGCGCATGGCTTTCGCATTTTCCACCTTTCCACCTCTACGAGGAAGTAGTTTGACTAATTTTGGCTTTGTGGTAAAAGCTTTGAGAAAAGTAGAAAATGGAAAAGCAAATGGCAATATTCGAATTTGTACCCTTGTTTTACATAATAAGATGCTTTTTACCAGTTTCTACTAACCCTATCGCGATTGCACCTGTAAGTCTATATCCATTACCTAAACGGGGCATTCGTGCATGAAATGTAAACGATGGTAAACGAAAACGATGTAATTTGAGGAAAAGTCGATTTTCGTAACGGTGCTTTCCAACGGCACGCGATCGAGTTTCAATGTTGGCTTTTCTATTCCGTACCTCGTATCACACTGACGGCAAGTGATGGTCGCGATATCACTGAACGTTCGTCGTTATTCAACGATATGACACCATAAAACATTAATACTTACCGACCACTACAATTGTAATTGCTCGTTACATCATTAAATTATCGTCGAACAATACTAAACGTTCATTTATACGACCGGTTAACAATTAGTTTCTGCAGAGCAAATTATTTTATCACTAGACCTGTGTGTTGACAAATTGTTTATTGGAATTTACGATATTGTGACGGCTGACGTAGAGGATGACGACATCGCTGTTATTATAGTATGTATACGAGAGCATGCGGAGTGCCACACAAGAAATGTCATACCGCTTCTTTTTCTCGTTCGTGAAAATCGAGTGAATTCATGTCCCGAGGGTATGGAATCTGACCTCTGGCATACATACAATTCGCTTTCGTTGCTTCGCTTTCCGATCGGCTTTTTTCACTCTTGTCGCTTTAACGTTTTCATGATAATAATAACGGGACACCATAAAATTGGCTTTCTCACAGAGGAAATTTTCTTTCCATTGAATAATTTGTTTGCGAAATGTTAATCTCAGAATATTCGCATATGTTCATCGAGAAAATATTATGGTATAGGATTCTGAATATAGTGAGTTCTCAAAATTAAAAAAAAATCAAGCATATGGAAGGTGCTAAAAAGATTACTTTGGCACAATAATAATTAAAAATTGTTATTAATAAATTACTGAAATAATTAATTGTTCGACATAATACCCGGCAACCTATTTTTTTTTTTTTTTTTTACGAAAATGATTTTTTAATTTTTCTGCATACGTATTAATTTTTTCAGATTTTTGTGTGATGTTTGAAAATGGTATTTTTTATGTTAAAATAAAAAATGTTAATAACATTTTAATCTTCATCGAACTCTAATTTTAGAGCTAATTGCCTTTCACTTTATCATTTCTTGGAACACATTGTCTTTGAACGAATTGGATGCGTAGTAAGGAACTAAAGTGTACATACGTTTTACTCATGCAGTAGAATAGGTCGTGCATTGGTCAGACAATATTTTTCTTGCCGTACGATTGTAATCGTTGTGTTTCGAGTATGCTAAAATATATTACTGAAAAGGAGGAAAAATAAATTTACTAAATAGATAATAATATTATTGTTAATATTAAACGATTTATATTCAGTTTTATCTACACTTGGTCGATAAAAAAATAGAATAATTATAGTAAATCAAATTAGCACTGTATTATTTTGTTAAAAGTGGCCGTTATTTCTGCGATAGCGTAATCGTTGTGCCTTGACTATGCCAAAAGTGATAATAATGAGAATATGGAATAATAACTGCTAAATAAATGATTATGAATAATTTTAACGAATGATAACGAAATTTATATTCAATTTTATCTGCGCCTACACAACTCGTTTCACAGAAAAATCAACTAACTAAATTAAATTGAACGCGCTGGTTAAATATGAGATTCTTCCAGTAATATTGTAAGAATCTCGTAAAGAGTGTGCCAAGGGAGATATAATTAAAGAAAAATAATTGAATTAGTACTGTGGGATCGCTTTTAAATCCCAGTTGTACTCTTTCAGTAGAAAAGGTCATGCGCTGGTCAGACAAGTCTTTTTCTCAGTAATATCGTTAGGATTTTGTCTGGATCGTGCCAAAAACGATACAACGCTGTGAATGGCCGTAGGTCAGACATGACTGCAATACAGTGTCAGGACAGCATCGACTGCTCTGTCGTTCTCGTCAGCTCGACCGCAGGATCGACCAATTCTTTCAAGTGTGGAACTAAACTACGCGCATCGGTGGGCTCGATCCAACGCCTACGCTCACCCTTTGACCTACTTCCGGCCATAAGGACTCTATACTTGCGACTCACGAGGGTGTGTTTGCTCTTTTTTTTCCTGGAAAAAGTGCCTGGAGCAACCTCTACTCCTTGAACCCCGAGAGAATCCTTTATACACCGTAGACTCGCTAATAAACCTTTTTCGCACCACAAAGATACGATCGCGTAATACACGTACAAGTTAGCACTAGCGAAGACAATTATTACAATGACGCACTACAAAATTAGTGATAACTTACACAGGCACGAAATATTTACCTCTCTCGGTTAATATTCCTAAGAGACATCACTCGAATGAAGTTATAAAGAAAAAATCGATTAAACAATCGGATATGATTTTTTTAAATAATAATAATACAATATAATCGAATTTAGGGCTCTTGCAATGAATTGTAGAAAAAAATGTCGAACATGTTTTTAATAGTTTTACTATAATTGGCTTTTAAGTGGTTTTTAACCGCGAAGAGAAAAATATAGTAACTTTGAAAAATTCCGTTTTTAAAAATCGAGGTGCTTCTGGGAACGATTTTGTGACAACTATTCTTGCTTCCTTATGGAGGAATTTTGTTTTGTTTCCTCTCAAAAAAGAAGTTTTCCGGATTTTCATGTAAGGTTACTGAAAATGGTCTAAAACATCGAGAAAAGTGGTTTAGAATAAATGTCCGGATTATTGTGTGTATATGTGTTAAATTTGGTATAAAGAGATTCAGATTTTATGGAATTTTGAGTTTTCGACGAATTGTCGTTGTCGATCTAATTTAAGTCAAAGGCGACAAATATGGTCAAAATTATCTGCAGGCGTCAACTGCTATTCAGTAATGTTGGATATCAAATTTGGTGAAGATTGAGAAACAACTTCAGATTTTATAGCAATTTGAATTGCACAACGTTACACCATTTTTTATCTTGACACATATGAAAAAACGAGATGAAACTTAGCACATCTACGTAATAATATGCGAGCATATTTGGTTTGGCACCAAATATCTTGTGTACGTTACAAAACAACGTTACACGAAAAAAAAAGATTAATTGCCATAACCAAGAAATGAGTTGACACAACCAATCGATTATTCTATTTACCTTACAACTCAAACGGTAATACCAACGATTCGAATGGTAATACCAGCGATTCGAATGATAATACCGACGATTCGGATGGTAGTCCCAACTATTCGAGTGGTAGTCCCAACGATTTGCGGAAAATTTACCGAAAACAGTTTACCGAAAACAATTGACCGAAAACAATTTACCGAAAATACAATTGACCGAAAACAATTTACCGAAAATACAATTGACCGAAAACCGTTTACCGAAATTACAATTGACCGAAAAAAATTTACCGAAAATACAATTTACCGAAATTGCAATTTACCGAAAACAATTTACCGAAAACAATTTACCGAAAATACAATTTACCGAAAATATAATTTACCGAAAGTACAATTTTCCGAAAATTCAATTTACCGAAAGTCAATCTGCTTATTTTAGCATCTGGTCGGTGTGGGTGCAAAGTCAGATTTTACCCGAAATTGGTATGTATAAAGTCGGTCTGCCTATTTTAGCATCTGGTCGGTGTGGTTGCAAACTCGGATTTTATCCAAAATTGGGATGTATAAAGTCGGTCTGCCTATTTTAGCATCTGGTCGGTGTGGGTGCAAAGTTGGATTTTATCAAAAATTGCAATGTATAAAGTCGATATGCCTATTTTAAATTGGTCTTTCGGTAAATTGTACTTTCGGCAAATTGTACTTTCGGTAAATTGTTCTTTCGGTGAATTGTACTTTCGGTAAATTGTTTTCGGACAATTGTAATTTCGGTAAATTGATTTCGGTGAATTGTATTTTCGGTAAATTGTAATTTCGGTAAACTGTTTTCGGTCAATCGTAATTTCGGTAAATTGTAATTTCGGTAAACTGTTTTCGGTAAATTGTTTTCGGTAAATTGTCCTCGGTAAATTTTCCGCAGACGAGTCCAAACGATTGGATTAATTAACCTAACTAATCTCGCGAGAACTAATCGTGAATAGTTGAGGTTACTATTCGATATGGTTGAGGCAACTAATTTTGTAGACATCGTGTACAGCAAATCGAAAACGTAGTTGCCACAACCAAACATTTCTTTCCATGTAGAATTTTATAGAATATAAAGCTACACGGAGAGAAATGGATCCGCGAATATAGCTGCCACTCGCAGAAAATATGATACGGCGGTGATACATGAGCCCTTAGGGTAGTCCATTTTGACACAATATTTTTTTTTCACGAGGCACCCCTCACAACTGTTCTTTATTATGTAAAATCAATCCTTGTAAATCATTCATGAGATAAAAAAATATGTAGCGGCCGCGTTGAAATTTTAAAATTTTCTTTTTTTAATAATTTTTTTCAGTGAAAGTTCTCACGTATATGTTTAAATTTTTTGTATTACACAAGTGCAGAGATTCTGGATATCACTGCGACAGTCCGTTATTGTTTTATGGTAGTTTTGGAGTACGAAATAATTGCAACTGCTAAAAATATGTGCTGTGAAAGTGAAAAATAGAGGGTGAGCAAATATTTAAAAAAAATTCAACATGCCATAAAATTTCTAAGCGAATTAATGCCAAATTAAATCCCAATCTTTGTCTCATAATATTCTACCTGTAAGCCAAATTGCAATTAGATATCTAAAGAATTATGGACCTTTGAATAAAAATAAACTTAAAAAAAAATTATAAAATTATAATCATCAAATTATAAAATTATCTCTGTGAATCTCTATCTGTGTAATATGATGTATTTAACCCAGAAAAACTATTATATAAAAACTAAAAAATTCTCGTAAAATGAGCGACTGATAATTCTAAACATTTGATTGTTCCGGACCATTATTGTTGCTATAGAGTGTCTCATAATATACTTAATTGTTTCCGGCATCTACAGAATGTAATTTGTTCATCCTGTGACCAAATGTTTATCATTATCATTCACTGTTTTTATGAGATTTTTTTCTAGATTTTATATACCACCGTTTTTCTGTAATAAATATGTCACATCACTCCAGTAGCGGTATTTGTAATTTTTTTTTAAAGTTTGTTTTCGTTCCGACTTTCACAATTTTGCAGATATCTAGCTGAAATTTGGTACACAAGTAGACTATTATCAGACAGGATTTGGAATTTAATTCGGCGTTAATCCGCTTAGAGATAAAAATTTTATGACATTTTGAATTTTTTGAAAATATCTGCTCATCCTCTAATTTTGTCTTTCACAGCACACATTTTTCGCAGTTGCAATTATTTCGTACTCTAAAGCTACCATAAAATAATAACGGACTGTCGGAGTGATATCCAGTGTCTCTACACTCATGTAATGCAAAAAATGTATAAAGATAGACATGAGAATTTTCACTTGTAATATCACAAGAGCTTTGAAATTATCGGATATTTCCTGACAGGTTCGTTGCAAACAAATGAACGAGTCAAGTTTTCCAGGATAAAAAATCACGAGCACGTAGCGCGTGTGATTTTTCTGGAAAACTTGACGAGTTTATTTGTTTGCATGGAACCTGGAGGGAAATATCAGATTAATTTCGAAGCTCGAGTGGTATTCGGGGGATTATTTTTTCTATTCAAATTGCGAAATGGAATTGCACCATGAGACAAAAATGATCATTCTGAGAAGGAAATTTCATAATCAGAACAAAAAAATTTAATTCATGTTTAAAGTATTGCAGTTAAATACACAATTGTTATAGACATTTGTATATTGATTCCAGACTGAGGTTTTCGATTTAATCGTATTAACAGGGACATTTCCCTTTACCTTTTCATCAATAGTTTGCAAAGATTCAACTCCAAACCTACTCATATCAAATAAAAATCCTTTGACTGCCACAATAAAATTCAATCTGTCAGTTTGACAGATGGTTGACGCGGCTAAATGATTTTTTGTTTTATATATATAACCAAGACGAAAAATTATCAAAAAATTATCACTTGTAATACCACAAGAGCTTTGAAATTATCGGATATTTCCTGACAGGTTCGTTGCAAACAAATGAACGAGTCAAGTTTTCCAGGTTAAAAAATCACGAGCGCGTAGCGCGAGTGATTTTTCTGGAAAACTTGACGAGTTTATTTGTTTGCAGGGAACCTGGAGGGAAATATCAGATTAATTTCGAAGCTCGAGTGGTATTCGGGGGATTATTTTTTCTATTCAAATTGCGACAAATGGAATTGCACCATGAGACAAAAATTATCATTCTGACAAGGAAATTTCATAATCAGAACAAAAACCTTTTAATTCATGTTTAAAGTATTGCAGTTAAATACACAATTGTTATAGACATTTGTATATTAATTGACATTTCCCTTTACTTTTTCATCAATAGTTTGCAAGGATTCAACTCCAAACCAACTCATATCAAATAAAAATCCTTTGACTGCCACAATAAAATTCAATCTGTCAGTTTGACAGATGGTTGACGCGGCTAAATGATTTTTTGTTTTATATATATAACCAACACGCAAAATTATCAGAAAATTATCACTTGTAATACCACAAGAGCTTTGAAATTATCGGATATTTCCTGACAGGTTCGTTGCAAACAAATGAACGAGTCAAGTTTTCCAGGTTAAAAAATCACGAGCGCGTAGCGCGAGTGATTTTTCTGGAAAACTTGACGAGTTTATTTGTTTGCAGGGAACCTGGAGGGAAATATCAGATTAATTTCGAAGCTCGAGTGGTATTCGGGGGATTATTTTTTCTATTCAAATTGCGACAAATGGAATTGCACCATGAGACAAAAATTATCATTCCGACAAGGAAATTTCATAATCAGAACAAAAACCTTTTAATTCGTGTTTAAAGGATTGCAGTTAAATACACAATTGTTATAGACATTTGTATATTGATTCCAGACTGAGGTTTTCGATTTAATCGTATTAACAGGGACATTTCCCTTTACATTTTCATCAATAGTTTGCAAGGATTCAACTCCAAACCTACTCATATCAAATAAAAATCCTTTGACTGCCACAATAAAATTCAATCTGTCAGTTTGACAGATGGTTGACACGGCTAAATGACTTTTTGTTTTATATATATAACCAACACGCAAAATTATCAAAAAATTATCAGTATAATACCGTGTAGCTTGCCCCACGTGACGTCGAATGGTGCAATTCCATTGGTCGAAATTTGGATGGGAAAAATAATCAGTATAATACCGTGTAGCTTGCCCCACGTGACGTCGAATGGTGCAATTCTATTGGTCGAAATTTGGATGGGAAAAATAATCAGTATAATACTGTGTAGCTTGCCCCACGTGACGTCGAATGGTGCAATTCCATTGGTCAAAATTTGGATGGGAAAAATAATCACTAAAATAAATATTTAAAACAAGAAAATTTGAAAATTCCGTTGCGACCTCTACATATTTTTTTATCACATCGATGATTTACGAGGAATTATTTTTCGTAATAGAGAGCAGTTTTGAGAGGTGCCTCGTAAAAAATATATCGTGCAAAAATGGACCACCCTAATGATCCCTATTGCAAAAGCTCACATAAGCAACTTACAACTTACGATACATATTGTAATCGTCTCAAATTTGCTTGATTACAACAACGACTTATTCCTTAAGGAGTGCTATTCCTGAGGGACTCAGGTCAATTAATTAAATTTGTAAATTCAATATCATTCAAATTCTCTTGCATATAAAAATGACCAATGAACTATATTGTTGGTACTCGATGAAAGGATTTTATACTGCCATCAGACTTGCGTATGCCTTTCCATATTATCTTAAGCAAAGGTCTTAGGTTTTCCACTCTGCGCGTGATTCAGACCAAACTGCTAGGCAGATTGGGCTAGTTGATGTCTCATGTTCTTTTTCATAAAAAGATACACTGGCTAAATGGAGCAAACTATTTTTTTTTTTCATTCTGAAAGCGAATAACTGATTTAGAAAATAGCATAAAATTTATTTAGTAATAATTATGCCACTTGAAAAATATTACCTTTTATTAGCTTTTGCTCCATTTAGCCGGTGTATCTTTTCATGAAGAAGAAAATGAGACGTCAACCAGCCCAATCTGCCTACCAGTTTGGTCTGAATCACGCGCAGAATAGGTTTAAAACCAAGTTTCGGTAAATGCCATCTAAAGCTTACCACTCAAATAAAAATGTTTACGCTGTTTTCACCTTTGGGGCACCTTAGTACCTTTAATGAACAAAATAAAAATATTATTTACTAGTCAGATTACAGAATATTATTAATAAGGTCATTAATAAATGTTTTTTTTTTACAAATAAATAAGTAAATGAACGCATAATTTGAAAAAACCCACGATGGCGAATAACCACGATTTTTCTCGTAAACGAAAAGATCTACGGCGGTGCATATAAAGAGCAGATTTTCGCCCAAAAGTGTCTTTCGTGGGACATCGAAGACATGGCAGTGATGCTGCCCAATATTTGTATTTTTGGTCGAGTTGTCATATGATAAGTTACAACTCTGACTTATCGACCTACTTTGGCTAGCGTGTTGTAGTTTCAACACAGCAGTCAGAGAAACAAAATTAAATTACAAAATGTGATGGCGTCTTTAAAAATGTTCATATTTTTGATACACGAACTTGCAAAGCATATTAAATACATTTCCCCTTCCTTCCCTTAAATACATTTAAGGGAACGTATAGAAAATCCTTCCATCATTAATTCCAGTATCATGTTGAAAATAGTACGGAATATGTACTAATTGTTCCTATATAAAAAGAGAATACTGTCATACGTATACGTATAAGTAAAATTTCGGTTGGAAACATTAATATATTAATAATGAGCATGGTATTAAAGCAAAATCGGAAAGATTACAATAGACATTGTGAAAGCTTCTACGCGTATAGGAACAACTTTGCTAAAGCCCTTGTGTCACCGCGGTACGCAAGTTATAGTAATTAACAACAGAAACTCGCGTAGCTACACACAGACTTTTCTCTCCGTGTACTTAAACTTTTTGTTCTAAAAAAAGGTTGCGAAGTCAGGCTTTATACATTGCTTCCTCATTTTGCACCTTTCTCAAAGCTTCCTCTATGAGGAAGCCACATTTCGTCAACATACTTCCTCAAAGAGACACTGTTAGAAAAGGTTATTGGAAGTTTTTATGCATAAACTCGTAAATTAAATTCAATGTCCATTTGTGATATGAAATTAATGTACTTTTACAGCAAATTTAATGGAAATTATTAAAATTAATATACTTTTACCGTTAAATTAAAGTGAATTATTGAAATTACTATATCATACATTAATTTTACATCGCACTTGCATGCTAAATTTAGTGTATCAGTTTATGCATAAAAACTTCCATTACTTATACATTAAATTTCAAGTATATTTTTTTACAGTCGATACACAGAGAAAATGATGGTATTAGTAACTATAAAATCACAAGTATTGATTTTTAGTTCGTATGACCAATTTTGCTTCCTCATAGCTTTGTTTTCATGAAAAAAAATTTTTTCGAGATTTTCATGTCAGTACACTCAGAATAGGCCAAAACGTCGAGAATAGTGATTTAGAAAAAATGTCTGTATGTGTGTGTGTGTGTGGGTGTGCGTGTGTGTATGTGTGTATGTTACACAATCGAAAAATGTAAACCTTTATAACTCGGGAATGCCTTGAGATATCAAGCTGAAATTTGGACCATAGATAGAGGGATCAAGCCTCATCGTTCACACAGATTTTTGTTAAAATCCACTTCATCGTTAAATTATTACGCGTTTTTAAATTTTTTTAAAAATGTCTGTTTACGCGATAACTTTTTCAATTTTCGAGATATTGAACTTAAAATTGGTATGAATGTGAGCTTTCATATGCCGGCGATCGCTATTGAATTTGGTTAAGATCGGTTGAACCGTTAAAATTTTATGATGTTTTGAATTTTTCAAAAAATTGACATTATCGCTCTATTGTAACTTTTGCAAAACTTAAGATAGCGAGCTCAAATTTTGTATATAAATGAAACAATATTCAGCCATTATATATGTATAATTTAGTGACGAACGGTATGAAATTTTTGATTCTATGGAATGTTGAATTATTATTAAAAATATACATTAGCACATTCACTTTCGGAAACGCTCTAATAATCACGAAATAACGTAATAACGAAATAGAAAAAGCGAATCCACAACATGTATATTTATCTAATTAAAACAAGGATGTAAAGTAGAACCTTGCACATTGCTTCCTCATTATTTTTCGCGTTTTACAAAGCTTCCTCTATGAGGAAGCCATAAACGATTTTTCTCATCGACGGAGCCGAAAACCGGGAACTTCGTTCCGCGCAGCGGAACGAAAGTTGTCGCTTTCGGCCCGGAGGTGAGAAAATGGAATAACATACTTCCTCACAGAGGTAGCTTTATAAGAAGCAAAAAATAATGAGGAAGCAATGTGCAAGGTTCTACTTTGCCTCCTTGTTTTAATAGTTGCCACAATTATCAGATATTTCCTATAACTACCAAATACTTACCATAACTTTTTTTGATAGTTACTGTAACTATCAAAATAGTTGGATGGATTAAAAACTGTTAGTTGTCACTTTATACTTCACTGTACTTCTGTGATTTCTCTGAGTAAAGTGCACAAGAGCTTTGATAAAAGTGCGCAATGAGAAAGCAATGTAAAAAAGTCCGATTTTTTAAAATAGATCATCTTAATTTTTTTAAATTAAAAAAAATACTTCTCTGATGGGCCGCTATAATTTAAACACAAAAGAGTCGTATTTCGATGTGTGAGAAACATAAGACAGGAAAAACGCTCTAGGCTGATCCTCCTGTGACTGTTTGTCGCTCAATTATCGAAGCGACGTTGTTAAGCGTTTAAGTGAGATGTATAGATAAAGAAAAAAGGGAAGACTGAGAACGAGAGGGTAAGTTTCCTGGGTGAAAAAGCGGAGGGACTGTACGGCATAAGCAACTCGAAGCTACTCGAGCGAGCGTTGCACCCTCGTGCGAGCGGCCGCCGTGCGAGCTAGAGGTGACGGCGACGGACGTCTGGCTGCCGATGGAGTGTGTCGTGTGTGCGATGTAAAACCGCAAGTCTCACTCCCAACCGCTAGCCCCGTGAATTTCCCCATTCGTTTTCTCGACACAATGCCCACTCGTTCGCGCGCAATCCAACCCCTCGGCTTCGGTAAAGGATGGCGAGCAAACGAGTGACAAAGACAGAGAATCCCGACGCTTATTATGCACATACATATGTGTATATATATATATATGGGTCATTCCATACCAATTTAACCATCTTTGGCCTCTCAAATTGGGTCAAAAATTTCTGAAAGTGTTCACTTTCGATACGAGAAACACATTGAAAAAAATAGATTTCTTTCGAAGTTATCGCCTTTTTTCAAAAATATAGTTTTTGTGCTGTTTCTTGGAATGTTTTCGACCGATTTAGTTTTCCCCACGCTCATTTTCAAGGCAATAATATAGGCTACCGTTACATAGACAGATAAATAATTCTATATGGGATTTCAAAAAGTTATTCCATTTTTGGGGTCGAATTTTTGTTTTTTTTTCACGGACTCTCCTCCGTTCATTTGTTCCATAATTTTTTATAATGCACAGTATTATCATGTAATGCTATTTAAAAAAAATTAGAACGGTATTTTTTTTAATACGCTAAAAAAATTATTTTCCTTTTTTATGAAAAAGGCAAGTAATAGTAAGTCATTGAAAGGATTCAACATCTTTTTATTAAAACTTTTTTTGTAATTAATACTGACAATTTCTATGGTCAGTACGTCAGGTCAGGTTTCTATGGTCATAACGACAAAAAATGTAAGGGAAAAGCTAGTTTTAGCTTAGCTAAAGGTAAGCTGAGTAAAAAACTAAGTAACTAATTAGCTTTTTTGTCCTCGACGCTTTCCTTCTGCAGAAATACGACTGGTGCTCGTTATTATTTTCTATATAAATTTTCGTAATGATAAGACTCTTAGTATAAAACAACCCTTTTTCCTTTAATATGTTATTATATATATATTTTGACATATTGTTGTACTAAAAATTCTGTCATTACGAAGAAAAAAACCTCGAAAAGTAGTGGAAAAACTTATATTATCCTGTGAGAATTTTTAACATGTTTCAGCATAATTGAAAAATTATATTGGAAGAATAATGAAAAATCTTACGGCGTAAAAAAAGAATTTCTGGCTTCAATGAAAAAATACCCTTTCATTTTTTTCTGTAGCATCAGAAAACAGTCCGGTACACAGTATAACATTATTATAGCAATTAAATAGGGGGTGTTTAAAAAAAAAAGAATAGTTAAAAATAAAAATTGAAAAACGCTTGATAAATTTTTTATCGCTCAACTTACCTATAGCGTAAAGTATTCGCTTTATTTTGATACGTTGGAGATTTATGTATTTCAAAATAGTTCAGAGATATTTGCAAAAACCACAATTTTCAAAAATATTCGGCTTGACACATACTGATATTTTGGTGACCATTCGAGACATCACATTTTTATTTTCACTATACCTAGTCGAATTGATATGGAATGACCCATATGTATATATATACTCTACAGCGTTGGGTACTTATATATGAACTGGACTATAAACCTGTCGAGCGACTGCAGGTTTGTGCTGTACCGGCGGTACTCAGTGAACCATAAACGTGCACACCCCGATAACTCGCGAAATATAAGTGGTGCGCTCGAGAGGATCGTTAAAAACAGCGAGAGTCTGAGGAACAACGAGTGAGAGAGAAAAGAGCACGACGATTGGTGGCAAAAATGTGATTTTTCAAGAGATTAATTGCCAATTTCGATGCTGCTGTAGTTATGCCGTGAAATAAAGTACAATTGATTTAAATATATTTTATAATAATTATAATAATAATTGTTTATTATGGAAACATGGGAATACAAAATGTTATGGCGTGGAAGTTGCCAACGTTTGCTGTAACGAAATTTTTGACAGCTGTCACTTTCAGCGATCAGTTTTTAAACTGTCTGATCCTTTCGATTAAATAATTAAAAGCTTTAGTTGTTGTTTTTTGCTTACAGTAATGCCTCAGCAGGTATTGAAATTGTTTTGTGTTAATTATGTGGGCGGATAAGTTTTGAGGCCCACGTGATTACGTTGTAGCAACTTTGGTAACTTCCATATGCCATTAAATATTCATAGCGCAGAAGTATAATTTCACAAGTTGTTTAATTACATTTTATTTACATTTCGTAAAAACGAAAAATAATCCGACAGAAAAAAAGTCCGAATGAAAGGTTTGCGTCATGCAGTCACTTGAGTCTCTTTGAATTCTTCGTCCTTGACTATTCGAAGGCACTTGAAAAGGCCTCTCGATTACCCTTTTGCTCTTTACACTGTACAAATTTTATTATGAAAATTAATATACTTGTGTCGGAAGTTCTTATGCATAAACGAATATATCAATGTTAATATACAAGTATAATATAAAATTAATACACGGTATGTTAAGTACATTAAAAAAGTCATGTTCAATATAAAAGTACTGTAATAATAGTATATAATTGTATATTAAATTTAATATACCGGTTCATGCATAACAACTTCTGATAAATGTCTATTAATTCCCTGAACTTTTTTCATAGTGTACATTAGTCTGTGGCTGTACTCCAAAGATAAAAGCTCTATATTGCAAAGGCGATTCGTTGAACGAAACTTTTTTTACTCCTGGACTTTAGCCGTCAGAAGTTACCCACATGACACAAAAGTCTTATGACACAGTAAAAGTCGTCCTTAAGGAAGGCGACCAGCTGCATGGGAGTCAAATGACGGTTCATTCACTTACGCGATAGAACCGATTGCTACAAATATTTTAGTCATTGCTAAAATCCTGCTACCAATAAAAATGAAATAGCAGATATGTAAATATTTCCTATTTGGACTATTTATGAAAGATAAATGATTTCAAGTTGCTGATTTGATTCGCTTGTCGAGTCCTGTCGGTGTGAGCTTTCGCATCATCGTGTGTGTTAGTGTGACGTTTGGCAACATCGCAAATTTTGTTGACATTCGTTTGCCGGAGGAGATATAAGCTCTTTCAAAGCCAGCTCCGAGATGGACTGGCACAATAGTCGGTTGGAACACAGTCGAACCGCTGGAAGATTCGTTTCGAGGAAGAGAAAAATGTAGTGTGAAAATGTCCTTGTCGCAAAAAGAAAAAAACCAAACGACCCAGCTGAGCAAGTGCGTGAAAAATACGAGCATATTTTCACCCTGTTCCCGAATAAAAGATAATGTAATATACCTAAAAAAACCTTTAATTATCAATCATTGTCTTGCTAAGACAATTTTACGTGTATATTTTTGTACACCTAACCTCTTTTATGGTTTACGGGCTTACTGATTACGCTAACTAAGTGATTCCAAATTTTAATATGGGATTATTCGTTTATTTTAATGTGATACTTTGAATTATATCGATGTGCGTATGTTGGGCGCCTGCACACATGATTTCCGTATATGCGTGAAAATGCGATGTTGCCAAGTGTAGCCGAGTGTGACAGATCCGCTTGGAACAATGGCCGATTTCGGCTGCTGCTTGCACTTTAACTCAAAATATCTGTCTGCAATGTCCGGCAGCCCCCTTTTTCCATGATAGCGTTAGAATCGTTAAACTTTGATGAACCGATAGCGACTTTGTTATCTGCATCATCTAACTGCCAAAGGTTTTAATTATCTGATTGAAGTATCGAGAAAGCACTGTTTCCATAAGACCCCATGTTAAATGCACGATTTTTGAGTTCAGATTTCTTGGAAAAAAGTCCGGTAGGCCGTGCTGAGATTTAACAGTAGCAAAGTTCTATGTTCAATTTATCTCATATAAAAAAATTGAGTTTTTATCTAACAAGGGGTGCAGCTAGTCGCCCTCCTTAAGACATATTTGGACTATGACGTCATTTAGACGTTTCGGTGTAGGAAGTCATCGGTGCTTATTGGGTACCCGAGTTAAAAAAACAAGTACATCACGTATCCATGCGGGATCCGCTTTGCACGCAAATATTTCTTTTAGTGATTCTAGTTTGATTGGAACCAGAGATCGGAGAAGCGAGCGATGACATTGAACCTCTCAAACCTTGCGTGAATAGGAAGTTGCCGGGTTTAAAAGAAATTCCAATTAATGCCATTATATTAGCAAGAAGACATGCTTCTTATTGATATTATTATTACACGTGCTTATATATTATTACTAGGATTTTAATGTGGCTCGCGCGCTGCGCGCGCTCGCAATCGCCCCCCACCCAAGGGTGCCCCCCCCCCCCCCCCACCCCCCGAAGGGTCCCCCCCCAAGGTGCTCGCAGCCTTGGGGGACCTATGTTTTTGGAAAAGGACTTAAAGAATAATTCGGGCTCGGGGCTTGGCGAAAAGGGGTGGGGCTAGCCCCAAGCCTTTAGCCCCACCCCCTTCCGCCAAGCCCTGAGCCCGAATTATTCTAAGTCCCTCGATTCTTGACACGGCGGCGGCGAGATCTTTTGCATAATATACAATCTTATGAAAATTACAAAAAATATTCTACAGTGAACTCCTTGGCTGTCGTAATTATTTAAATAATTGTCGTAAACAAAAAATATAATATATTTTCTAAAATGGATTTTTTTTCCGTTTCATTGAAACAATCGTTTATCTCGGTTTATATGTGAATACGAATATATCGTCTTGCCTGAGACTGAGCGATTGAGATAATGCGGAAGATTTCGTATTGGCAATGACGAATATACCTTTCGAGGCGTTTGAGAGGAAATTTTTGAGATTCGACATGAGCGAGCATAGGAGCTAGCAAGGATCGATGATTATGCAAGTGTACTTCTCGAATAAAGGAGGAGGATATATGCGAAATGCCGTGTAGTGATAGGCGATCTGGTTTGTGGAATATTTTCCGTGTACGTCGAGTATACCTATCTACATGGGTACATATATACTATAGATGGCGTGAAACGCGCAGTGGAAGGTTAGGGATTAGAATAAGCACGACCCTTGGGGGTAGCGTTGTGGTACACGGGGATGTATAGATATATTGCTTCAGGTATTCGTTACGAAGATATGGGGATGAGATGTATGCGCGTGTGGGAAGTACCAAAGGTGTCGGTTCTCTCCGAGCGCACTTCGCGAAGCCTTTGTGAAGGAAATGAGCGAGTGAGTGATGCGCGAAATATACGGAAGAGGAAAATAATTCACGGTAAGAGGAGCTGTGCCCAGTCTTTGCCCATGTTTCCTAGTTATTGGCCATTGTATAGCGAGTGATGTATGAAACGTGCGCAGGAAGAAACTGCGGTACAGTGGGTTCGTACTTAAGTTATAACATTATAAATACATTGATATAGGGGTTTTTCATTTTCAAACTTTCTCACGTAAGAAGAATCGTTTTTCAATTCCTCAACTATGTTTTGCCATATTTATGACATATACGTATTATGGCTTCTGTTAATTATACGGAATTATATTCCATATAATTTTATCTGAAATGCGACTTTAAAGCTAAGAACCTTTACTATCGGATATTTTGAAGATGCATCCATGCACATGATAAATGAGAACTTCCTCCTCTATCCCTTAGAACCTCCGCACATGTCTCTTCTAACGCCCTCTCCATATTCCTCGGTATCCCTCCCTGAGCCCTCAGAATCCTTCTAATTCCTTGAAACCTCCTCCTCTATCGCTTACAAACTGCTCCTCTATCTTTCGGAACTCCCTCTCCTGACTGTGGGGATTCATCATATCTCTCTAATACCTTGAAACCTCCTCCTCTATCGCTCGCAACCTCCTCCCCTATGTCTGGAAGCTTCCTCTCTTGATTTTTGGGACTCATCATATCTCTTGGAAGCTCGCCCCAGTATCCCTTAGAACCTTCGCACATGATTCGTGTAACACACTCCCTCTGCTTCTACAAACCCCCTACCAAGCCCTCGGAATTACCTCCTTTCACTCAAAACCACCCTCCTCTATAATTCGAAACTTCCTCCCCTGTGCTTTGGGACTCCTCCTATCTTTCGCAATCCCTCCTAGTATCCCTTAGAACCTCCACACATATCTTTCATAACACCTTCTCCATATCCCTCGGAATCCCTCTAATCCCTTGAAACCTTCTCCTCTATCGCTCACAAACTCCGCCCCTATCTCTCGAAACTCCCTCTCCCGACTCTTTGGACTCATTATATCTCTCAGAACCTCCCCCAGTATTCCTTAGAACCTTCGCACATGTCTCGTGTAACGCATTCCCTCTACTCCTGCAAACCCCCTACCAAACCCTCGGAACACCACCAAAGCCCTCGAAACTAACTCCTCTCACTCAGTACCACCCTCCCCTATACTTCGAAACTTCCTCCCCTGTGCCTTGGGACTCCTATCTTTTGGAATCCCTCCTAGTATCCCTTAGAACCTCCATGCATGTCTTTTATAACACCTCCCTCTCCATATCCCTCAGAATCACTCTAATCCCTTGAAACCTTCTCCTCTATCGCTTAGTACCTCCTCCCCTATCTCTTGGATCTCCCTCTTATAACTATTGGGACTCATCGTATATCCCGGAACCCCTCCCAGTATCCCTTAGAACCTCCGTACATGTCTCTTGTAAACCCCTCCCCATATCCCTCAGAACCCCTCCCTGAATCCTCCTCCTCACAATCTCCTCCCCTGTTTCTCATAGGGAAGAAAATAATCTGGCCCTCTAGTGGACAAGGGGGACAGATAACCGTACATTGAAGAAATTCGAGGACGTTACTTTATATATCTCTCTCTATATTATAAAAAGATCTCGCCGCCGCCGCCGCCGCCGTGTCAAGAATCGAGGGACTTAGAATAATTCGGGCTCAGGGCTTGGCGGAGGGGGGTAGGGCTAAAGGCTTGGGGCTAGCCCCACCCCCTTCCGCCAAGCCCCAAGCCCGTATTTTTATAAGTCCTTTTCCAAACACATAGGTCCCCCAAGGGCGGGGGGGGCATCCTGGAGGAGGAGGGGGGTTACCCTTGGGTGGGGGGCGATTGCAAGCGCGCGCAGCGCGCGAGCCACAATAAAATGCTAGTATAGATATATAACTATTTAAATAAATGAAATTCATGTATCTTCATATTAATTAAACTTTGAAATAAAAAGTTAGAGTACAAAATAAGCAAAGATAAAGTATCTTTTCTCATTTTATGCATTTCCGATTTAATTGATTTATCAATGAATATTTTGTGCACGAGAAAAATGGATGCAATTACACTGTAGCCCAGTTACAGTCACATTCACTGCGAAGGAAATTCCGACTCATCATATATCATGATTATTCTTTGTACCAAAAATTTGCAGTGCTTGCACGTAGTAAATTTCAAGGTACGAAAGTTCGTTAGTCTAGCGTTTAGGGTATAATTGCACACCTCATCAGTTTACCTCATGTTCATTAACACATTATTCCCCAAGTACAAGGGAATTGGGATCGAAGAGCTTTACTTTCGCGAGGACCCACTGTATTTATCACCATTATTATAAGCAACAACTTTGACGCAGGCATATATTGTTCGTAGAAGTTATGTATATGCGTAGCTAGTACAGGGATCACATGCCATCTAACAAGCTATCTACAATGTTAACGAGCATATTGAAGAGACCTGTGCCGTGAGGAGGTATCTGCACTAGTTTACCAGTTATATGGAGTCATCTACTCGCCACGCATAAACGCACGAACGCAACTTTATATTTGAAGTACGAAACAGAAGCAAAATTTCTTGATACACTATGTCCAAGCGTAGGAGGCTCTATGATGAAATGCGCCATATGCAGGTGCGTGATTTCATGGCTTTTGTGGATTCTACGTTACAGCTTCTATCTCCCATGTGGGCGATTTGAGGCACGATGAATAGTTGCTTTACTGCATGGGAATATTACAACGTACATACTCTGGAACCTTTGAGTTTATTAGCCTCTGAGTAACGATGTACTCTAGCTTACAGTACCGGTTTGTGTTGAAGAGAATACGGGTTGGCTCTGGCACTCCATAAATTATATGTATATATATATGTACATATGCAAATGGACAGGTGCTTTCATATTTATAAACCTATCAACGCGGTTGTTTCTCATAATAGCAAATCGAACAAAAGGACGTTCCGCCACGTTTGTGTTCGATTATCACCGGCGTCTGCTTTCACGATTCCATTATACTGGTACGCTGCGTACGGCGTTTGGGTATGGTTTTATGCGAACGCGCATGATGATTGTGTCCAACATATTACGGGATGCTGGAGGCGAGGTCAATATGTTAACAGTGAATAGTATATTTGCATCAATGACGCAGAAGACTTTATTTGGTGCCTCGGTAATCATTTTTTGTGTAATGCTCTTCTAAAATTAACCCTTTAATTACCAATAGACCATATTTGTTACATCAGAGGATAGCAATTTTTTAAAACATCGTATTAAATTTTGAGATAATTGGTTAAATAGTTCAATACTATTATAGAAGTGCACCCTTACGGTTCTATATCATGAAAAGAATACGTATTGGACGGTTAAAATTTTAAAAAATCTTCTAAAATTAAGCTTTTAATTACCAATAGACCATATTTGTTACATCAGTGGATAGCAATTTTTTAAAACATCGTATTAAATTTTGAAATAATTGGTTAAATAGTTCAATACTATTATAGAAGTGCACGTACTGGACGGTTAAATTTTTTTTTAATTGCTAATGGTGTATAGCTGCGTAAGATCTTACATGTTTTCATATATGATTATGTAGGTATAATTTTATGTGTATTCTTACATGTATATTTTTTTCCGGGACGATGCAGACAGAGTAACAGATAGACAGACAGAAATTAGTGAATGCTTTTTTTTCAATCTAGAACATTCAAAGCATGTATTTCTATCAAAATCTGAGAGAAGTCTTTTTGCATTGCAATACTTTCTCTCTTACATACTTTGTATGTGATGAGAAAGTATAAAAAGTAAATTTTTCACATGTCTTCTTTTTCCATTATTTTAATTGAGGGTGAAAAATCTTTTCTTTTTTCAACATAAAAGGGAAGTGACCTTTTGGAGTTAAAACAACTTGTACAAATGGTTTTGGAAAACATTTGTACCTACGATTTGTGATTTTTTAAAAATCTATAATAAAACAGACGAACAGAAAATCCACTTTTTGAAATCTGTTCGGATTTAAGGGCTAACGTACTTGTCTAACTGAAATGAAAAACTAAAACTAAAACAAAAAAAGGATGCAAAGTAGAACCTTGCACATCGCTTCCTCATTCTTTTTCGCTTTTTTACAAAGCCGCCTCTATGAGGAGGTTTCTTTATTTTATTTTTGGCTTCCTCGTAGAGGAAGCTTTGCTAAAGATGAAAATTATTGACGAAGTTGATGATTTCTGGCGTTTTACGAAATCCAGAGCGACACCGATAAATTTTTTAAAAATTCAAAATCACGTAAAATTCAAACCGCTTTACCGATGTTCATCAAATTTGGTACGTAGTAGGGCTGAATGTTATTTTTCCTGTGTAGAAAATTTCAGTCGATTAGTTGAAATTTTACCTGAATTAGAGCAAGACGAAAATTTTTGAAAACATTCAAAATCTTATAAAAACCGAACCGCTTTACCGATTTAGCCTAAATTCAATACTTAAGGTCGTATCACTTTGTTCAATTTTAATACAAAGTTTCAGCCCGATAGCTGAAAATTCGTTTGAGATTGGGCGTTTACAACTTTTTTCAAAATTTCAATATTCTTATAAAAATTAAATGCGTTAAGGAGGTTCGACTGATTCACACTAGTCAAATGAGTGGTATATTTTGATAATCTATTCATTAAAGTTTAATGCATTAAATAACTGTAGTAGAGCGTATTGATTCGTATTGAAGCATGTAGACTTAACCGAGAGAAAAATGAATAGTGATGGATTTGCATAAAGATTAACTGATTAACGTTACTTTGCGATGGGATACATTTTTGTTCAGTTTTTTCCAAGAATAATCAATAATTTTTAGCCAATTTTGATGAGTGATGGCTCATTCTCTTTCTTAAAAGATGCTCTACGAATTGACCGGCTGAGTATTTGATATTATTGATCGTTTAATAATTATAGCTATTTGTTTGTGAAAGTATTTTGATTTTTGTTAAACAACAGGCTATAATTATTAAACGATCAATAATATCAAATATCCAGCTGGTCAATTTATATAGCATCTTTTAAAAAAGAAAATGAGCCATCCCTCATAAAAATTGGCAAAAAATTATAGATTATTCTTGGAAAAACTTGAACGAAAATGTATTCCATTGGAAAGTAACGTTAATTAGTTAATCTATATGCAAATCCGGCACTATTAATCTCCCTGTGGATTAAGCATACAAGCTTCAATTCAAACTACTCACTACTATTGTTATTTAATGCATTAAACTTTAATGAAACAATTACTAGTGTTTTGACTAGTGTGAAACAATCGAACATCCTTCAGCGATTTTTATAAAATTTATACCAATTGAAGATTAGCCAGCACTGTACATGTTGTTTAAATTTTAATCAATTCGGTCGACTACTTTATAAGTTACAGTTATATGATTTGTTGGCCTTTCATCACACACACACTGTTTTAGGACCTCTCTTATTTATCATTTATATAAATGACATCGTTAGTGAGCTAGTTCGAGACTTTAAAATAGTATTATTCGCAGATGATATGATTCTGTATGTAAGAGGTAGTAGCTCCGAGCATTTAAATACAGCAATGAATGAACAACTTCAAAAAACTGAAGCGTGGCTGAGTAAGAATAAGCTGAAATTGAATTCAAAGAAGACGAAATTTATGGTATTTAAGGGTCCGCAAGAAACACGAGGGGAGGCAGTGAAAATAGTTTCATCTGAAGGAGACGAAATAGAGCGTGTATGGGAGATAAAATACCTAGGAATAATATTAGATGCGAAACTCACACTGCATAAACATAGAGAATTCATAGTGAAAAAAAATCGGAAAAAAGATTAGTTTTCTGAATAGAGTCGGCCAGTTTTTATCACCAATGACGAGATGTACTGTTTACAAAAGCATAATAGCGCCTCACCTGGACTACTGTAGCACAATAATGCTTAACATGTCGAAAACAGATATCGAAGTATTACAGCGAATGCAGAATAGGGGTATGCGAGTTATTCTACATTGTAATTATCGAACGAAGATATTAGACATGCTAAATGCGTTAAACTTCATGTCTGTCCATGAAAGAATAGAATATAATGTCATATTGTTTGTCCATAAAATGCTCAATGATGAGAAAAATAAAAGCGAAAGCGAAAAAATTGTAAAACTAGTAGGTGACAGGGCGGGAATGAGGACAAGACAAGCCGGTAATGTGCGAATAGAATACGCAAGCAAAACGTTAGGACAGAAGGACATGAGATACGAAGGGTTTAAGTTATATAATGAAGTCCAGAACGAAATACGGAATATAGATAATAAGGCGGAGATAAAGAGGAAAATTGTAGCGCATGTGAAGAGGAATCGTCATAGTAATGTAAGTTAGATTTAATATGTTAGTATGTAAGAAACAAATTGTAGCACAAAAAGTGCATAAATTGTAGCTGAGGAAGCTAATAAACCTAACTAACTAACTAACTAACTAACACACACATAGATACATCCGGACAATTTTTCTAAACCACTTTTCTCGACGTTTCAAACCATTTTAAACGTTTTGACATGAAAATCTAAAAAAAAATGTTTTCATGAAAACAAAGCTTCCTCTATGAGGGAGCAAAAATAATTAAATTTCTGTTCGTTGTTACATGGTTATCTTCTATCTGTCAATAAACAGTAGACTTAACCTTTTCATAAAAAAAGCTCAGCAATAATATATGCACTCGGAACAAATATTGTGTTGTTCTGCGAAAAGTTTATTTTATCATTTCGTTATCAAAACTGCCTGAAACATTTTATGAAATTGCAGAACTGACGTACATGTATTTAGACCTTAAACTAAAAATGATTTACGAGGTACCTGCAGAGAAAATGGAAAACCATATATTCTAAGAGCCTTGTAAAAAAAATGTTATTCTATGTTTTACATTGGATATTTCGTTTCCATGCGTTCAACCTTTCTAGCGATATTGAACCGCAGATATTGCACGTGTGCTATTTTATACATCATAGTATTTATACACGAAGCCCTGTAGTTATTTTGCCTGTCAACTCGCACTGTTGCAGTTATGTTGAATGTTGCGATAGGTCACAGGTCACCACGGGGGATCGTTCATTACGCGAATAACGAGCCCCGAGCTGAAGCGAGTCACAATGGTACGAAGAGTTGCTCAATCTCGCGGCTAGTGTCGAGTTAGTGAAACTTGGACTAGCTTGATATATTCAATTATCATTTATCGTCGCCTATTCACCGATTTATTTGCATAATCTTCACTTATACTTTTTTCCACAACTTTTTAATAGCCCGTGGGTTGATTATTCCACTAAACTCTGTAGCAGGCTACGTCGCTGATATAGAGTTTTATGGCCCGATTACAGAAGTTTTGCCTTGACGGTAAATGCCATCGGTAAGCCCAATAATGAACTTGATACTAAAAAATAACAATAAAAAGTGTGTGCTGAATTTTTTGTTGGCAAATGAAGACTAAAAATAGATTTTTTTATATTTAGACTTTATTTTATATTTGTTCTTGTTTTTCTCACAATATGCAATCTTACTTGAATATGCAGTTAATTTTGACTTTTGCAAATTATCCTATTTTAAGATAGCATAGATTAAATTTGTTTTGTAATTTATTTATTTTTTTTACAATGTTATTAAATAATATATTATGTCGTTGATAACACAACATAATTATTTTTTTCAGAAAAAAATCGGTAAAGCGAGCTTTTTACGTGGTTACCTCATCATCGTCCGGATATCCCTTCCGCGTTTTATGAAAGCAGCAAATTAATCGATTACCTGCAATTTTTTCTTGGCGAAGTGACAGTGCATTTTTTCCATTGAATTTAGACTATGAACGCTGATGAACGCCTCAGAACGAAAAGTATCGAGTAGCCATCGTCGTCGTTAATCTTAATGGTCTGATACAAGAAAAAAATACAAAACAATATACCTTCGGGAATGACAGCAAAAGTTACGAGGAGATAGCGGAGGTGGGCACGATCGTTAAATCTAATTGTTCCCATTTTGTCGTTTGGACAACGGGAATATTAAATGGAAATAAAAATAGGGGAAAAAGCGCAAACATGATAAACAATACATCCATTAAAATCTCGGAGACAAATTCATTTTCCGCTGGTTTGGTTTATCGCCGACTCAAAGCTATGCTAATCAAGAGACGCGGCAGCATCTCGACGTTAGGTATTAAAAAATAAATTAATGTCGCCTCCGCACGATGATTTTTCTCTTCTCTCTATAGCATTTTCCGTAATATGATGCTTTTAAAAATGTTCACTGCTAAATATAATTTTTTCTACTTAAGGATGTCGCACACATACATTCCCGAGGAAAATATTGCTTTAATTACAAGCAAACTACAAATTGTATTATCTCTTGATTCATTAATTTATTTAATTAATTAAAAATAGAATAAATGCTCCTAAACAAACATTAGTCATTATGATAGTCAAAGGCAAAGTTACACTTTAATCAAAGAACCGTATACGCAACTATTTTGACGCGAAATTAGTTAGCAGGTGAACTATAACGATTTACACAATACCGTAGATATACATAAGCGTCTCGGAGTTTCGCATGTAAACCTTAATTGGATATATTATTGTCACCGACAAAAGCGAAACTCGAAGCAACTAGATTTTGTCTCACATATGCAATTTGCAAACAAGATTGAATGTCGTACCGCCCAGAAGCTGACGCGAACTTGAGATAGTGCAAATTAAAGTCATATGATCAGAGTAATCAATCAAAGGCGGGTCAAATTATCAACATTTTGAAATATTGCCGTCGTTATAAAAAAATAAATAGTAATGCGATAAAGTATGATTTTACATATGCATGAGATTACTTGAATTTATTCCTAACTAACTGTATCAAGACAGGCCAATTTTGATGCTTATTGTAGTTTAGAGAAATTTTAGTTGTCAAGAAATAATAACGAAAAAATTCATATTCCTATATAATTAGAACCCTACTACCGATCTCTACTAAATTATGTATCTAGCATCACTGAATATTATTCCGTTTACGTTCAAAACATGGGTTCATCAGTTCATGCTTGGCAAAAGTTAACACAATAATGCAAATTTTTCGAATATTTTAACTCCATAAAATCTGGACCGCTTTAGTCGATTTCGGCAAAATTCAATAACAAACGATATTAAATGTAACTACACTTATGAAGAACTATTTGGCAAAATATCGTAAGTTTTACGAAAGTTAGATCGACCATTTATTATTTTTAAAAAGTTCAAAAAGCTATAAAATCTCAATTTCTGCACGCATTTTGTGAAAAATTACAGCATTTAAGGATGGGCTACTGCTCTTATTGTGTGTGAAATTCCAGTTCAATCGTTTAAACGGTTCTTAAAAGGATGCTGGAATAGATTGTTTTGCCGACTTTGGTCGGTAAGTGTTTCGATCAGGACACAAGTGGCGCCGATGTAGTCTGTTTACTTTTGGCAAAAGATACTGAATCTCCCGAAAAACAATATGGCCGCACGCGATACGTCAGCTGACCTTTCCCATAAGACTTAATTGTTTTTGGAAATTAGATGTGTAAAATCAGACCGGACGTCAATTCTGTGATGATTTCTGAATATTCGAAAACCATCAGAATGTCAAATACACAAGCCAAATCCATGTATAGTGTATACTACGGTCGCGTTGCAAAGGCTCGGAGCTTTTGCCAAAAGAAAACAGACTACTTCGGCGCCACTTGTGTTCTAATCGGGAAACTTCATTCGCGCTCTTCTTGTCCCACTTTGATCGCGAACAGACTACGTGAACGTAGTCTGGGTTTTGCGTGGATTCCTTTTGTGTAATTGACTTTTCGACGCTCGTAGAATATTCAGAGAACGCTAAAGAATGGACGTACATTCCAATTTAACGTATGTGAGTTCCAGAATATTTTATATCTTATCAAACAGGCGATGCTGTCAAATCCTGGCGGCCATTTTGATTTCGGGAGGTTTAGTAATATACGATTTTTTTCATTTATTCTACGTTTTCACCAAATATTCGAATGTATGTCCCCTCGTTTATGTTGATATTTCAACCGTGTACAATTTAAAGCATGTGTGTAGCGTATTAACGAAGAAAATTCAAAACTACGAAAAAGCATGTTTTACCGACTAAAGTCGGTAATAAAATCTACTCCAGCATCCCCGTAAGTTATAGACATACAGACGGACATTTTTTCCAAATGACTTTTCTCAATGTCTTAAACCATTCTGAGTATCCTGACACCCAAAAAAATATAACATGAAGCTTCCTTTATGAGAAAGCAACAAATATATCCTGATAAACAAAAAAAGATCAGTTCCGTTTTTTTAAATCTTCATCCCCATGGAAATAAAGTATACTTGAGATATACGCACGGATATATAAATTATATACGCTATATATAGCGGCAAAAAGTTCTATATCCTCTGTATATCTGATATATATCCGGCGGATATATAACGGATGTAAAATACATACATTTTTTATATGTGGCGGATGTATGAAAGATATATTTTGTATATATTGCTCGTATATTACGCATGGTAGCTCCGTATATAATATATGGATAAAAAATTCAATTTTTACGCACAGTAAGTATATAGAGAATACATTCTTTGTAAACAATAAATATATGAAATATACATTCTTGATGTATAGCTAATATGCCAGCGATATACAATACCTTTTATGATAGATATAGATCCTATCCATAGGCGGCATATAAAACAATATATTCTTCTTATATAGTACATAGATAAAATATAAATTTTAATATAGTGAACGTATATGGTCATTATATTCTGAATATCCCTCTAAAATCGAGCAGGGTGGGGACAAATGACGCACCTAAGCCTGAAATTTATTAAGTCCCTCAAGGGACCCTTTCACGGATAAAAAAGGAAAGAAAAAATCGAAATCAGCAGAACTGCAATTTGTTTATTAGCATTAGGTTAACAATTCATATTTGTTAGGATGTATGCAAGCAATCCACAGCTTCAAATGCTCTACATACAACATAACGACTTTCTCTTCAATCGTGGGTATATCTATGACCGCCAAATTATCTATGTGCTCTTTCAATACAACCAGATTACTTAATCTTCTATTTTTAATGAATGGTGTGGTGATTAGTTTCACAGCGTTTAGATGTTTACGGAAATCGCTGCCACATCTCATTATTCTAAGTATTTACTCATTGTATGTATGAAATGTACATGATATACATAAAACATTTGTGTAATATATGCCGAATATCTTACATAAATATAATACTTATAGATTCTAGATATATAATTTTTATACTATGAATGCATAAATAATATATGTATTATCTGTCTCAGATATATACCGAACACACCGTATCTAATATAAATGTATTCTTCATATATACCAGATATATAGTTCACATATCGTGAAAACACAAATTATATATTGTTACGACCGAGCGAAGGAATTAAGCGGATATTTATTTGTGGGGCGAATATTATTAATTACAAAGGATTCTATTTATCTTTTAACGTTTTTGTTCGCACGTTTGCTCGCAGTCAAAGTCCTGTCAAGACTCTCTTCTGTCACGTTTACTGTGAAGTATATCAAGTATTCGTTTGTCGATCGTCATACCGTGTGTTCCTATAAGACCTAATCTCTATATTCATAACACTACTCCTCTCCTCCTAGAGCTGCCGCCCCGGCAACTACCTATCCACCCTATGATGTGCCACGGTCCATCATCCTAAAATCTGTCCATTTTTCTTTAACCTACACTGTTCTGACATTCGTCCATGTCCACAAGGGAAAACCATGGCCGGAAAAACCTTGGGAAGAGCAGTGTTCACAATTCTATATAGTTCCATTTTTTCCTATGTTCCGTCGTTATCAAGTCCACGCTAAATAAATTCATTTTGTCCTGTACTAAGTCCATTCCAATCAACTTTTAAGTATTTCATTCAATTTATTATTCTTTCTCTGTTTTCATTATTCTTCTCCAATTTTGTAGACATTCGAAAGGATTTGAGCAGGAAGGATTCTGGCCACTTCACAGTATCTTCAACTTTACCTGTGAAATACAAACTAATCGCGTAGACTTCCGCAAATACTAGCCACACTTGGGACAATACAATCTCAATGATTATTCTCTCCCTTTTTTTTAATTCTCATGTCGACATTTTCGACCTCGAAATCAATTCACCCGATTCATTCCACAATAAAACGACAATTTTACATACAAGTATATCTGAAAATTCTATTCTGCACTAAATCATCGATCACTGTTCGAAACCTCTCATTGGCCAACAGTCCCTCGATCCGTAACTCTGGATTTTCGTTACCCAGCAGTTACCATATAAACAGAATTCTCCGGAAACCCTCCAGGGCGCTTTTCACCCAGCGGGAATCCAAAAAGCCGTCCAAGGCTCCAGCCAAGCAATTCTCTACACTTTTCAGATCCTTAACAACACTAATATTCTCATAGATCAATTATATTCTACCCGAACTACGACTCGACTGTACGATCATCTTGATCGTCTACCCGAGAGAGACGAATCACTCAAATTTTAATCAATACTTTTACAAATATCTCGATTGAAAATGATACATAATTTTAATTTGCCTGTGTCAGTCCTATGCAGCTCAATCCATTCTTCTATCCATTCAGATTTGACTTCTTTTCTCGTCATCACGGGGCGTCATCGAGATCGCAATTTTTATTTCGCTTCTTTATTGTGTGAGCCATCGAGGTCTCAATTTAATAATAATCCTCTGTTTCGTTTCACTATCACTCGCGAATAACCGAAAAATATCCTCTGTGGGATCATCAAGCACTTCTGACACCAATGTTACCACCGAGCGAATGAATTAAGCGGATATTTGTTTGTGGGGCGAATATTATTAATTACAAAGGATTCTATTTATCTTTTAACGTTTTTGTTCGCACGTTTGCTCGCAGTCAAAGTCCTGTCAAGACTCTCTTCTGTCACGTTTACTGTGAAGTATATCAAATATTCGTTTGTCGATCGTCATACCGTGTGTTCCTATAAGACCTAATCTCTATATTCATAACAATATTAACTATATACTTCCCACTTATGCTAAATATAAATCATATATATTGTTGTATATCAAAAATGTATTCAAAATATATTGATTATATATCTTTCATATACAATATATATACACAATATATGCAATATATAAAGCGGCAAAAAGTTCTATATCTCGGATATATATATATCATACATAAACAATATATAGTACGAATTTCCTATGTATCCAAGATATATAGTGGATATATCAAAAACTATACTTCCAAGTATACTTTTTTTCCATGGGGGCAAGTCTTTCTTCCACCTCGGTAAATACATTCCCCAAGAATTATCGAATGCGTTTCTCCTTAAGTTATGCTAATTATCATTATCACATTTCAAATCTGACATTAAACACATGCAAATATAATACATTTGAGCGTACTGCATATAAATTTTGATTCAATCCATATTACGGACGGAAGTGTTGCCTCTGCGCAACGAGCTTCGGTTCCGCAGCTGCGGAGTAGCGATACGAACAAGATTAAATTTTGCGTCGACCAGGTGGGCGCTCTTGCGCGGATCAATAATTAAAATTCATGCCAGTGCGATGCATTTGTGCATGTTCGAAACGTGCGTTTTGACGCACCGATGCACGACGCATGTAAATGAGAGATGTGGCACGTTCGACGAAGTCTGGGATTATTCGCCGAATAGATGGGAGTGTCGAACAATGTTTGGCGCAGGCTCATCAAAGCGATCGAGCTGGTGCATTGTCTACCTGCGCAGATGCCGCGAAAATTTGCAGAATAACGACAAAGCAGAAATTCTGAAAAGCTTGAACATTAATCTTAACGCTTATACAAATTCAAGAAGTCAGCTTTTTTTTTTAAACCTCATAAAATACATACAAACGATCGAAAATCCAAGTTCATTACAAGAGCTAAATATTTTCTCTAACGGCAATGGAAAAAAAATAATAACAATGAAAAAAATTATTCATCCCTTTTAAGGAAATTTGTTGCAGACTATTCAAAGTCTTTTATTCTTTCACTTTCACATCACTTTTATTGTATTAAATTTACGCAAATAAAATTGGCTCGATTCACGATCAGCTGTCCACCTCCACAGCGTTGATTGCCCGGGGGTCAAAATTCACTGTCAAAACGAAATGTGTCGAGTTATCAAATTTTATTAATTTATTTATATATTTGAAATAAAACTGTATTATTTACTGGCGGAGTTGTTCTACACTAAGAGCAAAGCTTTTATCGAATGGTGATATTGAATCATTAAAAATTTTATTGGATCCAAAATCTTTTTCATTTATGTCAATATTTGTTTACTTATACAACTACGGTTCTCTAACAGAGTTGTACATTTTTATTAATTCGAGAAATATTTTTTAGAGTATAGTTTGATTTGTTATTATGACTTCACAATAATAACCTGCAGCGATTATAAAATGTTACACAAGCATTTTAATAACGGTAAAAAAAATTATTGTTCGTTTAACTATGAGAAGAAGTAGTGAAAAAATGGAAGAGATTAATTATGTTTTCCCATTTTTTTTTTTAATTACCGTGAAATTTTATGGAAAATTAATAGTTTTTTAGCTAATCAAACTTTTACACATTGTATTATAATCGCTACATGTTATTACTACGAAATAATAATTACTGAAGCATTCGTCTCGAATGTCGGTTGATTGATATTTCAAGCAACCTAAATGTTCTGTTTGCGGTTAAAATGCAACATCTGGTTGAAATGAAACAAACAATTTAATCGATTCAGTTAAATCTTTATTCACAGGGAATCAATTAAACCACCATAAACAGTTGGAAGAGCAACAAAGTAGGTGGAATGCTCGAGCTTGAGGGAGTGAAATACTCATTGGCAATTAGTATAAGTAAACAGTTTAGCCATGCTAAGTGATAATAAATAGTAAATAGTGGTCGTTGCGCTGATGGAACTATTTCTATTTCCAAGAAGTAGGCCAAAGAGAAATACCAAAGATAAGCAGTGGTTAAAGTCTTGTGTAACAAACTTCTAAAGCGGCATAGAAAGCTCCCATAGAGTTTGGCAGATGCAGCATAGCGATTACCCAGTCTGAAGATACGCTTGTGCCAAATGTGATAGGCATAATTATGCCGATAAAAGGGGGCATAAGGGTTCCGATGTTTCCCGAGGTTCTATACTTCCCCTGTGTAAACACATGAGTGAGAACAGGGTAGTGAACATTTCAGATTATAATACTATATAAGCGAACATTGGCCGCCATAATTTGACATATCTCCACAGATTACATGCATAGCGCTGACATAATAGGACCATAATCGTAATCATAAGCATTTCATTATTGACGTAACGTCCAAAGCGCCGCTTTTCTGACCGTCATTAGTAACTGTTAAGTGCTAGGGTAAAATTGCGAATAAATTGTCCGTCATTAATTAAACAATAGTCACCAGTACATAACAATCATCAGTGAATAGCTCATCACCATTAAATTACCTCTCAAACCGCGAGAAAAAGTTTCATTGATTCACGGAAAACTTTGCCAATGAAATGAAATACTTGAATTTCAATACTATCTTTTCTTTGAATGATCTCAAGCTCAATGAAAAGTAGTGACATTGATTCGAAGAATCATTTCTTTAAACCTATGAACCTTTTTCATTGATTTCAAAGATACCGTCTCTGATTCAATGAAACCTTCTTCTTACCAGCTCAAAATTTCGAAATCTATTTTTTCCTGAAGTACGCGGCAGATAAAGCTCAAATTTTGTGAGTATGTAAGGAAGTATGGCAGAAATACGCTAAGCTTCTGGCTTCTCGAAACTCGAAGCCGTTCGTTCGGGAGAACCGAAAAACAAAAAAGTGAGGTTAGGTGTGAGAGAGAGATCAATGAAAACGTTTCTTTGAACCAATGAAAACGTCTCTTTAAAACAATAAAACTGTTTCTTTATTATATGCTCACTAAGTAAATCTTTATTTACAGGCAATGAACTGTTCTCTTTGAAATTCAAATGCACTATTTCATTGAAATCAAAGAAATATTTCGTTGAAATCAATGAAAAAAAAAATCAATCCGTCCATTTCTTTGGCGCTAATGAAATCTTTTCTCTCGGTGTACCAATGAATGTCCCCTCATGGAAATAAAGTATTTTTACGAAAATATACAATTTTTGTACTAAATATATTTGCGCCGAAAGATTGTATATGTCGGATATACGTTAGGATATATTGGCAAATATAACCTAACAAGCAAAAAATATATCTGGGGTATATCGAAAATATATTTTAAAAAATGTGTCCGCCGAAACGTTGGTTGTATCAGATATATTTGTGGATATATTTTATTTTCCATGGGGGTCCGATCATCAATGAATGATATGTTACCAATGAACGACCTGTTATCAATGAATTTCCTGCCATCAATGAATGATCTGTTACCAATGGATGACCAGTTATCAATGAATTTCCCGCCATCAATGACTGACCTGTTACCAATGAATTTCCCGTCATCAATGAATGATCTGTAACCATTAACTGTTCTGTCATCAATGAATGACGTATTACCACTGAATTTCCTGTTACTAGTGAATGACCCGTCACCGGTGAATGACTGAAGACTTTTTCACTACGCATTCAATGACTTATATCAACGGGTCAGTTATATTTCTCCATGTTCTTGCTATTTGCAATTGAAAAAAATTCATCGACGGAACATAGTTTAATTTTTTTTTAAATGGCGTTTGGATTTGCCTGGTCACTGATGTTTTCCGATTTTCGGCATAGAGAAGATTATAAGTGTGCTTCCTTTCAATAACTTTGAAATGTAAATTCGATATTTTTAAAGGTTCCCATATATTCTGCTATATGACTTATCGTAACAAATTGTCTCAGGTGGTCTGAATTAATTCTTATTTGTAGACTTTCACTGGCGACTTTGGATAGCTGCACATTCAGGATAGCTCAATAAGACTGAAATTCAGGCTAATCGTTTTTTACCTGTTCCGTTTAAATACCTTTTGTCATGACAATTTAATTAATAAATATCATTTAGGGTTTCGACATGCTGCAAACATTTCCGTTTTTATTGTGTGGCTTGATCCGACGACCAATTATAAGAAATTAAATTAATATTTATATAAAGTGAATTTGTTTTCTTGTAAAAAAAAGACAGTGTTCACATTTTATCTTTAATTATTCTGGTGATCTGACTGAGAGTCACCCTATTTAGATGAACATATTTTCGGAATTGAGGTTTCACTATATGCTCAACCACATCAGAGGCCTCAGCTAAACAAGAGCATTACACAGGTGAACACGGTTAACCTGCATCGTCATCAGGTACTTCGCCCCCGTCAAAGCGAGTGTTCGTGTTTTCGTTAACCACATCAGCGTCATCAGCACATAAGGACAAAACCCTCTTGTTGCCATTGTGTATTTCAAGACTTTTAATGAGACTCGCTACTAGACAAACTCCATTATCGGTCGTGGTGATTGTCCCATCAACAAATCGTGAGCGTTGAAATCGGAATTTCAACGGTAAACCACAATTGTCTCTCCGACACTCACTTATCGCTTCGCTTTCACTGCAATTCGGACAATTTACGTTCTGTCTACACCAGGCAATATTGTACTGTGGAAATCATTAAACTCAACGCTGCCGAAGCCTCCATTAACTGATCTGTTACGTATATTGAGTACCTGTCACATTCTAACACGAGTGATTGATGAACTGCTTGTAACAGTCTGGTTCCTGGGATTAGCCGCGTTTTTTACTATGACATATATAGATTTGCATTTTTATTGGACGTATTCGATATCATATTGAGCACTTTTCTGTTTAGATGGACAATTTGTAGAAGCTCCTTATTGATTTTTTAATTTATCCGCGCCACGTACTGAGCGCTATTGTTGTCAATAATATCGGTCTGTAAAATATCGTACATCATGAGACAGTGCTGAAAAAAAGTACTTGGTTGAATAGGCTCCACGCGATAAAATTGGTTGGCTCAATGAACTAGTCGGTTACGGAAACAGATGAGTTGATCCAGGCCATAAACCAGTTGGTTGGGCCAATAAATGAATTCGTTGTCAATCAACGAATTAAGTGTCACAACCAACTAGTTTACCAACCCAACGAAGGAATTAGTTAACCCAACCAACCACTAGGGAGGCCCGGAAGGCCCGGGCATATGGTGGCAGATTTCGGGGCAGCAAATTTTTGGGTTTTTTTTTCAATACTCATCACGGAGGAAATAGTAAAGCGTCGCGACTAGAGATACGAACGGTAAATATGACCGGTAATTTTACGGTAAAAAACGGTACGTGATCGCTTTAAAAATTACCAAATTGGTGATATAATCATATGTTCTCATCGTAATTTAAAATCTCGTCAAGATACGGTGAATTTACGAAAAAATGTTACGTTCATTTTACCAAAAAATTTGTTAGCGGTAATTTCGCAACTATATAGACGAACACGGAAAGAAATGTTTGGTGGTGGCAACTACGTTTTCGATTTGCTGTACACAATGTCTAAAAAATTAATTGCCTCAACCATATCGAATAGTAACCTCAACTAAGGTAAACGCCCCGGTACCCAACCATGTACCAGTCTCCAACCACTGACATAAATATTGACTAAAATTAAGAAATTATGAATATGAAGTAAATAAATAACTAGTGCTACCATTTTTGCAATTCTTTATGTCTGCATAGGCCAATAATAAAAATAGTCATTAATTTTTTTGTTGACGTTTTTTAAAGATATTGTGCACTGCAGACGCCGCTCAGAGGATCGACGCATATCTTTTAGCCAGTTCGTTAAGAATTGGCGTAACGTTGTTAAGCTTATGACGCTGTTATTTTCACGATTTCCACAATAATTCGTGGCTTGTGGTATTCGCGAATAAATAGACTTTATAAATCTTCCATTAAAATTTGCGAAAAACCACTGCTAAGTCGTCAATTTCCATGGTTGGCTATTGGGGCGCATCCGCAGTATGCTGTACCGATATCCAACCGCGGCCTATCCCGGCCAACACAAACTCAGCGAACATAACCTCTATGGCAAGTTGATGCCGGTTGTACGTCACGGTGAACCTTTTTATTAGTTATTATTTATCATAAATTATCCCAAACGTTGCGTGTAATTTAAGAAATAAAATGAAGTTTCAACGAATCGCATAGCCTCGTATCGGGGGGTGGTTGTGTATAGGGGCATGCTTGGTCGGGTATTTAAACATTACCTGAAATCGGTGGTCGGGTACTAGTCCATCGACTTTCTCAATTGTTTCCTAACTTTAACAGAAAACTATACCCCTGACATGAATTAATGGATGCTTTTCGAAAAGTAGAAAAGCTAAGCTTTGCATTAGTTATGGTTACAATTATAGAAAGGCCATTTTAGTATAAGAAATATAACTTTACAGTTTCCTGTTCTCTAAGATGGCCGGCTATTGGGGCGTTTATCTTATTCACGATTAGTTCTCGCGAGATTAGTTAGGTTAACTAATCTAATCGTTGGGACTACCACTCGAATAGTTGGGACTACCACTTGAATCGTCGGTATTACCATTCGAATCGTTAGTATTACCATTTGAGTTGTAAGGGAAATAGAATAATCGATTGGTTGTGTCAACTCATTTCTTGCTTATGGCAACTAATCTTTTTTTTTCCGTGAAGTTCACCATTTTTTACGGTAAATTTACCAACAAAATTTGTGACCGGTCAAATTTACGAGCAATTTCCGTGACCGTATTTTCACAACACAAAGTTTGTAGAAAAAAATGACGGTAAAATACGGTAAAAGTACCGTATTTTTACAGTCATTTTACCGAAAATTAAAATACCGGTATTTCCACGGAGCAACATTTTTGTACGTTGCTTGACTCGGACAACGTCAGATGAATGTTGGCTTTGCAATGTTTGCGAAGTCAAGCTGCTTGCAGCGTTAAAAAAGTAAAAATTGTAATTTAGTTTAGTATTACTTCTTTTACTATTATGGTAGATTGTTCGCCAGCAATCTCTTCATTTTTTCCTCCTTTTTTCAAGGGTAAACTTCATTACTAAATTTATTTCTATACAAAGATTAAATGCAGAACATCGCCGGTAAAAACATTACGGGTATAGCCTCAATTCATAACATATTGTAAAGATTGAAAGCTATCGAGTTGAACTCACAGTTGGGTACGGAAGTAAACTCAAATAGCAAACTATAATCGCAATAGCGAAGCTTAAATTATTTCGGGTATAACTTGATGCGAATACTTTTTTTACAAATGATAATATAATAAAATTTGTAATTGATGTAATTAATCATCTGATAAATCGTTGATATGTTTGGCGTTTTTCCTTCTATTCAGCATTTTAACTCTTTTTTTTCTTTAGAAAAACTTTTTACATATATATAAAAAAATACCTGTCATTATTCCCTTTTCCGCCAAAAGGGCCGCCAATTTTTCTGAGGTCTAGGGCGGCAAAAGGTTAAATCCGCCCCTGCAACTTGGTCGCTTAGAGCATATTTAGCATATTTATTCATGGCATATTTAGCCATGTGCGTTGCTAAGGGCAACCAATTATTTTTCTCCGTGTGGGTATACTTATTAATAGTATTATCTACATAGTGATAAATTACAAATTTATTCCGTAGTTGCAAACAAACAATCTTTTTTTTCTGGAGTACCGGGACTCCATTCTAGACTCATCTATTTAACCCGAGATTTTCTTACGTAGAACCATCGCTCATTATTTTTTCGCTTTGTAAAGCGAAAAATCATTAGGAAGCAATGTGCAAAGTTCTACTTTGCATCGTTGTTTTAATTAGATAAATAAACATGTTGTGATTTCGCTTTTTCTATTTCATTATTCCGTTATTTGGTTATTATTAGAGCGTTGCCGAAAGTAAATGTGATAACGTATATTTTTTAAAATAACTTTAACAATTCCCAAAAATCCAAATTTACATAAATAAACGTTTAACCAGTTGCCAGTAGTAGATTAATTTTTTTTCTATTTAGCTATTTCTTTTTAGCAAAAAAGCTTAAATACTATAAGAAGGAAAATCTTTTCCACTTTGGCTATAAGCTAGATAATTTTGATATTCAACAAAGAATTTTTCAGAATTTTTTCAGTTTTTTAAATTATCGCATTCGATATGTCGCTTTAAAAAAATATTTAAAAAAAAATTGCATACGAAAAATAAAAAGCATTTGAGGGTCTTACCAATCCTATAAAAAGTTACGAGACAAATCTGGGAGGTCGAGGGTCAGACCCAGGTCGTATCGAGATGGTATGCCCCACATACACACACACATATACATACGGACATTTTTATAGATCACTTTTCTGGACGTTTTGGATCATTCAGAATGTCCCGACATGAAAATCTCAAAAAAAAAAGAAATTTCGAGATTTTTTCAAAGCTTCCTCTATGAGGAAGCAAAATTGTCTCCGTTGCAATATTAATGAGCCCATTCATGCGGCTATTGTACAGGCCCAGAGCCGGTGTCCTCTACCCTTGTTAGAGGGCCAATAACGAGACGCGTCCGAGAAAGGGGAAACTGAAAAGTTTATGTCAGAGAGCGTAATGCCGCAGCACCGGTATCTCAAAAGGCACGACATTTTGCTTCAGTCCTGTACAGAGTGTGCGGTTGGGTCGCGCACGAGCGCCACTGTAACGGAGGGTGAGAAGAGGGCGGAGGTAAGTAAAGCCGTAGACAGGGTAGAACGTGCAGGCATAAGAGACGGCGAGATGTCGAGAGAGGGTGGATAACAAAAGTGAGAGCTGCCTGAAAGAGGGAGAGAAAGAAAGAGAGAGAGAGAGAAAGAAAGTACCTGTAGCGCGGCGACGGGTCACGTTTATTCTAATAATAGGCTCCGAGATTTCGATAAGACGGAGAGCCAGAAAAACTTGAGCAGGCTGGTGGTGCTGCTTCAACTTCTCCTCCTCCTCCTCCCCCCACATCCGTTCCGACCTTATACACATTCCCTTGTCATTGCCGTTCGTTAATATAAATAGATTCGCGAAAGGGGCGGTCACCCTCTCGCACTTGAAATCTCACTATTTATAATCTACGATTTGCCGCTTGAAACACTCCAGATTCCGTCACCTCACGGCTCAACATGTTTGTGACAGGCAACGCATTAATCACAATCATTAATCATAACGTAGATGTATATAGGTATAGTCTAGAAATCATACAATGTCTCACTTTTCCTGTTATTGTTGTTTCGCTATAATAGTATACAAACTATAATTTCAAGTATACTGTAATAACGTGATTCCTTTCCTTCAAGGCGAAAGCTTTCGTACTCCGTTCGGCTGCTAACCTAAATTGGCCGCTAGACGCTGAATATCTATCTCAAAAATATGAAACTGTAAGTGGCAAACCGAGTCAATAAAAGCCGCAAGATATTAGCATTGCGTCTGCTAAGTTCTGTCTGCCAATTTCAGTGTCATACGAAAATATGCTTGTCAACACGATTTGCATGGCGAGAAAAAACATAGGTATTATCTCTAGATTCGCTTAGTAATCGCGGAACATTTACACAGTCTGTGATTCCTACCCAGGATTGTGGTTTCATCCCCAAAGTTTGAGCTCGGCATCACTGTGCAAACTGGAAGTTATATCAAACTATGGAGTGGAATTCCAGATTGTGCATTAGACTGGCTATAAAAGTGGCATCTTTTTTTATCCGGATAATCATCAAGATTCAAGTATTTTTACTCAAAAAATAGGTCACGCGAAAGGCACGAACTGTCCAAACAAAATCACCACGCCCTCTCGGAGAGTGAAAAAATAGGTACTTTCAATATTGTAAATATTCGAATTATGGACAATGAAAAGAACATCGTATACAACTTTATCATGTAAAACTATGCCGTGTACAATTTTTCCAGGTAGCATTATGCCGTGTACACTTTTTCTGTGTATTGGTAGAGTACAATTTTTTTCCTGCAGTATTTACCATGTACAATTGTTCTGCGTAAAACTATGCCGTGTATAATTGTTCTGTGTAGAACATTGCCGTGTAAAATTGTTCTGTGTAGAACTTTGCCGTGTACAATTGTTCTGTGTAGAACTTTGCCGTGTATAATTGTTCTGTATAGAACTGCGCCGTATATAATTGTTCTGTGTAGAACTTTGCCGTGTACAATCGTTCTATATAGAACTTTGCCGTGTACAATTGTTCTGTGTAGAACTTTACGGTGTACAATTTTTCCGTGTAGAACTTTGCCGTGTACAATTGTTCTGTGTAGAACTTTGCCGTGTATAATTGTTCTGTGTAGAACTGTGCCGTATATAATTGTTCTGTGTAGAACTTTGCCGTGTACAATCGTTCTATATAGAACTTTGCCGTGTACAATTGTTCTGTGTAGAACTTTACGGTGTACAATTTTTCCGTGTAGAACTTTGCCGTGTACAATTGTTCTGTGTAGAACTTTGCCGTGTATAATTGTTCTGTGTAGAACTGTGCCGTATATAATTGTTCTGTGTAGAACTTTGCCGTGTACAATCGTTCTATATAGAACTTTGCCGTGTACAATTGTTCTGTGTAGAACTTTACGGTGTACAATTTTTCCGTGTAGAACTTTGCCGTGTACAATTGTTCTGTGTAGAACTTTACGGTGTACAATTTTTCCGTGTAGAACATTGGCGTGTACAACTTAATGGTGTAGAACCATGTTGTAAAGTATACCATTTTTCCATGAACAACTTTATCGTGTAGAACCATGTTGTATACAATTTTGTCATGTACAACTTTACCGTGTAGGACCATGCCGCATATGACTTTCCAGTCCAGAACTACTCCACGTTCCACTATGCTCTGCAAAGTTTCGTCGTGTCAAAGATTGAACGCTGTGAACAATTATTGTCAGTCAGCCGTAAACTTCCATCGTATCAAGGTCCATCTGTGTACAGTCTCCCCGTGTTTCATTCCTGTAGTGTACAAACTCGTCGTGATGATTTGGATGTGTTAGTAAAAATTCGTTATTAAACTAACCCGTATGCATTTTGGGTAATTATTATTGGAAATTGTAATAGTTAAATTTATATTGTTCCTTGATATTGAAGATTGCACCAAAGCTTAACTAATTAACACCCTCCTCGGGCAAGAGAATACACAACCGCACTAATCTTTTGGATCGTTCGTAGTTTCATGCCTCAAATATTCCTATGCAGAGGTGGTCGATCTAGATGCAAAAGCTTTCCTGAATGACGTTCTCTCCAATTGAAAACGAGCTGCTCTTCACACCTTTCCGGTTTTCCACACCGTCAGGACTGGTACGCGTAGAGCGAGCAAAACTAGAGCGTCAGCTTCTTTGATAATTAATTGAGGACCGAGGGGATGCAATACAAAAATAATTAATTATAATTTTATCCTCATGAGCACTAAAAATAGTGCTCTGAAGATAGGTCGCATCGTATTTCACGCTAATTTTTTTTTTAAAGTAATTTTGTAACGCATCGCCAGAAAAAAGTACATAAGCATATATAATATATATAGTTTATATACCATTCTTATATATTTTTTTAGTAACCTTTTATAGGTCACAATGCTAATAACGATATAACATTTCCTGGAATGAAAAACTGCAACTTTTGACATTTTACAGCTTTTTATCGGCTTATGAAAAAAATATACCATTATTAATAACTTAATAAAATATTCATGAATGACAAGCACATGCGGGTAGTATTAGGTGCAGGATTGTTGATCCCTCGGAGGGTTTAACATATGGATACTCATATACGATAGTAATATTGTTTCGGGGCAATTAAAATATGAAATATATTGTAAAAACTCTGCAACAGATATTTTATTTTTTATTCAAGATCTCAATGTAGATATTATCATAAAAATAAGTATTTACCATAACAATAATCCACAATGTTGTCAAATCAATTTTTCAAGCCCCAGAACTGCAAAAAACGAAAAAAAGAATAGACTAGTTCGTCGTCCTCTAGTTTCAAATCAAATATCTTCTATATTAATACAAAAATAATAATAGTTATCGACTCTTGCGATCATGCTTATATTCAGAGTTGTAAATGTCTAATACTTATAGAAATAATGATGATGATACGATCAGCTTTATAATTATGATTTTATAATAATAACATGTAGCGATCGTAATACGATGATTAAACTTTGGAATGGCTGCAAAAATTATTATTTTTCAATAAAAATTCATGGTAATCCTTTTGAAAAAATGGAAAAAAATAAGTAATGCATTAGGAAAGTAATGCATTACTTATTTCTTCCATTTTTTCCACTATTTCTTGCAATATTAAAGCGAAAATTAGTATTTTTTTTTCAGCTGTTCAAATGTTTACACTCTATTTTATAATCACTACATATTATTATTATGAAATCTTGTATTCAAAATCTTGGTGTAGATATTCTCATACAAATAAGTATTTACCATAATAATAATCCAAAATATTGTAAAATCAACATTTCAAGTCCCCCACTCACAGAAAATTCTGACGTCGATAACTATAAATCGTAATCGTTTTCAGTCTATGCGACTATTTTTTATAGTTTCGTTAACCATAAAATAGTCGTCGCAACTTTAAATAAATTGTTAGAACCATTATTTCGTTGCCGTAACTACAAAAAAAATGCACGGATTAAAAATGAACAGCTATCACTTTGCAGTTGTGAGAACTTCCACAATTTCTCTGACATGATTACAGAACAAAAAACCAAAAATCAAAATAGACCATTTCGTCGTCTCTGTGATTTCCCATGAAATGCCTTCTATATTAATACAAAAATATTAATAGTTATCGACTCTTGTGATCATGCTTTTGTATACATATATATATATTTTTTAACGTGACCCGAGTCAACAGCACGCGATTAAGAAACAACAGAGTTGATGGAAGGAAAACACAATTTTTAAAATATCACTTTTCAACGCCTAGGGGTTATATGTATACACACGTAGAGGTACTGCATCGTTTGCTTTCGTGACTTTTTACCGAGCTCGTGTTCGTAATATATTATTAACTCTATTGTAATCTTTAAAGTGTAGTAAAAAAAAAAAACATCGTCGAAAAAATAACGGAACGGTATTTCCAGCGTATAATACCGTGTACGGTGAGAGAAAAATATGTTAGCACACTAAAATTCTTAATTCAGAGTGAAACTCCCCAGCACCGGTGGTACTCTTTTGGTCGCCTCTCCCGTCCTCACCTCCTTCTCTCTTTCACCCGGGAGTTCTATTTTCGTCGTTTGTGCGAAAGCGAAACTTTGAGACTCGCTTTTTCGCGTCTTTCCCGTTCTTTCGCCAGCTCAGAGCTTCCAGATCGATCGGTCACTTCGTGCGAGTCCGTATCTACGACATTACTCGAGAGTATAAGAAGAGATTCCATTGCGAGATAAAATGTGACGGTACGCGAGCTGTGCTCGACCGCAGTTCTAGCGGCCGTGTTCACTCTAAGGGGCGCGAAAATTAAAGGTAAAAATAGGCAGCGTATATTATAGTCGGTATAGATGCTATATTGTCGTATTATAAAAGGGCCGAGGGTTGAGAAAGTCACGCTCTGTCGTTTCGACAATTATCAGGCTTGGCTGTTACTATTATTATGTTGGCGCTAAGGAGCGGCAAGAAACTCACGATATTGAATTACAACTTTCCTGCTCGATGTCACATCTTTAGCCTGTTGTAACTAATATCTAAGAAATAACGAAAAACGCTGCGAAATTGAACCTTCCACATTTATTTCTCATTTTTATGAGCATTACGTTGAGGATTACTATGATGAACTATGTTGATCAATTTTGACTTTCTCATAGAGAAAACTTTGTGAAGTTTCGAAAAAAGGTTGCAAAGTCGGGCCTTACGCACACCGAAAGAAAAGATTTAATTGACGCCAAAGAAATGAGTGGATTGATTTTGTTTTTATTGATTTCAATGAAATAGTGCATTTGAATTTCAAAGAGAACATTTCATTGCCTGTAAATGAAGATTTACTTAGTGAGCATATAATAAAGAAACAGTTTCATTGTTTTAAAGAGACGTTTTCATAGGTTCAAAGAAACGTTTTCATTGATCTCTCTCTCGCACCTAACCTTACCTTTTTGTTTTCCGGTTCTCCCGAACGAACGGCTTCGAGTTTCGAGGAGCCAGAAGTTTAGCCTATTTCTGCCGTACTTCCTTACATACTTACAAAATTTGAGCTTTATTTGCCGCGTACTTCAAGAAAAAATAGGTTTCGAAATGTTGAGCTGGTAAGAAGAAGGTTTCATTGAATCAGAGACGATATCTTTATAATCAATGAAAATGTTCATTGGTTTAAAGAAATGTTTCTTCGAATCAATCTCACTAGTTTTCATTGAGTTTGAGATCATTCAAAGAAAAGATAGTATTGAAATTCAAGTATTTCATTTCATTGGCAAAGATTTCCGTGAATCAATGAAACTTTTTCTCTCGGTGCATTGCCTCCACATTTTCGACCTTTCTTCTATGGAGAAGTATGTTGTACAAATTTGACTTTCTTTATTTGTATACAATGTAAGATTTCATTTATTCAATAATGAACATTTGGAGCGACGGTCTCAAGCCCCTCCTGAAAATCACGATTCTCACTTGCTTCGAAATACTCGTTCATTCACTGATTTTCTATCTGATTTATGTGGATATTGCGATTATCATCACTATCATAGAGCAACCCGAGCAGAAATTTATTCTGGCTGAGGTCCGGGCCTCATCAGGTTTTCCTCAATTAATAATCGGGCCCGTATAAGGCGGCTCTATCCGGTTCTAGATATGGCATGTAACGCCATTTCTGATCTGGCCGTGATCAGGCTACAAATCAGGGCGTTATCAGGCTGATAAACCGGCCATGATCAGGCTCCTGATCTGGTCCATAGTAAAAAATGAGAAGGTCCAATATACATAAAATGCATAAAGCCAGTTTAATTATTGGAAGTTTATTCTGGTACCATACATGGTCGTAGAAGCTTTGAAAATGAAGTTTTACTGTTTTATTTGTTAGGTAACTAAATCGACATATAAAGGGCTGGTAATCTCAAACAAATCGCCAAATAATGGGGTTGTTTTGAATAGTGGGACTATCATGCAGATCCAAAATATATACAAAACTCAAGACGAAAAAAGAATAAAAATAAAAGGAACAGTTTAGTGTGTTAAAAAATCTATGTACATATATCCATGCGAGTCATCAATTTTTAAAATGTGGCGCGTAAAAAAAACGCAACGTCGAAAATCGTTGACGATAGAATCAATCGACCGCAAAATGATGATTTTGAATATAAGTGACGCAGTCACCGAGAAAATGTATGCTGTTTCCCTTATACGTGAATAATTGTGTGAGACACATACATAAAAATACAACTATTTGTAATCGATAGTATTATAATAATAAACGATATTATACAGAAAACATCTCTCATTTATTTATTGTACAACGAGAATGCCAGATATGCTCTTCCAGTACTCTGATAATTTCTCAACTAATTAAGTAAACCAGTATTGAATATTCAAATATTCTGGCCATAATCAAGGTCGCATCTGTCTAGCCCGACCAGTAGTGCCTGACCGATGTCTAATCCTGGCATCATATGGAAAACTGTAGTCTAACCACATTTGAAATGTACCTATGCATGATCCGGGCGGGGTCGGGACCTCATTTAGCTAACCGGATCAGGAATGCCCGATCGGTGCCTGGTCCCGGCCTGATTGGGAATATTTCAGGCTAGCCAGTTTTGAAATATTATACCGATACATAATTCGGGTAGGACCAGGGCCTTATTTGGCCAGCCTGAACAGACATTTTTGACCTAAGGTAATATTTAGGAAGGTATGTTCACGTGGTTGCCCAAGGGATCCCATAATGCATTGCGCGCGGCAGACTCTTTGCTGCGCCTAGAGGTGGCGCTGCATACAAACGCCTTCAGCCTATATTGCGCCAAAGTTCATAACGTTGGTGTCTCGAGTTCAAACCCGATCCGAGTAGGGTACATTTTTCTTTCTATACTGTAAGGCTGTTTAACCAAACGAGCACAATAAATAATTAAATACACGAATTTGTTAATACTTTTTGTTATTTCCAAAACCGTGTCTACGGGATGAGGGCTCGGGACCGCGTCTACAGATCAAGGGAAAATTACAAAATGGACCTAGATTTCTATATCTAATATCTAAGCTAGCTGAGAAAAGAAAAAATAACCCGAACTTGGTTTCGGCGGGTTTCGATCAAAAATGGTCGGCACGGCTTTGGATTTAAGAGACGGACGACCAGGCGGTCCAAAAATCTCGAACTGGTCACTGTTAAAGTGTCCCTAAATAATAATACCACTGTGTTACATGAGATTTAAAATCAGAATCGAAGATACACTAACCTTACACAATGCCGCGTGCCTGCGTCCATGTCCATCGTTTGTATGCATATTTTATGCAGATGGAAGTAAGAAAAAATGGTAATTATCTTTTTGTGAATTCTTACAGTTTTTCAATGAACACACGCGAGCCATCCAGTATGACGTTTATCACGTTAATAAAATTATTTTTAATAAACTATTACCAAGGCACACGGAGGGTTAACCTTAAACTATATTTATTAATTAATTATAAAAAGAAATCATTCCTCGTTTGATATTATTATTAACAGGACATAAAATGTCATCGGCGTTTTAAATTGCGGCACTATGAAGTGAAGACATTTGTATACTGCGCCATCTGACAGCTCAATTGAACTTCAGCCCGGCGCAATGCATTATGGGATCCCTTGGGCACTTGCGTATACTTTCTTAAATATTATCTTAGCTTGGCCGATGCCTCATCCGGACCTTCTGATGGTACTTCAGGCAATTTCAATTAATTTCTGCTCGGGAAGTGCTCGTATGACTCTTGCTGGAAAATACGATTTTTACCTCGTTCGCTTCAAGTTCTTGAACGAAATTTATCTCGTTATTAACTTCTTCGACTGATAAGCAATCGTCGTTACAGATGAAAAATGTATCCAATTCACATTTAAAATCCACCTGATACTTTTCCGTAAGTTTCGTCATAGAGAATGTCTCGATGACATTAAATTGCAACATTTTGTTCATTAGAGATTTTGCTAAGGGTTAAACCTATTTTATAATATCAATCGTTTGTGAACATAATATTTGATTTGAGAAGCGAGAATTGTACTCCAAATCGAAGCAATTACCGCTTATCTCCTCAATGCGGTTTTTGTAGTTAATGCCCTTATATCCCAGAAAGAAATCGTGACCGATTATTATTCCTGAAATTGAATGGCCCAATTCCAGATCGTGGTTCAATTTACTCCTTTTTGCTTCCTCACAGAGGGAGCTATTTTTTCGTGAATTTTTTTTTTTTTTCGAGAATTTAATGTCAGTACATTTAAAATGGTCCAAAATGTCGAGAAAAGTGGTTTAGAAATAACGTCTGTATGTGTATGTGTAGATTTCCTTGTAAGCACGATAATTGTCGTAATTATAGATGTATTTTCGTCAAATTTGGCACGCAAGAGGGCTGTCATATACCAACCTTTGGGATTGTAGTTGACGCGAATCGGCTGGAAAATTCAAATTTTACAGCTTTTTTTAATTTTGAAAATATCGTTTTCACGCTATAACTTCCGCAAATTAAGAGATATCGGGCTGAAATATTGTACGTAAATGAACTACCATCAAACCATAATGTATACCAAGTTTGGCGAGAATTGATGGAGGTTCTAATTTTATTGCCATTTTAAGGTCTTTTTAAATGTCTGCAAAGAGTTCAACTCCTGTAAATTCTGAGATATCCGACTGCAATTTTCGACATGATTTCACAATTATTGATTATTAAGGGGATGCTGGAGTAGATTTTATTACCGACTTTGGTCGGTAAAAACATGCTTTTTCGTAGTTTTGATTTTTCTTCGTTAATACGCTACACACATGCTTCAAATTGTACACGGTTGAAATATCAACATAAACGAGTGGACGTACATTCGAATATTTGGTGAAAACGTACAATAAATGAAAAAAATCGTATATTACTAAACCTCCCGAAATCAAAATGGCCGCCAGGGTTTTACAGCATCGCCTGTTTGGTAAGATATAAAAGATTCTGGAACTCACATAGGTTAAATCGGAATGTACGTCCATTCTTTAGCGTTCTCTGAATATTCTACGAGCGTCGAAAAGTCAATTACACAAAACGAATCCACGCCGAGCCCAAACTTCGTTCACGTAGTCTGTTCGCGATCAGAGTGGGACAAGAAGAGCGCGAATGAAGTTTCCCGATTAGAACACAAGTGGCGCCGAAGTAGTCTGTTTTCTTTTAGCAAAAGCTCCGAGCCTTTGCAACGCAACCGTATTGTACACTATACATGGATTTGGCTTGTGTATTTGACATTCTGATGGTTTTCGAATATTCAGAAATCATCACAGAATTGACGTCCGGTCTGATTTTACACATCTAATTTCCAGAAACAATTAAATCTTACGGGAAAGGTCAGCTGACGTATCGTGTGCGGCCATATTGCTTTTCGGGAGATTCAGTATCTTTTGCCAAAAGTAAACAGACTACGTCGGCGCCACTTGTGTCCTGATCGAAACACTTACCGACCAAAGTCGGCAAAACAATCTATTCCAGCATCCTCTTAACGATGAATTTAGTCAAAGGAACTATCGATATGTCGGTAAATTTCTATTTTGGTGAATAAAAAAGAAAAAAATTCCGTCACGAAAAAAAAATTTGAAAATTTTCACAGATTTTTCTTACATTCTGTTCACATATGTACTATCGTCGAAAAACATTTGAGTACAAATTTAAGGCAGACTGTCCAGCCGTTCAAATTTTATGGAATTCTGAATTTTTCGAAAAATCTCATTCTCGCGCTGGCTCGTGCAAATTATGAGATACCGGGTTCTAGTTTGGTCTACATATGGACTACCATGGTACAAGTTGTTAGTATAAATTTGAGAAACATCGGTTACACGGTTAAAATTCTTCGACACTTTGAATTTTCAGAAAAATGTCCAGTGCATAAACAAGCCTGCAAAGTAGAACTTTACAAATTGCTTCCTCATTATTTTTCGCTTTTTACAAAGCTTCGTCTGTGAGGAAGCCAAAATCGATTAACATACTTCCTCGTAGAGGAAGCTTTGTAAAAAGCGAAAAATAATGAGGGAGAAGTTTGAAAAGTTCTACATTGTTAGAGGCTTTCTTAAGTTCTACTACAAACCAAGCTACGGAATACCATTTTCGAGTTTGAAGTTTTTCCTGTAATTGCTGTTCTTATTTTAGGAAATTAATAGAAGCCCGTGGTTTATACGATTGTTTCCAGTCGCCTTTGACGTCACGGTTTAAATCCTGAACAAAATCGAATTGTTGACGACGTGATATCGAACCGCGATTTATTGCGCCGACAACGAGTTTTAAAGATTTCCGTATTTTTAGTTGATCGAGAAATAGTTGCGTGGTTATTTGAAGGCACAGTAATAACCGGCGGAGGTAATTTCACATCCGAAACGTGCCATCCAGGTTGCAATTCGTATTGACATGATAATTTTGTTGCGTGGGATACGGAAAAAATTTGTTTACTGGCCGTACCGCGTCGTTCAATTGAGTATTCGGATAATAATTATTAACACCTTATGTACTTGAATATTGTTTTGATTTATTATATTGATTGCTCCGCATTTGCCGCGATAATTTCAGCGAGTTTATACAATTTACACATCCTTGCTGGTTGTTTTACAAAAAGTAGTATACAAAAAACTACACTCAGAGAAATCGTAGTAGTACAGTCAACTATAGAGTGACAACTATTAATTTCTAGTCCATGCAACATTTTCATAATTACGGTAACTATGAAAATAGTTATGGTAACTATTTGGTAGTTATAGTAACTATTTGATAGTTGTGGCAACTATAAAAAATTAGTCCTACGAACTAAAAATGAATAGTTGTCACTTTGTAGTTACTAATACCATAATTTTCTCTCAGTGTAGTATTACAAAAAACATATTCTTTAGAACACTGAAACAAAATGTTCTGCTCTATAGTAAATGCACTATAACAGATTTATAGGTTTTTAAACTTCTTCATACTTTTCTGAAATAACTGATAAGCCAAAAATTCCTAAAAATTGTTCTATTGTACATAAGAACAATTCCTCCGGCGATTTGAGACGAAGAAAAAATTGAAAAAAATTTCATATACTCGAGCGTTAATTAAAAACAAATTATTTACATTTAAAAAATTAAAACTTCGATAATTTCAAGAAATAATAAAGTTACATTCTTTCCGGAAGAATTCTTCTTATGTACAATTGAACAACTTTCAGACATTTTTATATACCCATTTAGTTTAAAAAACCCATAAATTTCCTAAAGGTAACTTACAATAATTAGATGTTATATAAATATATATAAAAAAAGTAGAACCTTGCAAATTGCTTCCTCATTATTTTTCGCTTTTTACAAAACCACCTCTATGTGGAAGTATGTTAATCGATTTTGGCTTTCTCATAGAGGAAGCTTTGTAAACAGTGAAAAATAATGAGGAAGCAATTTGCAAGGTTCTACTTTGCAGGCTTGTTTATGCTATAGACATTTTTCTAAAAATTCAAAGTGTCGAAGAATTTTAGCCATGTAACCGATTTTTTTTCAAATTTGTACTAAAACTTTGAACCATAGTAGTCCATATGTGGACCAAATTAGAACCCGGTATCTCGTAATTTGCACGAGCCAACGCGAGAATGAGATTTTTCGAAAAATTTAAAATGCCATAAAATTTGAACGGCTGGACAGATTTGCGTCATATTTTTACTTAAATTATTCAAATTATATTATATCAAATTATAGTTTTTCGATGATAGTGAACAAAATTTACACAAAATGTGAACAAAATTTAAGATAAATCTGTGAAAAATTTCATTTAAAAAAAAATTTCGCAACGGAATTTTATTTTAATATTCACCAAAATCAAAATTTACCGACATATCGATAGTTCCTTTGACTAAATTCATTATTAACAATCAATAACCATGAAATCATGTCGAAAATTGCAACCAGATATCTCAGAATTTACAGAGATGAAGCCTTTGAAGACATTTTTTTTTTAAATTGAAATTGCAATAAAATTATACCCACACTATCGATTCTCGCCAAATTTGGTACACATCATGTGTTGATGGTAGTCCTTTTGTATACAAAATTTCAGCCCGATATCTCTTTAATTGCGAAAGTTATAGCGTGAAAACGATATTTTCAAAATTTTCAAAATGCTGTAAAATTTGAATTTTCCAACCGATTCGCGTCAACTACAATCCCAAGCGTCGTTATATGACACCCCACTTGCGTGCCAAATTTGACAAAGATACATCTAAAATTATTTATTTATTTTAGATAAATAAATAAACTTAAATACATAAAATAAATAAATAGATAAATAGATTTAAAAATATGATAGTTATCGCGCTTACAAGGAATCTGCACACACACACACACACACATATATACAGATATTTTTTCTAAACCACTTTTCTCGACGTTTTAGACCATTCTGAGTGTCCTAACACGAAAATCTCGAAAAAAAATTGTCACGAAAACAAAGCTTCCTATATGAGGAAGCAAAAACTGTAGTATATCATAATGCATAGATAGAGTAACCCGCAAGCTTGACCCTCGACACAAAGATAGCTCTATCTTGCGCGCATCGCAAGTTTATATATAAATATATCCCGTGTACAATCCTGGCAGTGACTATAGGTTTTATCGTTTCAAAAGAGAGTTTTCATCGATATTCGTAGAAGCAAAGCGTCTTGCCACGTCTTATTCCTTGTCTATCTCATTATTTTTCTTTTTCAGAAATGTCAACGCCAAGGTTGTTGCTCTTTTGTCCATCCGGCTTCACCGGCCATCTTTGATCATTCCTTCTGTGCATACTTGACGACCCCTTGCCGCTATTTGCCTTTTACCTTGAGGATTTATAGAAACATCCGGACGGTAACATCTACAAATAGCGTAGGAAACGCAATAAGGAAAATTCTTAAACCGACGAGAACTCGCTAAAGATATTTTCGATCTGACGTCAAACTCTGCAATACTGCAAATATCGCAGAACCAACATACTATTTTTATTAAAAAAATAAAATAAAAATAAAAATCCGCAAGCAATTGCGTGTGGCAATCTACTCGAGAGATGGAAAATCTTAATATAGCTCATTGCAAATTCTCGGTTTTCCAAGAAAGCTACGAAATTGGCGGTAGCTTGGATTCAATTACATATCTTCAGTTAACAAACTATTCACGTGATAGAGTAAGTTTGCGTGTATGCGAACACTCTAAAACTTATCCATTATACTATTTGAAGGGACAAACTTTCCTCGCTGTTGAACCGTAAAGTTCGTCGGTAGATTTCAAGCGTGCTAAGCCTTATGAAAGCTCGTATAACAGGCTACGATGTAATAGTCATTCCTATATACTAAGTTTTGTAAAGTTACATGGCGATGCATAAGATACGAATGAGTAGGTACCGAAGGAAAATTAATTTTCAATTTTCTTTCCAGAAATTGAATTGGCTAAAAATACAAAACGGGTTTCATTCTCCTAGTGCTTAATTTTATTAATCGCTCTTCAACCTTGAACGGTCGCTCCCTTAACATTCGCCAACGCTGCAGTAATTACTGCATATATTAAAGGAAGGCAAGTACCAATTTTGCTCAAACAGCGAGAACTCCCTTTAATTAGGGATAATTAATATCCCTAATTAAAGAGATACGATCAAAACGATGAGTGCAGGCTATAAATTATCGAGGATTCGATTAACACGACTTTTCACATAAGTGATACCTTTAAAAAGCGACGATTGACGACTTAATCAATTAATTACGTTTTCTTTTGACAAATTTAATTGTACATGGTAAAACATGTTTAGCCAAAAGTGCGTGCAGAAGACATGCAGTAAAAAATGCAAGCTGTACGAGAACCAGAAATTAAATTTTTTATTTTTATCTCATTTTTTAAATTTAATTTCATTCAAAAATGTATTTTTAATACGATACCGAATAAAATTGTATTCAAAATACCGATCGGCCTAAATAAAAATGCGGATTTATAGGAAAATGTTAAAATTGTTCATTTTTTTCAATAGCGATAAGTAATTACACATAATAAGAATCGTATTATAAATCTTAGTTAATAATAATTCACAGTTATTAAAATTGAAAAGTATTTTAAATACATTTTACCATACTTGTAGCCACTACTTCTCCACCATTTAATTGAATACATTTTTCTTCGGATATTGCCATTCTTTATGAGATGGTCATTAATACAATGCTACCTATTTATATTAATTTTCATGTGAAAGATATGGAGTTTGCTTATTATTCTCTAAATTTATATTAAATTCAACTTATTTGTAATGTAATATACCGCTACCGTGGTTGGAATGGTCTGGAGTCGCTGAGTTAATAATTGGGTCTGAGTCCAAGCACCCTTAATTATTTTAAGGGTGCTTGGTTTTAAATCGGGGTTTAATTAGGCTAATATTCGGCGCGCTCGACTTATAATTGGAGCTTAATTAGACATGATCCAGCACGACTCATCTAATTCGATAAACAATTCATATGACTCGAACATTTTTCGCATAAAATCGAGACAAGAATTTCGTTTTGGAATTTCTCGGCTTGTTCCGAACTCTTCGAGACTCTTAACGATTATCACTTGTAATATCACAAGAGCTTTGAAATTATCGGATATTTCCTGACAGGTTCGTTGCAAACAAATGAACGAGTCAAGTTTTCCAGGTTAAAAAACCAAAAAAAAAAGTTTTTTCTGGAAAACTTGACGAGTTTATTTGTTTGCAGAGAACCTGGAGGGAAATATTAGATTAATTTCGAAGCTCGAGTGGTATTCGGGGGATTATTTTTTCTATTCAAATTGCGACAAATGGAATTGCACCATGAGACAAAAATTATCATTCTGACAAGGAAATTTCATAATCAGAACAAAAACCTATGTTGCATCCAACACATATTTTCTCTCTGCACAAAATGCAGTGAATTGCGCCCAAATCGATTTTTTACTCTTTTCTGTATTTGCCGGGACATTTTGTTTTATTTTTTTAGCGATGTTCTGAAGCGATTCATCACCAAATCGCTTTTTTGACTCACTCATATTGACGACCGTTAATAGTACCTTGACGTTTTAAAGATTCGCAGAGGTTACAAGTGTCAAAAAAATTATTGTTTATCGCTTAGCAACCGAGCCGGGAAATTTTCGAAAAATTATCGATATAATTTTACCCTAGCTGTACCACGTGATGTTGAATACCGCGCTCTGATTGGTCGAAATTGGAGTTGAAAAAATAATCAGTATAATACTGTGTAGATTGCCCCACGTGACGTCGAATGGTGCAATTCCATTGGTCGAAATTTGGATGGGAAAAATAATCCATATAATCACAGCCGGACAAGTTTACTGTCCTGCCTGAGTCGGAATTTTTACCCTCCTTTTAACCTAAAATAACTGAGACCTCCTGCCGTAGTCTGGAGGGTGAAAGGAGGGTATCGTGCATCCTGTGCAGAAATATAGTTGGGGCTCCAACTTGGCCCTTTCTAGATGGCCCTAATTGTAGTAGGGGCACTACTAGGCTAGTTACACTTGAAAGTACGGGCCTTTAGAGGCTCAATATGGGCAACCCTAGTGAGGGTGCCACATTTAAGCCTGATTAGGCCCCGAAGTTTGTCGTGGCCGCCTCTGTTGAGCCTAGTAGGGTTCTAGAGTGGATTCCCTATTGTGGATGCCATGTTTATACCAAAAAAGGCCCCTTATTTGATCGCCGCTGCCCGAACTAATTTCTGCACGGGATAGATTAACATTTGAGTTTCAGCCTACCAGACTCCCCAAATGGCAGAAAGTAGACATCTCGACTTAACGGAGGGTCACGGAGGGTGAAGCAGACCCTAAAAAACCTTCATAGAACCTACCATAGAACCTCCCAGACCCTCCGTTGAGCCTATCGCTGAATCTCCCAGACCCTCCTCTGAGCCTACCACAGAAATCCCCATACCCTTCGTTGACCCTGCCAAAGTTCCTTCCATATTACACCCTTAATTAATCCAAACATCAATGAAAGTATAATTATTTATATTATGAATATAAGAAACAAATTCAGAAAGACAAAAGCGTTTATTAAACTTTTTATAATGCCGTAGATATAATATATTTCAATTCAATATCAACAATATTTTAATATAATTTTTTTTTCTTTAAAAGGAATAATCTCTATTTAAGACATATAACATTTGAAGGTGATGTGAGATACCAACGAAGTCAAAAAATTGTTTCCTATTTTCTTAGAAATTATTTATTATTTATATTGCTTCTTTAAAATTAAAGACAAAATCAAATTAGATTCAGGTACATCTATATCTTCTTGCATGTGAATCTGATCGATTTTAGTCCGAAATATGAATCGTCTAAGAAAGTACGGAAAAAAATAAAGAAAAAATATAAATAATAAAAGATTATTCGCTCGAAGCCTCAAAAAAGATATAGCTTTGTTAGTACAATCACAGTATAATTACATGTGAAGAAAGTACGATAATGAGTAAGGAACTTTTTCTGGATTTATCGTAACGAGTGAATTGGTTTGCATTCCTCAAAATATATTATTCACACCAATAGGATGTTGAACTCTTCGTGAGTTTTCATCAGGCCACGTTTTTTTTCTATGTTTGTAACTTAAATAGGGTTATCTGAATTTCAATAGGTTATATGGGCTTAACGGGGGTTCTATACCTCATTTAGGGTGAGTAGGTCGTAGGAGGGTTTATGGATACACCGAGAGAAAAGATTTCATTGACGCCAAAGAAATGGGTGGATTGATTTTTTTTTTCATTGATTTCAATGAAATAGTGCATTTGAATTTCAAAGAGAACATTTCATTGCCCGTCAATAAAGATTTACTTAGTGAGCATATAATAAAGAAATAGTTTCATTGTTTTGAAGGGATGTTTTCATTGGTTCAAAGAAACGTTTTCATTGATCTCTCTCTCGCACCTAACCTCACTTTTTTGTTTTCCGGTTCTCCCGAACGAACGGCTTCGAGTTTCGAGGAGTCAGAAGCTTAACCTATTTCTGCCGTACTTCCTTACATACTCACAAAATTTGAACTTTATCTGCCGCGTACTTCAGGAAAAAATAGGTTTCGAAATTTTGAGCTGGTGAGAAGAAGGTTTCATTGAATCAGAGACGATATCTTTGAAATCAATGAAAAAGGTTCATTGGTTTAAAGAAATGTTTCTTCGAATCAATGTCACTACTTTTCATTGAGTGCGAGATCGTTCAAAGGAAAGTTAGTATTGAAATTCAAGTATTTCATTTCATTGGCAAAGATTTCCGTGAATCAATGAAACTTTTTCTCTCGGTGTAGGGCGAGTAGGCCGTCGGAGGCTCTACACGGAGTGAGGAAGACTCTACGGAGGGTGGAAAATAACGATTGAACCTCCAAGTAGGGTCACTATTGGCTGTACGGAGAGTGAAACCGGCGTCGGCTTTTGCCTCGTCAAACGATTTGGGATTCCCGGAGGGCTAACCCAGGATTAAAATTTGGACTCAGGTGTAGCAGTAACGATAATTCACCGATTCGTACAAATTTTAAACATGTTAGAAAAGTTTAAACAAAGATTTCAGAATAATCTTGAGGTATTATTAATTTAATTCAGAGAAAAATAAAACAGCCCGTCCAGTCGAGATCAGACAGACAAATCGTAGTGTGAAAGCAACATTAATTTCTTTTTTAACTTGGCGTTGAGTCGCTACCGCGACTCTTGATAAATAAATTAACCCCTAAAAATTGAATTCCTTCTCCTTCCTTCGATTACAATTAACAATGATTTTTCTTTGGTTAATAAAAAAAGCTATAAGTATCAATGTAAAGATAGCTCAACGCATTAATAAACATTCGTCTCTAATTTCTGCAAGCCTCAAACTTGATCACCCATAAAACTCTTTTTGTGAATAGCAACAATACATTATTTTCAAGTCTTCTCAAGTTTGATTTAAAAAAAAACTATTTTTTATTTTTCCTTAGAAATATTTTTCATTAAAATTTCACCAATTACTGCGACACTCCAATATTTCCATCCCCATGCAATAATTGCACGCAGAGAAATAGTGAAAATCCTGGCAACTATTTTCTTTCTGTATATAATGTCAGACCCAAATTGCTGATATTCATTGATAGATATTTCAGTTATCTGTCTGTTGATGTCATTTTTAAAAAAATATTGGTTTAAACCCTCACCAAAGATTTTTTTTGCTTTGTTGCTAGAACTATAGCAAATTATCTTTAGGAAATTTATAATTTTTTAAATTTCTTCACACTTTCCTGACATAACCGGTAAGACAAATTTAAAAGAAATTAAAAAAAAACACTCGAGTCTATGGCATTTTGCCAATTATACGTGGAAAGAATTTTTCTTATGAACAATTGAGCAATTTTTCGAAATTTTTGGCTTACCGGTTATCTCAGGTAAATGTGAAGACGTTTAAAACCCTATAAATTTTCTATAGCTCATCTACAATAGTTAGATGCTTTTGCCATATAACAAAAAAATCTTTGTTACAGGGTTCAAAAATATATATATATATTTTTTCAAATGACGTCAGCAGGTAATAAAGTGAGAAATATATAAAAGAATATCAGCAATTTGGTTCTGAATCTCTCTCCTTAAATAAAAACAAGATTACCCAAATGGAAATAAAAATATATGCACAATATATTCGACATATAGAACTTTTTTGCGCTCTATATTTTGCATATTTTTTTGTTGGCGCCACACTGTTAAAAAAGATTGTAAATTCACTGTGAAAAGTAATATGAAACCTACAAATCTAGCTTATGAAATAATGTATAAATTAGTATAACATTCACTGTAAAATTAACATTAGTAGTGTAAATTTATGTACATGAAGATTAAATTTTCAAATATTTTTATGAAAATTACAAAACTTCTGTAGTAATCTAGTGACCAAAATAGTAAAATTTCAGTTAAGTTCTTAAAGTTAGTTAACCGATTTGTAAATTCATATACAAGACTTTTATATCTGTATAAAAATTCAAAGTTCATCGTCATGGAATTTTTCAAGATGTTAATTTTGCATCTTTGAAACAAAAATATTGAATGCGGATAATAAATTTTCAGTCAACCGCGACTGTAATTTCCAAAAAATCATTGTTTTCATTCTAGGTAGCTTTTGATTGTATAATAAACATATGTATGAAATTTACAAACGACATGCAAAAAAAAATAGAATGTAAATTCCTACTATTTTCCTAGACATGAAATTTGCGGTACAGGTTGTGGATAAAAAATTCAACTCCGGTACTGCAATTTTCTAGTAAATTTGTTAACAGTGCATATATTAAACGTATGTATTTTTCTATGTGGGTAAGCAAATAAGCCTAAGCTTCACATCAGTGATATATCTTGGCGATGGTCAGATTTGCCATACTTAGCGATTCAATTCACTGGTCGATTCGGTGAAATTTCATTGGTATTCTGTGCGAGGCTAATCGTTTGGTCATTCCTCGTAATATAGTATAGTATAGTAAAATTTACAAACGACATGCAAAAAAAAAAATAGAATGTAAATTCCTACTATTTTCCTAGACAAGAAACTTGCGGTACAGGTTGTGAATAAAAAATTCAACTCCGGTACTGTAATTGTCTAGTACATTTTTTAACAGTGCATATATTAAACGTATGTATTTTTCTATGTGGGTAAGCAGATAAGCCTAAGCTTCACATCAGTGATATACTTTGGCGATGGTCAGATTTCCCATACTTAGCGATTCAATTCACCGGTCGATTCGGTGAAATTTCATTGATATTCTGTGCGAGGCTAATCGTTTGGTCATTCCTCGTAATATAGTATAGTATAGTAAAATGTGTTAGATCGTAGTGGTACATGTACATAAATCGGAAAATGACCGGTGACGGCAGTACCACCACCACTAACACCACCAGCAACAGTGAATGTAGCGAAATAGATTGAATAGCGTTCTAAATATAGATCGTATCGATCGGGTTAGCGCGCGCCTACCTGTAGCATGTATACAATTCACGTATCGCCCATCGCCGCTTCTTTCACTCATGAATGTGTATATGTATGTACTGTGTGTCGTATATCGGAGCGATATATAAATCTATTAGTCTGTCGATGGCCAACGCCAATCCAATCACAAATCTTCAGAAAAATATCATATTGACAGCGATTTTTATTATGATGCACATATCGTTTGATATACAACGCTCGGGCCTCTCGTATATTCCGCAGTTTCCTACCAGTTTTGTCTCCTTCCGGTCATAAATTTATGTGTACTGTGTGTATCGTTTATCATGGTGACATATATATATATACACATTAATTTCTTTTTTAATACTTGGCGTCGAGACGCTACCGCATCACTTGATATATGTCCATATGGGGCATTCTATCCCGATTGGACCCGGGTCTGACCCTCGACCTCCCTGATTAGGCTCGTAATTTTTTGTCGGATTGGTTAGACCCTCAAATGCACCAGATTTTAATTTTTTATTTTGTCTATGCAAATTTTTTTCAAATATTTTTTTAAAGTGACATATCGAATGCCATAATATAAAAATCTGAAAAAATTCTGAAAAATACATTGATGAATATCAAAATTTTCTAGCTTATAGCCAAAGTGGGCAAGATTTTTCTTCTTATAGTTTTTAAGCTTTTTTGATTTAAAAAAATTATTAAAAAATAGAAAAAAAATTGATCCACTATAAGCAACTGGTCAAACGTTTATTTATGTAAATCCAGATTTTTAGGAATTTTTCAAATTTTTCTGAATTAAGACTATTCTGAAAAAAATCTGAAAAAATTCTGAATTGAAGTATATAGACTCAGAAAAAATATCTAGTAGACCAAACTAGATTTTAGTTAACGTAAAATAAATATTCTTATGTGAATGTCGGTCTAGTAGAACTGTATTTATTTTAAGTAGATTATTTTATTTCAGTTGAGTAATTAAGATGAAATAAATATGATTTCGATTAAAATAAATTTTTTTACCATGTTCAGCATACACAATGTGGGAATTAATCATTAATTACAGGACTTTTATTTACACTGGACCCATTGTAAAAAAATGCAATAATATTAATAATATTATTTTATTCACGATAACTACACTTTTTCTTGGTGTAAACTGGCGCGTTCTCTGAAAAAAAAAATTCGTTGAATTAAGTAATTTTTACTGAAAAAGCGTATGAAACTTTTGTTCGTCGCTGATGAAATAAAATGAGAAAAACTTGCACATTTCTCCACTTGGCATTTTTTTTGGTGACTAAAAATTGATTTGACAAATATGCTAATAAATTCTCACAAAAAATCCACCATGTACATAGTTATCGATTTTCAAGAAGTATTTTGCTAAAATGGTAACAACATTACAAAATGTGCTAGCCTTTTTAAAAAATTGGTTAACCTAACAAATCTTCTTGCTAAGCTAAGAAATTTTTTGCTAAGGTAACAAATTCTTATGCTGGCCTGAAAATTTCTTTGGTGAGCTAGCAAAAACCCAATGCTATTACTATTTTAGCAAAAGATTTGCTGGCCCAGTAAAAATCGTTCTCTCTGTGTGACATACTTCGATAAATTAAATTCATTAATTTGTTCCTGTGACTTTTGCTCTGATGCAAAAATAGCCTGATATATACAGTAGACAGGATTCTGGTTATTTGGCAATTCATTTTTATTAGTGAAATCTGTACATATGTGTGCATTATATGAATTACATAAATGTGTATACAGAGAGTCCCTGTTGTGGCATTATTTCTTACTTCGCCTCTGGAATTCGCAATTTTATTGGTACACAACAAGTTTAACGAGCTTTTTCATTATCCCAGAGGTTCCATGCATATTCCACGGGTTTAATGCGATGCATGGCATCGCGAGTTAATAACCCATTAAGGTTACATCTGAATTTCTATGGAGTAAATTTATCGGTTGTTCCGCCAGCCGAATAACGATATTGTTGAAACGCAATTCTGCTGTTTTCATTACTTTTTTGTTTGTTGTTGATTAGCACCATTTATCACATACGCTAAAAAAGATTTATTGATTTAGATAAATGAGACCATTGAATTAAAATAAATTGAACCAATTAAATATTTATTTTTATTTTTTAAATAAATAATTTTATTTCCCGACGCGTTGATCGCATCGCGTGAAATAAATCACTTTACGTACTTTAAAATGGTAGCTTTTTAATTCATAATAAAATACTTTACATAGTTTTATACGAAAGTGGTTAACTATTCTAAAAACAATTACGAGTAGCACCGTTATTCCCAAAATAATTGAATAAACACAGTGAGCATTTAATGTAGGGAGTAGTTGATATTAAGGTAGTTCTGTCGTGAAGGCAATCCAAACTCATATGCTTGAATTTTTGACATGTTGTAATTTAGCTATTCAATTTTACTTGCACAAAATCTTGAAGGCTTTTACCGAGTATTTGAATGAACAATTAAAACTTGAAAATCGATCTTTTTACACGGCGCTAACGGGAGGGCTGGAAAAATTGATCTTTAAATCGAAAATTAACATACTTAGATCAAAGATAGAGAAAAAATAAATAGTACTACAGATTCGCAAATCATTCAGGAATTGATGGATCATGAAAAAAGGTGAAGTCTCCGGAATAATGTTTAATTCAACCAAGGTGAAAGTGCACGATACCGGGCCAAATGACGTTTCCTAACCTAATTATCGTAAAAATGAAGTCAAATCCGCACTAAACATATCAACTATTTACAAATAATCGTTTTAATTTGATTACGACAATTTCGAAGGATTCTCGATTATTTTGCTTCCTCATAGAGGAAGCTTTGTTTTCATGAAATTTTTTTTTTTCGAGATTTTCATGTCAGTATGCTTAGAATCACCTAAAACGTCGAGAAAAGTGGTTTAGAAAAAATGTCCGTATGTATGTATGTGTGTGTGTGTGTGTGTGTGTGTGTGTGCTGGGCTTCGAAAATTCAATCTCCTCTCACTCGGTAACCGTTCGAGCGATCCGGCTCAAATTTGGCACGCAAGTAGAGTAGCTGCCCCTCTTTGAATGTTGTGATTTTTGCCAAAATATGTGAAGTCATTAAGATTTTATGTTGATTTTAATTTGTTGAAAAAAGGGCGTGGTCGCTCTAACTTTCGTAAAAGTTCGCCGATTTGGCTAAATAGTTCTTCATAACTGAAGATACGTTCAATGTTGTATGGTATTGAATTTCGACGAAATCGGTAAAGCGGTTCGGATTTTATAGAATTTTGAATTTTTCGAAAAAAATAGATTTTGATCTAAATTACGTCGAATTTCAACAAATGAACAGAAATTTTGTACAGACGAAAAATAACATTCAGAAATGCCATGTACCAAATTTGGTGATGATCGGTAAAGTCGTTCGGATTTTACACCATTTTTCATTTTAAAAAAAATGTAGATTTTCGCTATAACTTCCGGAAAAGTTGAGAAAGTACGACAAAAATTTGTATCTAATCAAAATTAGATGTAACGGTGTTTGCAGAGGTGATTTATAGCTGTATAAAACACCTCTGCAAAAGAGACACAAGGTATAAAAAAAAAAGATGCAAAGTAGAACCTTGCACATTGCTTCCTCATTATTTTTCGCTTTTTACAAAGCTTCCTCTATGAGGAAGCCAAAATTGAATAACATACTGCTTCCTCACAGAGGGAGCTTTGTAAAAAGCGAAAAATAATGAGGAAGCAATGTGCAAGGTTCTACTTTGCATCTTTTTTATATTATTATTGAGACAGTCAAAGTGATGCGTATGATTATTTTTTAATGTCATAGAGACTCGAAGATTTATGACTCCGGCGTACCGACAGAACTACCTTAACCACCATTTTTTCTTGAAATTTCTTAACGATTCTCTATAGAAAATAAAAAATTTTGAATTAAAACATTTCTTTCCAATAATAACAATGTCAGGGTGAAAAAACCTCGATCGATGGACCATCGACAATATTTGTTGTCTGACAATGGTACTTCGATGTTTATATAGAATTTTAATTGTAAAAATATGTCAAATGTAAATATTGTCAATAAACACGTATACTACTACTGCTACAAAAAAATTCATACACTGTTAAAAAATCTACTTGAAATTTGAGGTACAAGTACTGGAAGTTTTTGTGTATTAAATTTAATATACAAGTGTGATGTAAAATTAATGTATGGTACAGCAAATTCAATAATTACTTAAATTTTACAGTAAAAGTCCTTAAATATTAATAATTTGCTTTAATTTTACCGCAAAATTACATTAACTTTAGACGACAAGTTTAATCATAAAAACTTCCAGTCTTTTTTAACAGTGTATATTTCCCAAGATTGAATTCGTTAATAAAATTACGAATGACAACGTTATTCCCAGAACAATTAAATAAACACAGTAAACAACTAGGCGTCGTTACAACTCTGATCACAAGGAATTAATTGCAAAGCAAAAAGGTCAATAATTTCTTAATGCCAGACGAAAAAAAAGTTTCTAGCGATTATCGCATAGAATAAGAGGTAACTACATATGCGGTATAATAAAGACGGGATAGTGTCAAGTTACCCGGTTTATACTCGACCACACAGCGATGTACGCGCCGGCATAAGAATTCGTATTTATGTAATTGGATGGGTAGGGCTTAGGGTTTTCATAGGGCTTGAGCCATCGGACAGAATATACCGCGGTGTTATAGTGTACCACACGTACATGTTGCACAGGCTCAGTGTGTACTATTTCCAAGTGGTAGTGCTATTAAAATGCCACCCCTATATCTTTGACCGGCGCACGCGTAACACGTGTACAACCTACCGCACTCGCTTATACCGCACATACTCGTGTAACTGTTTATTCGGAAGCCGTTCAACGTCTGTCACGAGAATATAATGTTATACGGTCACTTTGGGAAATCAACTCGTCTACTTCGATACCGTCTACTATACATATATGTATTTATTCGCCTACGTTTCAGTACCACAGAGAATTTTTATTTTTATTATTATTATTATTATTTGCGGGGGTGTCTACGGCTCTCGAGGGTGAACCGGATTGAGTATCGTAGATTATTCATTCAGATCAAAGCTCATCCCCGACGGGCGAGAGACTCTTCGCTTCGATTATTGCAGCAAAACCACATTATTTTACCCCAAGCAATACAGCAGACAACTTGTTTAAAGAATCGACAATACCCCGATGATAGCACGGATAACCGTCGATCTCAAGGGATTTCCGACAAAGATTCATCGCATCGAAATGTCTGAATTTATCAGCATTATTGTGCTTGTTATTATTATTATTATCAATAGCATTGATATTTCTTTTTTTTTACATTAAATGCCTGACCTTCCTGTAATAATAGTATATTGTGCAACAAGGGCCGAAAGTTGGCAAACGCCAATTTTGGCCCGTGTTGCACACCATATTTTTTGTAATATGTGCATGAATAGTGGTGCTTTGAATGGTAGTTTTGCGGGACGAACAGTGAAAAGTGAGGTTATCAACTTTCCACCCTAGGGTCGAAAGTGAAACAGCAGGGTCGAAAGTGAAGGAATCGCGAACTGCGCATGTGCCAACCTATCGTTTCAACACTGCTATGAAACTAGCCACTTTCGGCCCGCAAAACTGCCATGAAAAGCACCGCTGTTCATGCGCTGTTCATGTTACAATAGTATATTACGCCACTAGGGAGGGAAAGTAGACTATGTCCAACCGCGCGTAAGATTACCACCCGAGCCGAAGGCGAGGGTGGTAAACACGCGGTTGGGGATAGTCTACTTTCACTCCCCAGTGGAGTATACTATTTTTCACCATATCTGCAGCGGTAAGTTCGAATTACGTAAAGCCCGTAGGGCGGGAAGTCGAACTTTCCGCGCAGGTATGGTGAAAAAAAATCATTCTGCCTGACTGCTCCTCCAACCCGGAGGTACACTTAGAAAAATTAATGTGATAGATTGCTAAATATACTGAGTCTTACTATAAAAACAATGGCCCGTACCATCATTTAGTTGCTGGTTATCTTATTCATTGTTACAGCAACCGCAAAATCATTGTTGTCCTCTCAGGGAAATATGTGTATTGTATAATTGACCATATATTTTTCTGGGTGTAAGCAGTGAGGACAGTCAAAAATCGTGTGACTTAAGTAGACGGAATGAACCCAAAATGAGCGGCTTCTGCATTCAACCCGCTGGTGTGACCGCATTCTGCAGACAAGCGGGGATCACCTTAAAGTTCGCGACCGACGACGGTTTCATTCCACCAAGGACGCCGATTATGAGGACCACCAGTTTGACCGCGAACCCTCGGTATAGCCTGCGAAATTTGAAAAGGAAATCCTAATACTTTGTCCTCTTACCGTTTTCTGTAGCGTCGATGTTGGACTCACCCGGAGCCGATAACTCGATGTCGTAAAATACCTCATTCTTGGATTTTATTTTGGTTGGATGTTATTTGCCTGACAGTGGGAAACGAATAGTTCCAGTAAATCCGGCACTTCTTGTTCCCCACGACGGACTCAATATCTCGAGCGGCGTAGGGCGACAGTGGCATCTCGTCTACCCTCATAAGAGTGCCGAACTGCCTGAGCAGAAATTTTTATGGTTATATCAAGCACAAATCAGGCCCTGACTGGGCGATGAGAAGGATCGGATAGGGCCTTGACAGCGCCAGATTCACATTTGATGTAACGCTCCAAATTTCTACTCGGGTGCTAGAAGCTGGAAATAGTCTTAGGGTCACATTACGTCGATGGATATAGCCAGAGATCGCAAAGATGGAGCATGCACTAAGGATGTGCATGTGCGGAAAGAAATAATTGGTTGCCCTAATCAAGTGGCATGATTAAATACGCTCCAAGCGTCAAAATTGGTTGTGAGAACCAACTATTGGGTGTCACAACCAAACAATTGGATGTCACACCCAATCGGTTGTCGGTTGTTTGCCAGAACGGCGTCATTAACACTCTCGTCTACCGGAGCCGGGTGATGGGTATGCAGGTCCCTGACACAAGATGCAGGGCCTGTAAGCGTTTACCAGAGACCCTCTCACGGAAAGAAATAATTGGTTGTCCTAACCAAATGTCATGGTTAAATATGCTCCAAGCGACAAAATTGATTGGGAGAACCAACTATTGGATGTCACAACCAACCAATCGGACATCACAACCAATCCATTGGACGTCACAAACAACCCATTGAGTCTGACACCCAATGGATTGGTTGTGACACCCAATAGTTGGTTTTCCCAACACATTTAGTCGCTTGGAGCGTATTTAACCACTTGGTTAGGCAATTGGTTAGGGCAACCAATTATTTCGTTCAGTGTGGGTTTGTCGACATGCCGGTCGAATAGGATGTGATGATCAGCTGCCCTGATGGTGTTCTTCCACTTCAGGTCGGGGATGGAATTAATCGACCTCCTGGCGCGACCACTAATACAAAACTCTAAATCGAGGTTTTCAGCCGTCCTGTACAGAAACGCCCGAACCCCATCCTTTCATGTTCATGAAGGCACTTCAGTCCAAGTAGACCCCTTCCACCCATGTAACGTGGGAGGTATAAGCGGGGAACTTAAGATCTACGATGAATTATTATTATTATTAATATCAATGAGAAATAAATTCACTTCGGTCGCAAGCTAAATACGCAAAGTGGTTAGTCAGGTATGGGACGCGATGGAAATCGCTTTGGAACTTTTCTTCTTTTTCTCGGCTCTTTAATTCGGCTTAATATTCAACACGATGTCCGGGCGGTAATCGTGACTTTATTAAGTCGTAAACGTATTCCTATAACGTATTCCTCTTGTAGGCGAAAACGCTTACGGCTAATTCAGTTTTCAATAACCATAATCCCTTCATACATCAGCTGCATAAAAAAATGTATGCACACGGAAAGAAAGGCTTGGTTGAAACAACCAAGTGCTATGGTTATATATGCGCCAGCCAATTAATTGGTCCGATCAACCAAGTAATTTGTTAGGCTACCAATTTCTTGGTTGGACTAACCGAGTCACTTGGTAAGCTAACCAAGTGACTTGGTTAGACCAACCAAAAAATTGGTAAGCTAACCAAGTGACTTGGTTAGACCAACCAAAAAATTGGTAAGCTAACCAAGTGACTTGGTTAGACCAACCACAAAATTGGTAAGCTAACCAAGTGACTAGGTTAGACCCACCAAAAAATTGGTAAGCTAACTAAGTGACTTGGTTAGACCAACCAAAAAATTGGTAAGCTAACCAAGTGACTTGGTTAGACCAACCAAGAAATTGGTAGCCTAACAAATTACTTGGTTGGTCTAACCAATTTAATCGTCTGGCGCATATATAACTATAGCCCTTGGCTGTTCCAACCAAGCCTTTTTTCCGTGCATGGGGAAATATGTGCACATAGCATGTATGCTATATTAAAGATTTCGGAGCGGATATGTGGTATATACATTTTTACTTTCTCATCACATACGAAGTATGTAAAAGAGAAAGTATTGCAATCCAAAAAAAAAAATTCGACTCTTGGATTTTGATGGAAATATATGTTTTGAGTGTCGTAGAATCCAAAAAACACATTCACTAATTTCTGTCCGTCTGTCTGGCTGTGTCCGAAAGTACAATAACTTCTGAAAAAATCTATGGACCGCAATGAAATTTAGTGTGTGCGATTTGCATATAAAATGTAGTTTTGGTATTGAAATCCAATCCCAAATCTTCACTGCTTCTGATACTTTACCTGAAATAGTGAAAAAAAAATAAATTTATTGATTTATTTTTGGACTGCAAACTAATATAAAAGATATTATGCTTTGGTATGATACATACAGACAGAATGACTAGCAAATGAGCAACGAACAACAAGAGATTTAGTACAGAGAAGATTTTGTGATCTTTTCAGTCACTCACATAAGACTTCTGCAACTGTATGTTGTGAAAAATTTATATTGCCTGAAACATGGATTGTGTTACACATTCACTAAACAAAAGAACTACTTTCAATGATCTTGAGCAGTTTTCAATGAGAAATATAATATGAATATTCATACCATATGTTAGATTAAAAGGAAAGTGAAAATTGCAAGAAAATAAATATTTGAGGTTATTCACAGTCATGATGTTAGACTATAAACACTCATACACTCATCGTATCATAGTTTTTATCACTCGCATAGCATTTTATACGAATTCAAAATCCTGCGAAGGCCTCATACACGCCATAAGATTCGAAACTTTTGAAATATGAATAATTGAAATATAAATCCGACTTGTCAAACTATCGAAGTGCCGACAATAATACCACCAAACGAAAGAGAGATGTGAAGTGAGGCGCGAACATCACACGCACCGCCTTGCGAGTGCGGCTCGTAGCTTGAACTCAAATTTAAAAACGCGTTCTTGACAAATTATAGCGAGAAATGTAATAGATTACAATAAATGTACGAAATTCACAAATTTCTATTCGTGTAGTTAGTCACTATACCCCAATAAATTCACGATAAAAACTTCACGCTAGTAACAACTGTGATGAGAAAGTCACGTGTTGCGAATACGCCAGTAGCAACTTTTTTTATATGAAATGATTAATATATTTTATATATTTCAAATACCCATGTAGGAATTGCCAGTACTCTGCCAGAGCTGTCCACACGTCCGTATTGTGGCCGAGAATTCACGCCAGTATTTAACCAGCACCAACCTATCTGTACGGTGCCAACGCTCGCCCCAATCAAAATCTTTACAAGACCAGTATTGGGATGATAACACGGGTCTCAAATTTGGCATCGCCATTGGCCCGTTATTGAACCGTATATATATCCTATTCCGGCAAATAATTCTGTTTTGGTACTGGCAAACAGTGTTGGGTCTATATCCGAAAAATATATAGTGTCAAATGACATTTTCTACTGATTGCCAAGAGTTGTGGCGGTACTTGATGTATACTGGGGCGACACGTGGCAAATTATTGGGGATCGATGTTTGCTCAAGTATCGAAAATACATCGGCCCAATCATGTCAACTGCTGGGTGCATTTTTTTCTAGAGGCAAATTACCGGTATAGAGTTCTGTATCAGATTTTTGACGAAAAGATGTAACATTCCTGTTCTCATGATGCGGTCGTAGGTTCATAGGCGGTCACCTATCTAATTATTAACTTTTAGAGTCATCCCGGTGGTCACTTATCCAACTACTGACAGTCAGAGACAGCCAGGTAGTCACCTATCCTAGTACTGGCCCTCAGGTCAGTCAGACGGTCATCTACCCAAATAATAATAAACTAATTGGCGTAAACAATGAAACAAGCCACTTCGTAGAATATGTTTATAGATTGCAAAAACGATACAATGTTCCCTTTTCGATACAACCGATTGCCGTGAAAAATAACTGAACGTGTTTTTAATTTTACCACTTCAGACGCCATCATATAAATCTATAAAGTTTTGACTATATTGTACTAATTTCACTTTATATTGCATATTACCGATATTCAAATAGACAAAAAAATTGTATAATCATATGATCTGAATGGCCGAATTGGCTAAAGCGCAGCGCAACGACACCATCCGGAGGTTCTCAGGTTCGATTCCCGTCAATGTAAAAAAAAAATTTAATACGTTTTTTCAGCGATTAATATGTACCATCAAGTAGAGGAAGACGTAATATCTAATAAAAATGCCGAATTACTCGATTGAGTAAGCTCAAATTAATATTTTTCAATTAATATTCTTTATTATTTTAGCCGTAACTGGGACTGAACGGTTACCGAAACTGGCCCGACATTGACTATCCACCCAGGGCCATATCTAGTAGCCAGTAACGGTTCGAAGTTAGCGCCAAGACTCGGTCAGGTGTTATCAAAACGTTATCAACACGGTACAGATTTAGATTTGACCGCACACTGGCACTGAATTATTTGCCAATATTGGCAGTTCTGGCAATGGTACTAAGCCAGTACTGAGCCTCATAACAATTCCTACATGGGTATGTTTCACATATATAAATAATATATATCTTTTTTTTTAATTTTGGAGAGAATATATTTTCGTGTGATAGCAAATTACCAACTTTCTGGCTAAATGCGTATTCATAAATTGACTAACATCGATTACGTTTCTGACTTTGATAGAAAACGGTTCCGATTTTATGGGGTTTTTAATTTTTCTAAAAAATTACGATATTGTATTAACTCTCACAAAACTTGAGAGTGCTAGGCCAACTTTTCTACGAAAACGAAATAATATTCAGTGATGCACGATCTATAAAAGGATTCGAATTTTATCGAAATTTGAATTTTTGTTTATTAAGTTATGACGAACAAAATTTTACCAAAGTTTAGTTTAAAAAATCCATTGAAAATAAGCATGCAAAATAGAATGTTGCACATTGCTTTCTCATCATTTTTCACTTTTTACAATATTTTCTCTATGCTGTATCCAAAATCAATGATTATACTTCTTCATAGAGGTAGTTGTATAAAAAGAAAAAATTAATGAGGAAGCAATGTGCAAAGTCGACTTTGCATCTTTGTTAATACATTTTTTAATTGTCTTGTCACGCAAAACTCTTAAAGCCTGGAGTTCGAAACAATGAAGTTTAACTTTCTAATTGTGTTTGCTTCTAGAATTGTTGGTACTAATATTGAAAGAAGAGAAAAATCTCAACCTGACTTTCAACTTTTAAATAATTTCACAAAACGATTATAAGTTCTTACCGAAAATTATTTTCTTAAGCGAATCTTTTTACTGCGAAGATCTGATTCAGGCAATATCGTTTCTTATGAATCATTGCGAGTGACATACAGTTTTATCAATTTATCTCGAAATTCCTTTAAATCCGCAAACGGATTTATAATTTGCAAAAAAAGAAAGATTAAATTGTGGCAGAAATAAATTCACTTTGACCGCAAGTGGAATAAGTGAAGTGGCTTGGCTGATGCGGGATATTATGGAAATGGCTGTTTTCCACTCTTTCTCGACTATGTAAAGTAGTTGTTCAGTAATTAACTGAAGTCAAAAGAGTCGTAAAATAGTTTTCAAGTTTATTGAAATCTGGCATAAAAAATGGCCAATCTCGAGGAAACATAAAATACGCTTTCAGGTTTTGCACTTTTAATGTACTACCTCAAAGTGAAGATGAAGATAAAAATCGTTTGTGTATCACTATTTACTTTTGCCTCCTCATAGAGAAAGCTGTGTGTGCGTGTGCAACTTTGAACATTCAATCGTCTACAAAAGAAGAACGGTTTTAGCTACTGAGCTCAAATTTGGCACACAAGTGGAAGCACCATCTCCGCTTTGATTGATGAAGTTTTGACAAATTGTATACATACACTAAGAGAAATCGTAATAGTACAATCAACTATAGAACGTGACAACTATTAATTTTTAGTCTACGCAACTATTTTCATAGTTGCCACAACTATTAAAATAGTTATGGTAACTATTTGGTTGTTACAGTAAATATTCGATAATTGTGGCTACTAAAAAAAATTTGTTGTGAGAACTAAAAATGAATAGCTGTCACTTTATAGTTACTAATACCATAATTTTCTCTCAGTGTACGTTTTGATTTGATGCCTTTTTGAATTTACAAAAACGCCCGTGTTTGCTCTACCTTTCGTAAAATTTTGTCAGTTTTAAAAAATGGTTCTATATAAGAGCAGGTGCACTCAATCTTATTTGGTATTGAATTTGGTTCAAAATGTATTATGCGTTATCAGATTTACTATTTGAAATGCTCTCATAATGATGAAAAATCAGATTCACAATATGTTTATTTATCTATTTAAAACAAGAATGCAACATAGAATCTTGCACACTTCGTCCTCATTATATTTAGCTTTTTACAAAGCTTCCGCTATGAGGAAGCCACAATAGATTAACATACTTTCGCGTAGAGGTAATTTTGAAAAAGCGAAAAAAAATGAGGAGGCAATGTGCAAGGTTCTACTTTGCATCCTTGTTTTTGCATCCTTTTTATTACAGTATCTATTTATCAACAGCATGTTGTTCTTATACCCTCAAGTAGATAGATTCTTTTAACTACGAGGACAATCTTTATTTATTTATTTTTATTCGTTCATCGTATATTTATACTTCATAGTTTCTCTGAATCAATGAAATCGTTTCGATGAATCGATTCAATGTTCTCTTAGAAATTGAACTTTCACCCAATTTCCTTTTAAACGGTACCAACGGTCTAACTCCATTTTATTAGTTTCAGCCAACGCTTCAAAACTTGGGGATGAAAAACTAAAATAAAGTACTTTGAAATTAGTAAGAGTTAACTGTTAAACTATCTTAATTCGACTCAATATTAACTCCAAAGTCCGTGCGACTTTTACTACTTTATTAATGCTTAAACGTATATCTAAAACGTATTTCTCGAGTCCAGTAAAAAAAGCTTAACAGCTTATTCTGTTTTCAATAAGTATATCGAGGTATAAATTTCATTAAGGCAACTGGTAGTTCAGGTGCGAAAATTGATAGCTCCAAAGTTTCACTAATGGGCGTACAATCAACGTAAATTTGGTTAGTAAATATAGATATCAAATTCGTGAACTACGTACAGTATTATAAGCTACAGTATTCGAGTGGCGTGTCTATATTTACGTGGTTCAATCGTCAAAGCATTGGCGAACTAGTTGCTCGCTCGGACAGAAATAGATTTCGCGAATGTAGCGTGCAATTCTCAATCTAGAGAATAGTTTATATCTAATTGGTTTGACATTTTGATAGTGGAACGTATCTGGTGTGCAATGGAGACGAGAGACACGGTTTCACTGAATCGTTACATGACTGGAGACCCGAGGGGAGGTTAAAGGGTGACCGTGAATAATCGTAGCGTACAGATACACCGAAGAATGCGGCAAACGTTACCCACTCGAGTGCTGGACTTCTCAGCTAGTAGATTGACCACCTGCTTCGCTCTGATGCGTCTGCCTTTGACGCGTTCGTTCTCCTGAATAAGGTGTACGTGGCGACTTACCGATGGTCTATAAAAAAAATTGTGTGGCCATATATTCTACACTCGTACCATATGTGCGTCGTGGATAATGGGACAAACTTCCAAAGTCGACTAGTACTTGTACTAAGAAAATGGCTTCGTTGGACTTACTAAGTGTTGGTTACAAATTATACCAAGAAATATTTAGTAGTTGTCACCAAGTTAAACGCACACTGAGAGAAAGCTTGAAATCCTGACAACCTCGCGCGGTGGTTGGCAAATATTACGTTGGCTCAAAGAAATACAGGTTGACACAAACACCCATTCGTCAAGGCAATACAATGCATTTCTTTAAGACAACTACTTCATGTAATTGAGCGTCAACATAACAATGTTTTGGCTGAATATTGATGCTGTTGAGCGAATGGCTGTGCAGTTGATTTAACCCCGTGAGGGATTAAGGCAACAATTTTTCGGTACTTAAAACGCGTGTAACGAGTGGTTAAGCCAATCACGCGTGTCATTTCAATCAGGAAAATGATTTCTATGAAGTAACTGTATCAGAATGGTTACGAGAACTGTTTTATGCTATTGAAAGAACCTCGGTGCAACTGGTTTCTAAGAAATATAAGGTTGACTCAACCTCACGTCCGTTTGTGTGAAAGCTGTTTCTGAAGACACGAGTATTGACTTTAGAGTCGGCCCGATGGTCACCTTTCCAACTACTGACCGCCAGAGACAGCCAGGTCTCCGAGAGGTTATATACGGCGAATGGAACGAGGAGGTTGGGTCAAACTCACCAAATGGTTGTCGGACTTTCTTCGATTCAAATGTTTGATGTGGTTGAGATAACCACAGTGCATTTACTGTAACTCTAACATTGTTTTCTCTCGGACCATGCGCACTCTTGCATCAATCTCTAATCGATTGATTGGAAGTATTGATGCAGTTGGTTCAACTACACTCATATTTCAATCAAATTCATTATGTGTTTGAGTGAGTCTAAAATAATAAAGAAAATTAATTGAAAATTATTAATCGTGCTTATTCAATCGAGTAATCTTGCATATTAATTTGGTATTACATCTTTCTCTTCAGGATGGTACATATTAATCGCTGAAAAAACATATTTAATTTTTTATTACATTGACGAGAATCGAACCTGCGACCCTCCGCATCCCGTGGGGAAATTCCAACTCGCCATCACCTAGAAATCGACGAGTTTTCTTATTTTCTGTACAAGATCTAGGTCGGAAAACTAGCTAGATCTGAGCGCTATGTGTAATTTCTCGCTGTCTAGTCGTTGTACAGAAAAACTGTCTAAAATCTGGCTAAGATTCTATTAAAGAGGATCGGTGGCCACTCCCAAAGTCAAATCAGAGATAAATTTTCGCGATCGATTCTTTAAAGTTTAATGCATTAAATAATAACAGTGGAGGGTGATTTGTATTGAAGCATGTCGACTTAATCCAGAGAAATATTAATAGTCACGGATTTGCATAAAGATTAACTGATTAACGTTTCTTTTCAGTGTGATATATTTTCGTTCAGTTTTTTCCAAGTATTATCTTGAATTCTTTGCCGATTTTTATGAACGATAGCTCATTGTTTTTCTTAAAAGATACTCTACGAATTGACCTCCTAGATATTTCATAGTGTTCATCGTTTTGTAATTATAGCCTGTTGTTTATGAAAGTATTTTTATTTCTGTTAAACAGCAGTCTAGAATTATTAAACAATTAACACTATGAAATATCTAGGCGGTCAATTCGTAGAGTATCTTTTAAGGTAGAGAATGAGCTGTTACTCATTCAAATCGGCCAAGAATTACAGATTATACTTGAAAAAAACTGAACGAAAATGTGTCCCATTGAAAAAAAAGTTAATCAGTTAATATTTATGCAAATCCGTGACTATTAATCTTTCTCTGGATTAAATCTACATGCTTCAATACAAATCACCCTCCACAGCTATTATTTAATGCATTAAACTTTAAAGAATCGATTACAAAAATTTATCTCTGATTTGACTTTAACAGTCGTCACCGATCGTCCTTAATTCGCCCACTAAACTTAGCTAGTGATTAGCCAGTACGGAAATCGGTTAACCCTACAGCATAAAATTGACTAGGTGCTAGACCGGATTTCTCTGTTGAACCTAGATACCTGTTAAATAGCCTAGGATAAATAAAAATCAGAATTAATATAAACCGTCATTTATTGCATCAGCACGTAACAGGGAAGCTGTTTAACACTATTTAAACAGGGAACACTATTTAATAACGCACGTAATCACTTTTTCAATAATAATCAAATATCTCGATAAGGCCCATCGTAAAAAACTAAAAAATATAAATTCTTTCGCATCGTACAAAACAAACAAAAAATCGTAGTCCTCTAGAACCTATTTTTTGGTACATTTCACGAACATGCACGTGCCACTCTACATAATAATAACTCGCTGCGCAGCGTATCACGACTAGATCCTGTATCGGAATCTCCCTGTATCGGAAAACGCCCGCGCAGCGCCAAATACAAATCTTCAAGTAAAACTAGAATGACACTAGATGGCCTCGGCATCTATACGTGTATGCTAGATATATTATGTCTAGCCTCTGGTCAGGTAAGCTGAGCCACGAAAACTAGACAGATCCTAGATAGATATGCTATCTATCAGTGCATTCTGGCTAGATTATGTCTAGTCCCACTACACAAAAACTTGATAGAAAAAACTAGCTAGACGCTAGGTTCAAACCAGTTTATCCCCAACAGATTTCCACACGGGATAATGTTGTTGCGCTGCGCTTTAGCTCACACGGCCATTCGGTTCGTATGATTCTAGTATTTTTTTTGTCTATTTGAATATCGGTAATATGAAATATAAAATGGAATTAGTACAATACAATCAGAACTTTATAGATTTATATGATTGCGTTTGCTGTGGTAAAAATAAAAGCACTTCCTGTTATTTTTCACGGCACTCGGTTATATCGAAATGAGTACATTGTATCGTTGTTGCCATCTATAAACATATTCGACGAAGTTATTTCATTGTTAGCCCGAATTAGTTCATTAGTATTTAGGTGGATGACCGTCTCACTGACCTGAGGGTCAGTACTAGGATGGGAGTCAACCTCTATTTCGTTGTGCCCAACAATTTTTTCTCTCAGTGCAGTTGTCAGGGCTGGGTGAAGAAAGTACAATTTCTAATGTAAGTAAGGATTGGTTTACTCTTGGGCATTCATTAAATAGAGAAGTATCAGTTACACGAGCAACCGTATTACTTATATGCTCGATACGGTGGAACGGAACTTGTAACTTATATACAAGTTTCAACATCCTATTTTCCAAGACGAGGATAGCCGAGTAGATAAGGTCGTGGACTAGTAGTCGCAGGCTTGCAGCTTCGAAACCCCATCATGGAACCAAAAATTCATTTCTGAAATTCTAGCGTACACGGAAAAAAGGCTTGGTTGGAACAGCCAAGTGCTATGGTTATATATGCGCCAGACGATTAAATTTGTTAGGCTACCAATTTCTTGGTTGGTCTAACCAAGACACTTGGTTAGCTTACCAATTTTTTGGTTGGTCTAACCAAGTCACTTGGTTAGCTTACCACGTGACTTGGTTAGTCACGTGTAAGCCAACCAAGAAATTGGTAGCCTAACAAATTACTTGGTTGATCGAACCAATTAATTGGCTGGCGCATATATAACCATAGCACTTGGTTGTTTCAAACAAGCCTTTCCGTGTATAAGGTAACAAATTGGTTGATAAATCAAATCTGAATAGTAGAAGATTATCCCGCAAACGCGCAGATCAGTTCGAATGTTATTTTAATTGTTTATCAATTTTTTAATAAACATTGGCTGAACATTGGCAGCCAGTACTGGGCCAACGATGGCTGTATCAATTAGTCAGTACCGGGGGGTCGACGGCTATCAGTACTGGGACGATAGTACTGGCCAGCATTGAGCAGGTGTGATCATTTCGGTACCGGCCCAGTACTAACCCTGCATTTACCCTGTAGTTGGCTGTGACTATTAGCCAGTACCGGCAACTCTGGCACCGGTATTGTGCCAGTCCTGTGCCATTCTGCTTTTCGTACATGGAGAATAATGAAAAATTTATTTTTATTCCTGGAACTTCATCTGCTATGCTAATAGTTTTTCGCAAGCAATGTGACGTGCACTGCAAAAAGAAAGTTATTTTAAAACTTCAATAAAAGTTTCTTTCATTAAAATGAACTTGTATCTTCGTACTATTTTCGGTACCTTAAGGTGAAGGACTCGGTGACTGACGCGCTACTATTTTTAGATACATTGTAGAACTAACTTGCCGCCGTATACGAGAATCGAGCCAAGGGGTTACCCAATCGAGTAATGACCCTAGGACTGACCGCCCTCCAGATTTATATAATTGTAAATATGTCTATAAGCCCCTCGCCAGACCCTGATTATTTTTAATACCCAGACGAGCCCCCCCCCCCCCCCATGAAAAATGTATATATACAAAAATATATCTGACATATAGAACTTTCGGAACGACAAAATAACAAAAATACATTTTTTATTTATTTAGAATGTATCTCAGATATATTTTTCACAAACATATAACTTGTATATATCCTAAAATATATCCAACATATAGAATTTTTAGGAAAGATATATCTTGTATATCTAGCATATATCTTTTATGTATCTTGTACATACTTTATTTGCATATGGGCCTCATCACAAGACCCTGAACTATCTGGTATCCTGATTTTTCTAAGTCGCTCTAACGGCCCAGTCTCCTCGCCGATTTTTCTATGGTCCCCTTTGATCTTCCTGCCAGGCTCTGATTTATCTGAGTTCTCCCCATAAGCCATAGGGGGCCCCGGATTTTTCTAAGTCCTAAAATACCGTTTCCGGTAGTGATGCGGCTCGAGACGAGATTATCTCGAATCTCGCTCGGTTTTTCTTGCATTTGTCATTTGTCTGAAGTTCTCGTCTCAAGCTTGCGGTATGAAAAAAAAATCATAGTCTCGCTCGATCTTGCTTAAAATAACAAACGAGGTCGAGCGAAATCTTGAAACTTATGGCAGATAAACTGTCAACAAAATAGAGGCTATGTTATGTTTCTGAATGCGACAGTATCGCTCGATATGATAGGATATGCTCCGTTAGGTTCTGCCACCGACCACGAAAATGAAATTATGTGCCTTACAGCTTCCCGAAATGTCGACATGGAAGTATCCATGTCGACTTCCAAGGGCTTTAAAAGTTGATTGTCTAGTGTAAAAGGATTACACCGAGCGAAAAAGTTTCGAAGAATCACGGAAATCTTCACCAACGAAATTAAATACGTATCAGAACGACGTTCTGATACGTCGTCTCCATAGATTCCAAGGTTCAGGTCAGGTTTAAATACAACTACGTTAAAATGGATTTGAGTCTCGAATTACACGAAAACTATGGATGTCTTCAGATTGTTCTGAAATTCTGGATATCATCGTAGACATCGTAGACATGGAATCGTCCTTGAAAACTGTCTTAGATCTTAAAAGGTGACCTGTACATAATGAGGTCTACCTAAAAACTGATCTAAACGTCTGTCATTAAGAAACCATCATCCTGGAAACTCGAAAAGTTATCGAAAAAACTTTCTTTATTATTGAACAAAAAACGTGCCCTTCATCTTTAATGTAGCGCTGTATGTACTCCAATGATTTAATGATTCAATTGATTCAAAGCTACAATAACAGCACCAGATATTTGATATAAATAATTTCACAATTTACTCTATTCTTCTCAGCGTTATCCATTTACTGAAACATTAATATCATTGGAAATAATTTAAAAATTGCGAAGTTAATAGGGAAATAAAGAAAAACAATATCCGGCTGTTAAGACGAGATTTCGAGCGAAATTCAAGACGAGAACGAGAGAAAAATCTTGCTATGTCAATAATCTCGAATTGAAATGACAATCAAGCTGTCGAATTCCGAGACTTAGTCTTGATCTCGACTTTTTCTCGCTCGTCTCGCTCATCCGCATCACTAGTTTCCGGACTCGATTTTTCCACAGTCTCGTTTGTACACCCCCCAGCCCCCTCCCCCCTGAGTCCTGATTTTTTCAACTAAACTTCAGAATTCAACTCCGATTTTTGGAAGTCTCGACTTTTCCAATTCCTTGTAAATTTTTGTAAGTCCCCTAAATTCAATCATCCAGAGATGCCGATTCCGATTCTCATAGGTTCAGTGATTCACTGCTAGGTTCTCATGGGTTCAGCCATTCACTGCACGGAAAGAAAAGATTAGTTGCTATAACCAACGACTCGAATGGTAGACCCATCGATTGGATTGGTTACTCTTACTAACCGCAAGAACTAATCGTGTGAATAGTTGAGGTTACTATTCGATATAGTTGGGGCAACTAATTTTGTATACTTTGTGTACAGCAAATTGGAAACGTAGTTGCCACAACCAAACATTTCTTATCGTGCGTTAGGTTCTCATGGGTTCTCATGAGGTCAGTCATTCACTGCTAGATTCTCATGGATTCTTATGGGTTCATCCACTTACTAACTTTACCCCAATGACATTTAAATTATAGACTACAAAAAATCCATTTTTTAAATATCAACACCATGTCTTGTCCATATAAATTGACATGGACAAACAACAAGTGGAGTCAAACTGCCATAAATCCCTTTAAGGAGGGTCTCCTGTTATCTCGAAGTGATGCCAGCGTTTTGAAATTTGGACAGCATGTTCACGAGGAATCCTCTCATCAAACTGTGGAGTTTTCATGAGGTTGTCTACACCGTTTTAAAGATATTAATTCTCAAAGTTAAGAGATTTAACATTGGGCTTATGGAAAATAGTGCATTTTCGATCGTGTAAAATAAATAGAAGGAGTGATGTCATCTTTTGGAAACGTATACTGCTTGAAACGACGTACTTTCCAGAACTACATATCCAATTTTCGAAACATTCGTCTGTACCGTTTTGTTAAAATTAAAGTGATAAGTATAACTCGTGTTACACGAGTTTGCCGCCTCCGGCGCAACATTGTTGCACGGCTAGCTACCTCCGTCACGTCTCACAGCTCTGCGGCCTCCCCACCACAAGTAACAGAAGACCCTCCTTAAGGAGGTTGGAGAGCTCCACACTAGTCAAATCAGTGCTAAATTCTTAAAAGCATTTCTACAATTTCAGATGGTTTAATAATCTGTTCCAAGGTGTTAATCACATAGCAGCATTAGTTCTTGATATTCAAATACATTCGCAGCTGTCATATGAACAGTAAATCGATCAATATCTCCAAATTTCCGATGTCATGTTTTTTCATCCAGTTTTGTAAAAGGGTAAACCGTAATATCGGTCCGATTATGACGAAACATAGCTCATTTTGATCAGTGGAAGATCCTTAATCGATTGACCGTCCGGATTTTCTATAGTATCAGGCGTTCAAAAGTTACAGCCATTTGTATACTTGATGTTAGGTTATGATAGGATAAACAAACGGTTGTATCTTTTGAACTACTAATAGGATTTTAAAAAATAGACGGCCAATCGATAGAACATCTTTTAGTAAACAAAATGAGCTATTGGTCGTCATAATCGGACTGATATTACGGTTAACCTTTTTAAAAAACTGGATGAAAAAATATAACATCGGAAATTTGCAGATATTGATCGATTTACAGTTCATATTACAGCTGTGAATGTATTTGAATATCAAGAACTAATGCTGCTATGTGATTAACACCTTGGAACGGATTATTAAACTATCTGAAATTGTAGAAACGCTTTTAAAAATGTAGCACTGATTTGACTAGTGTGGAGCGCTCCAACCTCCTTAAAAAAATAGGCCTATCGTATGCAATGAAGGAAGCCATGGAGGTCGATTTATAAAAAGTTAAAGATAATGAGAAAGCAATTTGCAAAGTTTGTACCTTGCAACTTTATTCACTCATCTTGAACATAAATGTGTTGAAAGTCTGGACAATCGTACTACTTTGACGCAAAATTCACAACTAACCTGAAACCAAACTATTGACGTCATTTGTCAGATACATATTCATCGTTGTATATCAACGCACTGCGCACATGACTATACATATCGGGCAATGACGCACAATAAGTGCTGAAACTTGGAAAGCCCAAGTTTCGAATGAAGACTTAGACTTAGGAATGTCGCCGTTAGCCAGACATGATTAAAAGTACGTGCACGCGTTCAGAAATTTGATAAACTTGAGAATGTCCTCTATACGACATTCCGATACAATCTACTTAAAAGTTTTGTACAATTTCTACAATTTATAGGCCCTTTTTCCAGATCCCAAAAGCGAATTGTACATCTTCGTTTATTTCGTTGTGTATAGTCAGCCAAATTTGCTTTTTGCGTGTTCGTTACCAATCTAATTTAGATTTACTAGTATAACATTTTATGGCTCGCCGATTCTCCCGTGTTCGTTATATTTCCGCGCGATTTTCATAATTAACACGCGATTATTGGTACGAAATATTTCATGAAGTATTATGTTATTCATGACTCCAAGGTCCAATTAAAGAACGTTCAATACGATATTCATATTTTACGGTGAAAAAAGAAATTGGTTGCTACTAATAAATCCATAGCACAAGAGCTGTCAAATTAATTTTTAGCCGATACAACAAAACGTTTGCTCACCTTAAACATTTACACGAAGAATAGGTTTCTAGTAAATTTAACTGATAGAAATTATCAAATATCAACCAGAAAGTTGATATTTGGTGTCGACCAAATTTGGTTTTAGTGTAGTTTTCCCGTGATTTTCTTTTCAGAATATTTGGAATTATCCAAAACACCGAGAAAAGTGCTAAAAAAATGTCTGTGTATCAAAAATACAATTGTCTATGACTGAAGAATGAGAAACAGACGTCTTTTTGCTTCCTCATAGAGGAAGCTTTGTTTTCATGAAATTTTTTTTTTTCGAGATTTTCAAGGAAGGCCTTGAGATATCAAGCTGAAATTTGGACCATAGATAGAGGGATCAAGCCTCATCGTTCATACAGATTTTTGTTAAAATCCACTTCATCGTTAAATAATTACCCGTTTTTTAATTTTTTGAAAAATGTCTGTTTACGCGATAACTCCTTCAATTTTCAAGATATTGATCTTAAAATTGGTATGAATGTGAGCTTTCATACGCCGGTGATCGCTATTGAATTTGGTTGAGATCGGTTGAACCGTTAAAATTTTATGATGTTTTGAATTGTTCAAAAAATTGACATTATCGCGCTATTGTAACTTTTGCAAAACTTAAGATAGCGAGCTCAAATTTTGTATATAAATGAAACTATATTCAGCCATTATATATGTATAATTTAGTGACGAACGGTATGAAATTTTTGATTTTATGGAATGTTGAATTATTTTTAAAAATATACATTATCACATTCACTTTCGGAAACGCTCTAATAATCACGAAATAACGTAATAACGAAATAGAAAAAGCGAATGCACAACATGTATATTTATCTAATTAAAACAAGGATGCAAAGTAGAACCTTGCTTATTGCTTCCTCATTTTTTTTCGCGTTTTACAAAGCTTCCTCTATGAGGAAGCCAAAAATTGAATAACATACTTCCTCATAGAGGTGGCTTTGTAAAACGCGAAAAAAAATGAGGAAGCAATGTGCAAGGTTCTACTTTGCATTCTTGTTTTATTATTGTACTTCTGGAAAATTTCATATACAGAAATATAATTTTAGGTCTTTGAATTTTTCTTTTAACTGATCTAACTTCCTTACAATTACAACAGTTTGCAGCTAAATAGATCTTCATTAGTGTCAAGGTTATTTGATATTGATTTTAGCCGTAATTGATAAAGCAGTTTGGAATTTATGGAATCTTTAATTTTTTTTTTAATTCCTTGACTTTCCCAAAATTTGAGATAGAAAATCCAAATTTTCTATGTATAATATCAAACAATATTCAGTGATACTAGATATATAATTTAGTAAAGATCGGAAGAAGGTTTCGATTTCTATGAAAATTTGAATTTTTCTTGCTTAACTTCAATTTTTTTTCAATTTATTCAAAGCAAAGACGAAAAGTTTCATACTAAACCCAGAGTGTGAAGTTTGCCTGAATTTAAAAACAAATTTAATAAATGGTACTAGAATTGTCTAATTATGAAAAATGTCTGAAAGGGTTAAAAAAAAGTGGTTAAATTAAAAGAGAATGTCTCATATACAAATCGACGGAAATGTCTGTATATGCTTGATATATTATTTTGAGTAACAAAAATGACATACTTTTCACTGGCGCGATTCCGTTTACATTTGTGATAAGATTGGAACGAATTTTTCCTAACTACTATAAAATGTTTTATTTCCGCTCAAAAAATAAGCGATTTGTTATTAAATCTTTCCAATGGCCGAAGAATTTAATAAAATCTCGAGGAAGCGGGCGCCATTACTTTATAAACTGGAAGGAAATTGCGAGACATCGTCAGGCGAGCGAATCAGAGAGAAAAAAAAATATATAAGTGAAGAAAAATAGATATAATGCTTCCTATTGAAGAATACCTGCGATTGTAAAAATAGAAAGGACTTGCCCTTTTCTCGCCGTTACCTGTTGCACGTAATAAATAGAACAATACAAGAACCGGTTAAAAAGCTTCGTGCAGCGCTCTCGACGCAAAGTCGATTAACCTTGACAGCTCGACGCTGCGGTATTATTAAAATATTACTGAGTTGAATAGGCTAACGCTTCCTAAAGATTTCCAGGACATTGTAATGGTCTATTGACTTTTATTTTCTCGTTTTTTCTTTATCAACAGAAGCTTTTTTTAAACCCACTCAATTATTCATAAAATTTAGCAAAATTAACTGCTTTTTTTTCCTTATCGTTAATGCGTTAAAATTAATTTTGTAAGGTGTTATATAAATTGTTAACGTCATATAATGTCGAATTTTGAAAACTCAACGCAGCGGTATTATTAAAATATTATTCAGTTAAACAGTCTAACGTTTCCCAAAGATTTCTAGACCATTTTAATATTCTAGCATTTTTTTTTCTTATCAAAATTAACAAAAAGCAGTTAATTTAGCAAAATTAACTGCTTTTTTTCCTCATCGTTATTGCGTTAAAATTAATTTTGTAAGGCGTTATATAAATTGTTAACGACATATAATGTCGAATTTTGAAAACTCAACGCAGCGGTATTTAAAAAATATTATTCAGTTAAACAGGCTAACGTTTCCCAAAGATTTCTAGACCATTTTAATATTCTAGCATTTTTTTTCTTATCAAAATTAACAAAAAGCAGTTAATTTAGCAAAATTAACTGCTTTTTTTCCCTCATCGTTATTGCGTTAAAATTAATTTTGTAAGGCGTTATATAAATTGTTAACGATATATAATGTCGAATTTTGAAAACTCAACGCAGCGGTATTATTAAAATATTATTCAGTTAAACAGGCTAACGTTTCCCAAAGTTTTCTAGACCATTTTAATATTCTAGCATTTTTTTTTCTTATCAAAATTAACAAAAAGCAGTTAATTTAGCAAAATTAACTGCTTTTTTTTCCTCATCGTTATTGCGTTAAAATTAATTTTGTAAGGCGTTATATAAATTGTTAACAACATATAATGTCGAATTTTGAAAACTCAACGCAGCGGTATTATTAAAATATTATTCAGTTAAACAGGCTAACGTTTCCCAAAGATTTCTAGACCATTTTAATATTCTAGCATTTTTTTTTCTTATCAAAATTAACAAAAAGCAGTTAATTTAGCAAAATTAACTGCTTTTTTTTCCTCATCGTTATTGCATTAAAATTAATTTTGTAAGGCGTTATATAAATTGTTAACGATATATAATGTCGAATTTTGAAAACTCAACGCAGCGGTATTATTAAAATATTATTCAGTTAAACAGGCTAACGTTTCCCAAAGATTTCTAGACCATTTTAATATTCTAGCATTTTTTTTCTTATCAAAATTAACAAAAAGCAGTTAATTTAGCAAAATTAACTGCTTTTTTTCCTCATCGTTATTGCGTTAAAATTAATTTTGTAAGGCGTTATATAAATTGTTAATGACATATAATGTCGAATTTTGAAAACTCAACGCAGCGGTATTATAAAAATATTATTCAGTTAAACAGGCTAACGTTTCCCAAAGTTTTCTAGACCATTTTAATATTCTAGCATTTTTTTTTTCTTATCAAAATTAACAAAAAGCAGTTAATTTAGCAAAATTAACTGCTTTTTTTTCCTCATCGTTATTGCGTTAAAATTAATTTTGTAAGGCGTTATATAAATTGTTAACGACATATAATGTCGAATTTTGAAAACTCAACGCAGTGGTATTTTAAAAATATTATTCAGTTAAACAGGCTAACGTTTCCCAAAGATTTCTAGACCATTTTAATATTCTAGCATTTTTTTTCTTATCAAAATTAACAAAAAGCAAACAAAATTTAGCAAAATTAACTGCTTTTTTTTCCTCATCGTTATTGCGTTAAAATTAATTTTGTAAGGCGTTATATAAATTGTTAACGACATATAATGTCGAATTTTGAAAACTCAACGCAGCGGTATTATTAAAATATTATTCAGTTAAACAGGCTAACGTTTCCCAAAGATTTCTAGGCCATTTTAATATTCTAGCATTTTTTTTTCTTATCAAAATTAACAAAAAGCAGTTAATTTAGCAAAATTAACTGCTTTTTTTCCTCATCGTTATTGCGTTAAAATTAATTTTGTAAGGCGTTATATAAATTATTAACGACATATAATGTCGAATTTTGAAAACTCAACGTAGTGGTATTTTCAAAATATTATTCAGTTAAACAGGCTAACGTTTCCCAAAGATTTCTAGACCATTTTAATATTCTAGCATTTTTTTTCTTATCAAAATTAACAAAAAGCAAACAAAATTTAGCAAAATTAACTGCTTTTTTTTCCTCATCGTTATTGCGTTAAAATTAATTTTGTAAGGCGTTATATAAATTGTTAACGACATATAATGTCGAATTTTGAAAACTCAACGCAGCGGTATTATTAAAATATTATTCAGTTAAACAGGCTAACGTTTCCCAAAGATTTCTAGGCCATTTTAATATTCTAGCATTTTTTTTTCTTATCAAAATTAACAAAAAGCAGTTAATTTAGCAAAATTAACTGCTTTTTTTCCTCATCGTTATTGCGTTAAAATTAATTTTGTAAGGCGTTATATAAATTATTAACGACATATAATGTCGAATTTTGAAAACTCAACGTAGTGGTATTTTCAAAATATTATTCAGTTAAACAGGCTAACGTTTCCCAAAGATTTCTAGACCATTTTAATATTCTAGCATTTTTTTTTCTTATCAAAATTAACAAAAAGCAGTTAATTTAGCAAAATTAACTGCTTTTTTTCCCTCATCGTTATTGCGTTAAAATTAATTTTGTAAGGCGTTATATAAATCGTTAACGACATATAATGTCGAATTTTGAAAACTCAACGCAGCGGTATTATTAAAATATTATTCAGTTAAACAGGCTAACGTTTCCCAAAGATTTCTAGACCATTTTAATATTCTAGCATTATTTTTTCTTATCGAAATTAACAAAAAGCAGTTAATTTAGCAAAATTAAATTTTGAAAACTCAACGTAGAGTTATTTTGAAAATATTATTCAGTTAAACAAGCGAACGTTTCCCAAAGATTTCTAAACCATTTTAATATTCTACCATTTTTTTCTTTTACTAGTTTTTTTATTTTTTACTCGATTATTTATAAAATTTGTCAATATTAACTACATTTTTTTGTACCGGTATTACATTACAAATTATTTTATAAGTCGTATACATTTTTTATGTGATATAATTACTCATATTGACGACTCCATTATTTAATTGTTTATAAAATTTAACAACATTAGTTGCATTTTTTCATAACGCTAGTGCGTTACAAATTATTTTGTAAGTGGTTATTAAATTGCTAATAAATATGGAAACTGAATAAAAATCTTTATGCTTTTTAATTCGCAGAGTGCCCAGCGTCCGAAGATGGAATGGAGAGATTCGCCTGTCCGACACCAGACCGAATGGGCAGATATCGGTGTATCGACGATCACGTATTATGCGACGGTTTCATCGATTGCCCAGCGGCCGAAGACGAGGATAGGCAAGACTGCATGTTCTATAAAACTGTGAGTATATACGATTAATATTACAGCTATACAGTACTCCTCTACCTGGTGTATCGTGTACAGTTGTACCCTCACTTGTCCGCCGCCATTATATCAATCTTGATCAGAATACAAGCTATTACGGCATAGAATAACGTTTTATTATTAAAGTGAATTGTCGTCGAAATTGATAAGAGTTATAATAACGATAAAGGCGACGTCATGTCTTCATTATACAATGTGCTATGTTTTATATATTTCCTTTTATATATTTCGGTTAGCGTATAAAAATAATTAGCTTAATGTCATTAGGCGAGAGACACTTAAATATCAAGGGCCCGTGGTTTGATATCATTGATAGAAATTAAAATACGGAAAGTTCCCATCGTTAATGCGAGACGCAAAATTGTTCAATCATCTAACGAAACTTACATTTTTTTTTTTGCAAACTGAGATATCGGAATAAAATTTATCTCCCGGTGTATTTTTTTTAAATTATTCTATAATGTATAGAAAATTATAAACATGTTGAAAAAAATAATTACTGAAATCAAATGCATATTTAATGCAATAACTCTGATAATAAGTTTTTTTTTTTTTTTGAAGATGTCATTTGTTTAAATACAATTGATTTTTTTAGAACAAACTTAAGCTGGTTAAATCAATGAATTTAAATTCATTGAAATACATGATGTCTTCATAGCGAAGAATTATTTTATGAAACAAAAAATGAACTATTGGAAAAAATATTACCATGATTTCAGCATTTTTTTCGCTCAGTGCAGTAAAAGTATTTTCATTCTTTATTATCTACAATGAAAAAATACCGTAATTTTATCGCAGATATTTAAACCTGTTCTTGGAAAAATATGTATATAATACATGTATATTCAATATTTTTTGTCTAATCAAAGTCTTATCAAAGCAAAATAATAATATGGGACAAACGTGTTTAAACAAATGATGTACTTACTAGTTTTGAAGAAGTTGAAACTTTAAGATAGGATATCCAAAAGTTACATTGTCGTCATAATAACTTACCTGAGGAACATAAAATAAACAACTATGATATAAAATTTAATGTAAAATATAATCATTTTTAGTGTACTTCATACTTACTTGGTATATTTTATGTATTTTGTGTATCAAGGATAGACTGCTACTCGGCCTTTAAGTGGCATGTAGCAGTCTATCATCTCTGATAGCAATTTCTTAAGGGAAAGGAGTCAGGTAAAAAAAATTGATTTTGGAAATTCAATATCCTCCAAATCCTATTGCATGTTAAAATGCCCAACGCACTATATTGTTGGTAATCGATGAAAGGATTTTTTTACTGTTGTCTGACTTGCATATGCTTTTCAATATTATCTTAAGCAAAGTTCTTAGGTTTTCCATTCTGCGCATGATTCAGATCAAACTACTAGGCAGATTGAAATGGTTGATGTCTCATTTTCTTCCTCATGAAACGATACACCGGCTAAATAGAGCAAATGTTAATAAAAGGTTATATTTTTTAAGTGACATAATTATTAATAAATAAATATTATGCTTTTTTCTAAATCAGTGATTAACTTTGCTTTCAGAATGAAAAAATAATAATTTGCTCTATTTAGCCAGTGTATCTTTTCATGAAGAAGAAAGTCAGACGTCACCCATTCCAATCTGCCTAGTAGTTTGATCTGAATCATGCGCAGAATAGAAAACTTAAGAACTTTACTTAAGAAAATATTGAAAATCATATGCAAGTCAGATTACAGTAAAAAATCCTTTCATCGATTACCAACAATATAGTGCATTGGGCATTTTTATATGCAATAGGATTTGGAGGATATTGAATTTCCAAAATCAATTTTTTTGACCTGACTCCCTCTCCTTAACAAGAAATCTGTTTTGCTTCCTCATAGAGGAAGCTTTGTTTTAGTGAAATTTTTTTTTTCGTGATTTTCATGTCAGAACACTCAGAATGGTCTAAAACGTCGAGAAAAGTGGTTTAGAAAAAATGTCTGTATGTGTGTGTGTGTGTGTGTATGCGTATGTGCACAATTTTTTGTTAGCACGATAGCCGTCGCAATTTTTAAGATATCGGGCTTAAATTTGAACCACGAGTAAACCATCGTTAAACAAGGTATGGGGTTGAATTTGGAGTTAATCCATCAAGGTGTTCAAAAGTTATGGCATTTTGAATTTTTTGGAGAATGTCAGCTCAGGCTCTAACTCCCGCAATTTTTATGATATCCGGGTTAAACTTGAACCAGAAGTGGACTGTTATCAAATAGTGTTTGGGATTAAATTTGATGTCAATCCGTTATGGGGTTCACAATTTATGGCATTTAAAAATTTTTTGACATTTTTTGTTCGTGCTCTAACTCCCACAATTTTTATGATATCCGGCTTAAACTTGGACCAGAAGTGGACTGTTATCAAATAGTGTTTGGGATTAAATTTGATGTCAATCCGTTATGGGGTTCACAATTTATGGCATTTAAAATTTTTTTGTCATTTGTTGTTCGTGCTCTAACTCCCGCAATTTTTATGATATCCGGCTTAAACTTGGACTAGAAGTGGACTGTTATCAAATAGTGTTTGGAATTAAATTTGATGTCAATCCGTTATGGGGTTCACAATTTATGGCATTTTAAAATTTTTTGACATTTTTTGTTCGTGCTCTAACTTTTGCAATTTTTAAGATATTGGGCTCAAATTTGGTCCACAAGTGGACTGTTATTAAATAAAGTTTGGGAGTGAATTTGACGTCAATCCATTAAGGGGTTTAAAATTTATGGCATTTTGCTTTTTTTGTTCGTGCTCTAACTTCGGCAATTTCTAAGATATCGTGCTCAAATTTGGTCCACAAGTAGAGTGTGGGCAAACTAAGCATCAGTTCGAATCTGGCGAGAATCTGTCAAGGGGTTCAAAACTAATGCCATTTAAAATTTTTCTAAAAGAAGGCTGCAAAGTACAACTTTGCAAATTGCTTCCTCATTATTGTTGGATTTTTACAAAGCTTCCTCTATGAGGAAGCCAAAATAGATGAACATGCTTCGTCATAGAGGTAGATTTGTAAAAATCCAACAATAATGAGGAAGCAATTTGCAAAGTTCTACTTTGCAGCTTTTTTTAATTTGCAATGAAAAAATGTAGAAAATTCGAAATATGAGAATTAAAGAGATTTGTAACTGAATTACGTGATATTATAAATGAATTCGTATAAAAGTAAATCATATGAAGGGTTTTTGGTGCTACACTTTTCGTAAATAGATTTTTATGGGGAATACTAGATCTCCTGAATCCTAAATAAGATTTTTATTCTCTCCTATGATTCTGCTTATATATTTTTTTATTGCAAAAGCCTAGATACGCTTTACATTCTCTATCTAGATTTTTTACGATATCATACTGCATAGATTTTAGATTTTATCCTATAGCCTTACGTCAAATTTATATTCTAGCCGAGAATAAGAAATCGCTTTTTTAGTGTGGAACGCGCGCGAGGAAACGATATATTCGTGTTCATCCCTCCAGTTTGAATGTCGCATTGAATATACGATCCCACTTTTAAAAATAAATCATAACGATATGTAATTTATCTTCCTTGTAGAAAAAGTTTTGTTTTGCATGCAAAAATTTGTTGCAAAAGTTTTGATACCACTCAAAATCTTCTAAATTATTCAAAACGAGAATTAGGCTCGATGTGTGTGTGTATGTACCACCATAACTCGTGAATTACTCGATCGAATCATTTGTAATTTTAATGACATATACAGTGATATCCAATGTATGCGTGGTACACATTTTATAAAAATCGGTTCAAGCATTATGATTTTATGTGATTTTTGTTTTCTTCAATAACTTCAATAAATTACCTGCTATCGAACTAAAAATTAGCATGAAACTATAGATAATGTAAAGTGATCTTTGATATTAAATAGCCAAATCGATAAAGCGGTTCTAATTTTAATTAGGGTTAAAAAAAATGACTTTATTATATCTTTCGCAAAACTGAATGTAACAAGCACAATTTGTTTACGTAAACGAAACAATGTTCAGTAGTGTTAGATATCTAATTTGGTAAAGATCGTTCGACGGGATTTTTGTTTATTATTTTTGATTATCAAAATTTCGCCAAAATCCAATTTATTTTTTAATTTATTTAAACAAGGATGCAAAGTACAATTTCGAACATTGCTACCTCATAAATTTTCACTTTTTATAAAATAATGAAGAATTAATTCTGATTGCATTGTTTTTTAATTCATGTATTAGTTCCTTTTAAAATTATTGCGTTTGTAATAATTCTCGTCTCGTTTTCATTTTCTTTCCACAGACAAAGGCACAAATTTTTTACGCAACGGACACAATGTCCAACAATATTAGATATCCAATTTAGTAAAGATCGGTCGAAGTTATTTTTATACGAATTTAAATTTTTATTAATTATTTCTGGATTATCAAAATTTGGGTAAAGTGCAGTTTAAAAAAATGTTAAACAAGGATGCAAAATACAACTTTACATATTGCTTCCTCATAAGTTTTCGCTTTTTACAAAGCGTCCATGGGAAACACAAAATCGATTAACATAATTCCTCATGAAGAGAAGTAGTTTTTCAAAAAGCAAAAAAATAATGAAGAATCAATGGACAAGCTTCTAATTGCATTGTTTTTTAATTCACATATTAGTTCCTTTTAAAACTATTGCATTTGTAATAATTCTCGTCTCGTTTTCGATTTTTTTCCACAGACAAAGGCACAAATTTTCTACGTAACGGAAACAATGTCCAGTAATATATTAGATATGTAATTTAGTAAAGATCGTTCGAAGTTTTTTTATACGAATTTAAATTTTTGTTAATTATTTCTGGATTATACAAATTTTTCTAAAATGCAGTTTAACAAATTTTTAAACAAGAATGCAAAATACAACTTTACATAATGCTTCCTCATGGAGGGAAGTAGCTTTTAAAAAAGCAAAAAAAAAAATTAAGAATCAATGTACATCGTTCTAATTGCATTGTTTTGCTTCCTCATAGAGGAAGCTTTGTTTTCATGAAAAAATTTTTTTTCGAGATTTTCACGCCAGTATGCTTAGAATTGTCCAAAATGTCGGTAAAAGTGGTTTAGAAAAAATGTCCGTATGTATGTGTGTGTGTGTGTGTGTGTATGTGTCCTGGGCTCCGAAAATTCGATGAACTATTACTAAGTAACCGTTCGAGTGATATGGCTCAAATTTGGCACGCGAGTGGAGTAGTTGCCCCTCTTTGAATGTTGAAATTTTTGAAAAACAAAAATCAGCCATTTTGATTTTATGGTACTTTTAATTTTTTGAAAAAAGGGCGTGGTCGCTCTAACTTTCGTAAAAATTAGACGATTTTGCTAAATAGTTGTTTATAAATAAATATACATTCAATGTTGTTTGGCATTGCATTTGGGTGAAATCGGTAAAGCGGTTCAGATTTTATAGATGTTTGAATTTTTCGAAAAAAAATCATTTTTTTTTTTTAAATCACGTCGAATTTCACCAATTTAACCGAAATGTTTTACAGACGAAAAGGAACATGCAGCTATGCCAAGTACCAAATTTGACGATGATCGGTAAAATGGTTCAGATTTTACGACATTTTGAAATTTACAAAAAAAAAAACGATTTTCGCTCTAGCATCAGCAAAAGTTGATAATGCGAGATAAAAGTTTGTACTCAATGGAAATAAGAATGTAAAGTAGAACTTTACACATTGCTTCACATATAATTGTTATTTTTAAAATTTATAATGACCGCTTGTCCCAAAATAGAATTGCTCATAACTGTCGAACGGCGTGACGAATCGAGATGAAAATTTACACAACAAGGATGCAAAGTAGAACTTTACACATTGCTTCCTCATTATTTTTCGCTTTTTACAAAGCTTCCTCTATGAGGAAGCCAAAATTGAATTACGTACTTCCTCATAGAGGTAGCTTTGTAAAAAGCGAAAAATAATAATGTGCTAAGTAGTTGCCCCTCTTTGAATGTTGAAATTTTTGAAAAAGAAAAATCAGCCATTTTGATTTTATGGTACTTTTAATTTTTTGAAAAGAGGGCGTGGTCGCTCTAACTTTCGTAAAAATTAGACGATTTTGCTAAATAGTTGTTTATAAATAAATATACATTCAATGTTGTTTGGCATTGTATTTGGGTGAAATCGGTAAAGCGGTTCAGATTTTATAGATGTTTGAATTTTTCGAAAACAATCATTTTTTTTATAAATCACGTCGAATTTCACCAATTTAACCGAAATGTTTTACAGACGAAAAGGAATATGCAGCTATGCCAAGTACCAAATTTGACGATGATCGGTAAAATTGTTCAGATTTTACAACATTTTGAAATTGACAAAAAAAAAAACGATTTTCGCTCTAGCATCAGCAAAAGTTGATAATGCGAGTCAAAAGTTTGTACTCAATGGAAATAAGAATGCAAAGTAGAACTTTACACATTGCTTCATATATAATTGTTATTTTTTTAAATTTATAATGACCGCTTGTCCCAAAATAGAATTGCTCATAACTCTCGAACGGCGTGACGAATCGAGATGAAAATTTGCACAACAAGGATGCAAAGTGGAACCTTGCACATTGCTTCCTCATTATTTTTCGCTTTTTATAAAGCTTCCTCTATGAGGAAGCCAAAATTGAATAACATACTTCCTCATAGAGGTAGCTTTGTAAAAAGCTAAAAATAATGACGAAGCAATGTGCAAGGTTCTACTTTACATCCTTGTTTTAATTCATATATATTAGTTCATCTAAAAACTATTGCATTTGTAATAATTCCCATCTCGTTTTTCTTTTATTTTCGCAGACAAAGGCACATCTGGACGTTCTAGCGGACGCACTTCTACGATGGGCGAGAGGCCGCTAATTCTCCAATACGACACATTGACTATCAACACATCCGACTCATTACTTCGATATCCTGACGACCACCCCGAGTCCTACCTCATAACTTTGTTTCCAACAGAAAAACAAACAACAACAACAGAGCCAACCAACAACACGAATCTGAGCAAACGAAAAAAAAAAACCGACAGGAACTTGTCGTCGATCCATCGATCCGCTCGCTGAATCGTTTTTAAATCGCAGTTCCTTTACTCTCGTCACGTGCAACACTGTGTACCACAAATGTACTACGGATCGCTGCAACTTTGACGACATCGCCAATTCACTCATCAAAAACCCTCCAGCCAGCACACACACGATCTAGGGAGCTCGAGGGGCCCAATTGTGCGCGCGAATTCGAGATTATGAACTCGACAAGGACGAACCATCCACCGAACAAAGTCACGAACGCGAGGAAGAAGAGCCAAACTCGAATGAAACGACAAAAAAAAAAAAAAAAAAAAGAAAATGAGAAGAATCGAATGACACGCGAGGAAGCCAACATGATGTACACACGCTGAAGCAGTATGGATTTGAAGATTACGTAGCTTTCGATCTCAGAGTCGTTATGTCAATTCTATATAACTTAGCATAGTTTTATCGCCGCGTGTTATTTATTATGCAAATCGCCGATATTTTTCGGAAGTTCTCATCAGACGACTTTGAAGCATATAAGTTTAATGACGTTAAATCGTTTTTATTATCTCTTTTCTCTGAAAAAAAAAGAAGCTGAAATTCGTCTCAGTACCTCCGAAAAATTGATGCCTTACGACGAGATTAAAATTGGGATTTACCTTCGAATATGCTACATGAAAAAGAAAAAAAAATTAAACGACTGCGAAAATTAAGTTCGACTTGACTAGCCAAAGTAAAGAAACCTGCATTTTTGGAGACAAAACTTTTAAAAAGTTGCGAAAAAAATTCTCGACAAACTTGCGACTGCTAAAATGAATATTTGAAATTGCGTTTTTTCGGCTCCTCTCGAGAGTAAAATAACGCAGTTTCATTCGTATTCACCAATAGTCTCAATTGTTTAGATTGGGAATATCATTAAAATATATTTGCAGGTTAAACTATAGCTTCGAAAATTAAAAAAACAAATAAACACTTTCGTAGAAAATGCGTGAAACAAGTTGAATATTTGAAGTCGCTATCTTTCGGCTCTCTTCGAGAGTGAATTATTGCAACTTCATTCGAATTCACTCACATTAACGATTTTTCGTCAATAAATATATTTGCACGTTTAACAAGAGCTTCGAAGGAAGAATTTGAAAAAAAAAACGAATACAATTTCGTTGGAAATGCTTCAAGGAATTACGACTGACAGATTGAATATTTGTAATTGCATTCTTTCGGCTCTCTTTGATACCGAAACATCGCAATTTCATTTATATTCACTCGTAACCACGATAGATTTAATTGAGATGAACAGATTTTTCAGAAAAAACCAAATACGATATTCGGAGCTTTTAACGAGAATTCGAAAGGGCCGAACAGATTTCGCTCGACTGCCACTCAAGTGGAACACGAGAAAGAGATAGCCGTTAACTGTCAGGACGGTCGGTTAAACGAACGTATTCCGATTACAGGCACCGCGCGTGAAACCGATCGTGCTGTTACTCTTTTACCGTCGTTCTAAACGAGCGGTTGTCGGGTGCGAATTCGTTCGTAAATCACTGCTCGTCAGGTGCAATTCGAGCCGAGATACAACACACGTTGATATTGTCCAGCAGCGACTGGTATTATCTCAGGAAGAAAAAAAAAAGCAGCCCTCGGATTTGTTCCTTTCAATCAAGTCGATTAGTGGAAACGATTTTACGCAAATATTATTTTCGCAGCGCTGTCAAAAATATTTCGAAAATAATTATACTTTTATGAGAAGCATTTACGCACAAATTGGAATACAACTATTAAGCCACATTAATTCTCTAACGCCATTTTTATTAAATATCTTCTTTCCAATCTAAAAATTCTGATCAAATTTCATGACTCGCGAATTATGGATACTGAAAAAAGATTTTCAAACAAAATTACATATGTATATGTAATTGGTATGAAAATTTAAAAAGTAGAATTATCGAAAGTCACATTATCCAAATATTTTGATACAGAAGAGTGTCGATAAGTTTTTTCACTTGCATATTTAACATAATTTATTGAACTTGTTGTGTAATGTACCAACTTATGCATAAATGCTTCCCCTACACTGTTTAAAATATTTTTTATGAAAATTAATACTCTATACAGGAAGTATTTTTTGTTAGTAGAAAAAAAAATGTAATATACTAGTCACGCTATAAAAGACATGTTTATTACATAAGTACTTAAATTTTACGTTAAATTACATCTAATACGCGTTATCTGCGAAAAAAAAATTCCAACACAGTGTTATTAATAATCGAAATATTTTGAACAGTGTGAAACTACATTAATTTTCATAAAAAGCATTCCCATAAATTTAGCAATTCGTATAATTTTAAGAAAACAATGCATTAAGTGCAGGTTTTTTAATTAAATATTTTGACCGAGTGAGAAATCGAGTTGGAAGCGTACATCGTAGATATGAGTTAATGGGCCGAAATTTCGTATAAAAGATTCTGCAGGAGATAGGGTATCCGGCAGTTATCGCGTAGAGCTCGCATAGAGTATCCAGAGGTTTCGAAGCTCAGGTTGTTCCATTCGATCGACGTCGATATTTGGCAAACTTCCCCAACGAGTCAGAGAAAGATGAGCGAAATATATATATATATGTATATATATTTCTCTCTCTTTCTCTTTTGCTTGGCGGTCTACCAAATTCTCCTTTGCCCGTAATATTCGCCAGGGCGAATCCCCCATCAATTGATTTTCTTTTACGTAACAACACGGTTACCGAGAGAATCCCCGGAGGAGGCAACGACCGCGTTTCGATTGGGTTCGCGGAAGCAGAAACTCCGGCGATATGTAGTCGGTAACACGCGGCGATTTACGTTTGAAAACTCAGCAATGTTCGATTATATCTTACGTGTACGTAAGTCTCTGTGTAACTATGTAAGTCCCAAAAAGGGGATATATGTATATATGTATTATACATATATACGTAGTTACATAAAGGCAATGGTATACGCGCATCGTGTCGAAAGAGATATAGAGAGAGAAACGTTCAATTTGCGAGAACGAAACTTGGTCTTAAACTCGTGAGAATAATTCTCGAGAGGTTTCCCCAAAAGATTCAGTCGCGTTCATTCAAGTTTATCCACTGACTCGATCGGCTTGGGATCTCTCGTGCATATACACACGTCCCATCCGAAATCTAAACTGAAACTATCCCTTTGGTGAAGCAAACTTTTTCGTTTCGTCGTCGTCGTCTTCGTCGTCAAGCGTAAATACGTAAATTCGTCCTCCGACTAAGAGGGACACTAACAAATTCTCTTTATCTTTTCGCATTCGTTCCTGTTTTTACTTCTCGTCGTCGAACAAACTTTTATTCATTCAATCGTAATCAAAAAAATTCGTTCCTCAAAAGGTTTCTCCGTTTGTGATAGTTTCGTTATTACCAAAAGTCGTATCCAAGGAAATTTGGGTGAAAAACATAGAAATTTTGTTAGGGTTTGTCATTTTATTTATTGCCAAGGAAAATAACAGATATTGGATTATTGAATTATACGTAATTACCATTTTTTCTTAACGTATGAAGAGATATAATTTTTTTTTAAATGTATATTTATAGAGACTTGAGAAAATGTATCAATGGTCTCTATCTTGAAACGAGGTTCGTGCACCACTTCCAAATCCGTTCAATTCTAATGCATTATTCCGTATCTCGAAAATACAGTTATTCGCAGTGCATCTGCTTGTAATTTGAATGGGTCGTGTGAACGAATCGATTAAACGTGCCGTCTTAATTTAGCTCGCGTAATTCGGTGCTGCTAAAGATCGAAGTATCAGATGCTATGTCGAGATACGTGATCTATAAGCGTCGTGACACGATTTCGATATTTCGGAGTCGACAAAACTCGTGCAATTGCTGCGATGGAATTCTAATTAAATCTCAATGGAAAAAAAGCCAAAAAAAAAACGCAATAAAATCTATTTAAAAAAAAAACGTGTCAATATCACAATTTTATTGAAATGATGATTGTTCGCTTAATCCTATAATCGTACGTAATTGTAATACTTATCTAAAAGATTCACGTGACTGAATCGTTGACGTCGATATATGGATCTCGATATTATTCGGTGGCTATTATATTTGCTGTTCACTTCTAAGCATATATAAATTATCGTGTGTAAACAAAGATGAAGAAACAAACAAAAAACAACAAAAAATAAATAAACAAAGAAAAAAGTAAAAAAATTTTATCTACGTTCTGTCAATTTGCCAAATTCGTAAAAATCATTCGACGTTGCCGAAACGACCCAAACACAATTTGCGAGATTTCGCGATAAGATCATCTAGAGATAAATTATATTTCATGATTTTTTGCGCACAATGCGCGGGGATATTGTCGGTTGAACCCAGGAGGCTGGATCGATTGGGGAAATGAGGCAGTTTTGTGGGAACTTTTTGAAAAAAAAATTTATTATACGTATTTTGAATCGAAGAAGACGAATTTCTGTGGATACGCAGCACGGGCGTTGGGCGGAGTTTTATATACTATACGTACTACATTATTATACATATATGTGTATATATATATATATTATATATACAAACATTAATCGTGAAAATACTCTCGCCCATCCTGAGCCACCCGGATATGCGATAGCCAAGATATATCGTTATTAAACAAATGTAATTGTCAATTAAACTCAACTCGCGATATTGCAAATTAAAGTTTCGTCTCCATGGCGAAGACACGCGAATTAATTCGGTCGATGGTTCTCTCGAATCTGCTATCTCCGCGATACCATGGGTTCCTCTCTTCGTATCCGCGCCATTGTACGCATCGATATACGCAAGAATAATTGACTATTATCGAATGAATCGCTTCTAAATATTCGTCGCAAATAGAGTTTAAGACTTTTTCTTCGAATAATACGTTGTCCTCTTGATTGGAATCTCTTACGTGTCGCGAACACTTAATCGGTATTATTATTATATAATAAAAATAATAATTCCATCGCTCAATATAACGTGTTACTCGACTCGAAAAATTTGGAGACAAGTGTTGGCGTTAAGCACCGTTCAAAAAAAGTCAGGGCCAAATTTTTTCTTGTTATTATATATTATTATATTATATCTCAATTATTTATCTTAACTTAATGAATTAATTAAATGTAAGAAAACAAAATGACAAACCTTTAGAAAACATTAAAGTTATAGCTTCGATCGACAATTTTCTTTTTTTCTTAACACGTTTTTTTTTTAATTCTTGAATTTTGTCTCATTAAAAAAAAAGCAAGGCGAGACCATAAGACGACGAAATGACTAAACCACGTTACGGACTGTTCCCTATCCCTACGAAAAAATTCCAAATGACCTCAAGCACCGCACTCGAGGTACGACAAAATTTCACGAATTAAATACAAAGTTGACGACAATGAAAAAAAATATATGAAAAAAAGCCCAAAGCAAGATAATGACGATGAATTTAGAAAAAAAAATAAAAAAAATAAAACAGAATAAGAAGAATAAAGAGGGAGAAGAAATAAAAAGAAACCACAATTTCGATTGTAACTCGACTGTTCGATACTACGTTAGTTCGAGTCGATTGGGACTCCGACTATAGCATAGAGTGTAGGTTTATATACCTAAATCAAGTTCGATCGTGTAAGTTACACAAAGATCAGGGTTCGATCAGGCTTTCCATTTAACATGGCCGCTCGCTTATTAGATGGAAGTTTGAGGATTGTAGTCGATGGTTCGTCGTTAGTCGGATTAGGATAGAGCTCCTGTACGCAGCTCCTATTGCGATTGGTGTAAATAAAAAAAAACACACACACACACATACAAAACATTGAAAAAAAACAAAGCAAAAAGCAGTATAAGATGAGGATGAAAAAACAAACATATAGTCGTGAGTCTATCGATTCTTGTATTTCATCCGATTGCTATATATATATATACATAAATAAATAAATAAATATATATATATTTATATGTACACATATATAAATATATATGTATATTATTATAACGGTATACTACTATTATTATCATTACTATTATTACATCTTATACTTTTTCATGGAATTCGATATGCCGTATATAGTGAACTCTATGTACTTATGTATATATATTTATCTTCGTTAGCGTTTTTTTTTTTTATTTATTTATTTTTTTTTTCTTTATTTTTGTAAAAAAGAACAAAAGAACCGCACGCTACTTTCGGCTTACTAGATGCGGTGGGGTGGTGCGAATAAACCGGAGGGAGCTATAACGGCAGACAAAGTAGATACGGAAAAAGAGCCTAAAGGATTGAAGAGAGCTTCGCTCGTAGTCGCGATACGTTTCCGGGGATGCACCGCGCGGTGCCCAAGTTTCCATACAGTTTTCCTCCCGCCCTCTCTTTACCTCCTCTTAACCAAATCCTTTCTCCACGCGCCATATAACTTTGCGCACGATATACATGTCATGTGGATACGTACGAGTGAGACACAAAAAAGAATGGGGGAAAAATAAAAATAAAACGCCAGGGGATTTATACTGCGAACTCAGCATTCGTGGCTCGAGGGAGGAGAAGGCCAGTCGTGGAAAGTCATTGGGGCTGCGAGGCCCCCTCGATAACATCCACCGAGAGAGTTTAAAACTCGCTTAAGGATGTACGAGCTGTACATTCCAGCCAAACCCGAGAAAGTATCAGAGAAATTTTTGCCACACTTCTCGATACGATTAAAATTTCAACAACATCAAGCATGGGCTGAAAATATCAATTTTCCATAACAATGATTCCAAAATGTTATTGACATAATGATGAAAAAAAAATTCGACCTAAAAACAAAAACCTAATGTTTTTTGTTTTTTCGAATGAAAATTATTCGTTCATTTTTCAGAATGCATATGATTTTTTTGGTAATTTTGCAATTTTGTTTTTATTTTGAAAGTGATTTAAGAATAACGAATTTTTTCTATGTGGTTGTCATAAAACCACCCATTACACCCAAGAAGTGTCCGGACGATTCATCAAGTAAATTCGCAAATACAGCTCAAATATTTTAAAAAAATGCCATTTTCAAAAACTTTATCAAAATTTTTTTAAAGATTAATTTGTTAATAGCATTACGGTTTTTGCGATTGTAATTTCAACAATGTCAAACATATGCTGAAAATATTAACTTTGCATAATAATGATTCCAAAATGTTATTGACATAATGATGAAAAAAAAATTGTTTAATAAATCACCCGTCAACCTAATGTTTTTGTTTTTTCGAATGAAAATTATTTGTTCATTTTTCTGAATGCATATGATTTTTTTGGTAATTTGGCAATTTTGTTTTTATTTTGAAAGTGATTCAAGAATAACGAATTTTTTCTATGTGTTTGTCATAAAACGACCCATTACACCCAAGAAGTGTCCGGACGATTCATCAAGTATATTCGCAAATACAGCTCAAACATTTTTTAAAAATGCCATTTTCAAAAACTTTATCAACATTTTTTTTAAGATTAATTTGTTAATAGCATTACGATTTTTGCGATTGTAATTTCAACAAAGTCAAACATATGCTGAAAATATTAACTTTGCATAATAATGATTCCTAAATGTTATTGACATAATGATGAAAAAAAATTGTTTAATAAATCACCCGTCAACCTAATGTTTTTGTTTTTTCGAATGAAAATTATTTGTTCATTTTTCTGAATGCATATGATTTTTTTGGTAACTTTGAATTTTTGTTTTTATTTTGAAAGTGATTCAAGAATAACGAATTTTTTCTATGTGGTTGTCATAAAACCACCCATTACACCCAAGAAGTGTCCGGACGATTCATCAAGTAAATTCGCAAATACAGCTCAAACATTTTTTAAAAATGCCATTTTCAAAAACTTTATCAAAATTTTTTTAAAGATTAATTTGTTAATAGCATTACGGTTTTTGCGATTGTAATTTCAACAATGTCAAACATATGCTGAAAATATTAACTTTGCATAATAATGATTCCAAAATGTTATTGACATAATGATGAAAAAAAATTGTTTAATAAATCACCCGTCAACCTAATGTTTTTGTTTTTTTTCGAATGAAAATTATTTGTTCATTTTTCTGAATGCATATGATTTTTTTGGTAATTTTGAATTTTTGTTTTTATTTTGAAAGTGATTCAAGAATAACGAATTTTTTCTATGTGTTTGTCATAAAACCACCCATTACACCCAAGAAGTGTCCGGACGACTCATCAAGTAAATTCGCAAATACAGCTCAAACATTTTTTAAAAATGCCATTTTCAAAAACTTTATCAAAATTTTTTTAAAGATTAATTTGTTAATAGCATTACGGTTTTTGCGATTGTAATTTCAACAAAGTCAAACATATGCTGAAAATATTAACTTTGCATAATAATGATTCCAAAATTTCTTTACAAAATGATGACAAATTTAAAAAAAATAAATGAAGCCCGTCAACCTAACGTTTTTCTTTTTTCGAATGAAAATTATTTATTTTCATTCGATTTGATTCGATTCGATTATTTTTTTCCGAATACATATAATTTTTTTTTTCAGAATTTTGAATTTTTTTATTTTTTTTTTGTTTTAAATAATGCGTGAGGAATAAGGAATTTTTTATATGTGTTTATCATAAAACCACCGATTACATCCAAGACATGTCCGGACGATTGATCAAGTAAATTCACAAATACAGCTCAAATTTTTTTTTTTTCAATTCCATTTTCAAAAACTTTATCAAAATTAAAAAAAACATTAATTTGTTCTTAGCATTTCGGTGTTTGCGATTAAAATTTCAATAAAATTAAGCATGCGCTGAAAATATTAACTTTGCATAATAATGATTCCAAAATGTTCATAACAAAGTGATGAAAATTAATAAATAAAAATAAACCCCCGTTAACCTAACGTTTCTCTTTTTTCGAATGAAATTTATTTATAAATTTTTCAAAATACATAAAATTTTTTTCAGAATTTGAATTTTTTTTTTATTTTGAAAAATGCGTAAAGAATAATGAAAAAATTTTCTATGTGTTTGTCATAAAACTACCCATTACATCCAGACGATTGATCGAGTAAATTCGCAAATACAGCTCAACCACAAAAAAAATGGAATTTTCAAAAATGTCATCAACACTTTTGTCCTGAATTTGTTGATAGCATTTCGGAATTATAATTCTGAAAAATCGATCTTTTCAGTACCTTCTACAAGTCTGATTTTTTTCAGATTTTTATCCCATCGAGAAGTGTTTGAAATCTTCTCTGAAACTCACGTTTGATGGGACTGTACCTTTCGTACATCCTTAAGCCCGCCGCGCCCTTTCTTTCTTTTTCTCACTCTCTTTCTCACTCGCGAAAAGGATAATTTGAAAAACAGTCACACAGTCACTCGGGCATACTGTAAAAGAGACCGGGAGAATGTAGCGACGAGATGGGCTGGATATTAAGGCGAAATGGAGTGAGAAGCGAGAGATCTCTTGGCGCACAGAGCCACCGCCACTAGCAAGCAACATTGCCTCCCGACATCATTGCGAAAATCTTCTACGGGTCGCTCGAAGTAATGATGTGCTTCCTCGCGAATAGTGCCGTTTCCCACTGAGATATATAGAGTGAAAGAGTCTAGGCCGTGAGTGAGAAAGAGAGAAACAGAGAGTGGCATATATACATTTATATATATATATATGTATGTATATATATAGAGGTCAACGACCTCGTCTCGCGATCCAGGTCTCGCGGCGAAGCGTGCAAGAAAAGCCGTCGCGCGGGGCAGGCGTTTCGACTCAATGGACATTGCCATCATACAGAGTACATACATATGCATACATGTAGCCCGGTACATGGCGTATATAGATACCGAAACATATATGGGTCATTCCATAACAAGTGGGTCATTCATTTGCCATCATTCCTATTTTTCTGTAGTTTGCGAACATAATAATGGAAATGCTGAGTGAAATGTTGAGAAAAATCGGAATGGCTTGTCTCAGCAAAACAAAAAAAAATCATTACTTTATTTTGTCAAAAAATTTTTTTATTGAAAAGTACATTCAAAAACTTAAACTGTTAAGTTTAAGTTATTGAATGTACTTTTTATACAGGAACAAATTTTTTGTATGGTCGATAATTTTGAATATACAGAGAATTGAAAAAAATGAAATAACTAAAAATCGGTACTAAATTTTGGGCAAATCATAAGTGTGAAAATTGGGAATTTATTTGTGGATGTTCGGGATACTCTAAGCAACTTTTGAAAAAATTTTAAAGATTTTTTGCGAACATGCTAAATTTGGGAAGCATAATAATGGAAATTCTATGAAATTTAAAAAAATATTACTTTATTATTTCAAAAATCGGCGGAAATTTTTTCTGAGCGGCTATGGAAATTTTTTTATTAAAAAGTACATTCAAAAACTGAAGCTTTATACAGAATCTAATTTTTTGTATAATCTGTAACTTTGAATATACAGCGAATTGAAAAAAAAAAATGAAATAACAAAAAATCGGTATTAAATTTTGGGCAAACCATAGGTGCTAAAATTGTGAAATAATTTATGGATGTTCGTGATACTCTAAACAACTTTTGAAAAAATTGTGAAGACTTTTTAGCGAACATGCTAAATTTGTTTAGCATAATAATGGAAATTCTCTGAAATTGTGAGAAAAAACTTTATTTTTTCAAAAAAATGCCGGAAATTTTTTTTAAGCTGCTATGGAAATTTTTTAAATTAAAAACTACATTCAAAAACATAAACTTTATACAGAAACAAATTTTTTGTGTGATCGGTAATCTTGAACATGCAGCGAATTGAAGAAAATGAAAGAACAAAAAATCGGTATTAAATTTTTGGCAAATCATAGGTGCTAAAATAGTGAAACTATTTATGGATGTTCGTGATACTCTAAACAATTTTTGAAAAACTTGTGAAGACTTTTTAGCGAACATGCTAAATTTGGGTAGCATAATAATGGAAATTCTCTGAAATTTTGAGAAAACACTTTATTTTTTCAAAAAAATGGCGGAAATTTTTTTTAAGCTGCTATGGAAATTTTTTTATTAAAAAGTACATTCAAAAACATAAACTTTATACAGGAACAAATTTTTTGTGTGATCGGTAATGTTGAATATGCAGCGAATTGAAGAAAATGAAAGAACAAAAAATCGGTATTAAATTTTTGGCAAATCATAGGTGCTAAAATTATGAAATAATTTATGGATGTTCGTGATACTCTAAACAACTTTTGAAAAAATTGTGAAGACTTTTTAGCGAACATGCTAAATTTGGGTAGCATAATAATGGAAATTCTCTGAAATTGTGAGAAAAAACTTTATTTTTTCAAAAAAATGGCGGAAATTTTTTTTAAGCTGCTATGGAAATTTTTTTATTAAAAAGTACATTCAAAAACATAAACTTTATACAGGAACAAATTTTTTGTGTGATCGGTAATGTTGAATATGCAGCGAATTGAAGAAAATGAAAGAACAAAAAATCGGTATTAAATTTTTGGCAAATCATAGGTGCTAAAATAGTGAAACTATTTATGGATGTTCGTGATACTCTAAACAACTTTTGAAAAAATTGTGAAGACTTTTTAGCGAACATGCTAAATTTGTTTAGCATAATAATGGAAATTCTCTGAAATTGTGAGAAAAAACTTTATTTTCTCAAAAAAATGGCGGAATTTTTTTTAAGCTGCTATGGAAATTTTTTAAATTAAAAACTACATTCAAAAACATAAATTTTATACAGGAACAAATTTTTTGTGTGATCGGTAATCTTGAATATGCAGCGGATTGAAGAAAATGAAAGAACAAAAAATCGGTATTAAATTTTTGGCTAATCATAGGTGCTAAAATTATGAAATAATTTATGGATGTTCGTGATACTCTAAACTTTTCGTGATACTTCAACTTTTGAAAAAATTGTGAAGACTTTTAAGCGAACATGCTAAATTTGGGTGGCCCACTTGGTATGGAATGACCCTTATGTAGATATATATGTATGTGTACATATGAGGGTGATTGTGAAGGTGAGATTTGGTGTGTGAGTGTGAGAGAACCGACAGATAGATTCTCCTTGACTCTATCTCCAGACTATCTCTCTTACAACTACGAAAATACCTCCCACGCTTGGGCACTATTTCTCAGTCACCTGAGAGGCCCGCGGGCGCGTTTCCCGACGTAGCAGGTACCTACTTTGAATTCATGCACCTTCGCCACAAACTCCTTCAATCTCACTAGCCACCCAGCAATCTCGGTTTGCTCTCTTTATTTTTTTTCTTTTTTTTTCTTTTTCTTTCCTTCCCTTCGTTTTTTTCCCCCTGCCTTCCTATCTCTACCTCGGCGCAGCCTGTGCATCCACGACTGTAGGTGCATATACATTGCAACTACGTCGGTCACGCTTTATATCACCGGTGCATCACTCGACACGTATAGCCTACTTTTATACTTATATTTTCGACCTTTCACCCACACGAACCCTCGCGTCACAACTTTTCATTCTTCTCTTTTTGGGAAAAAAAAATTTCTTTCCTTACACTTTTTTTTCCCCACTTTTAGACTTATCTTATTATCACCGTGCATCATTTAACACACACCATTTTTTTTAAATTATTTTGTACCATTTTTTTGTTTATACTTTTTAAAACATTACTTGGTGTATTTTTTATTTCCTTTTTTTTCTTTTTTTAAATTCCCTCCCATGAGTGTTCGTTTTGTTAACGATGCATCATTTACCACGTACTGATCAGTTGAATGTTATACTTTATTATACACTGATTCTTTCAATCACACGAACGATTGCCTCACAAATATTTACATAAAATATTTACACAAAAATATATATATATATATATATATACTTTTTTTGTGTGCTTCTGTTTCCATATTTTTTTCTTCTTTTTTTAAAAATAGTTACTCCCATTTGAGTTCGACTCGACACCAGTGCATCACTCAATATGTACAGCCTACTTGTACATTTAAATTTTAATCCTTTCACCAAAACGAGCGCCAGCGTCACAAGTTCTATTTCTTCTATTTTCGCGCATTTATCTATTTTTACTTTTTTTAAAATTTTTTTAAAATTCCTCCCATTCGTATTCGGCTCGTTACCGGTGTATCACTAAAAATGTATAATTTACTTGGATACTCTTCACCTACACGTACAATAGCATCCAATTTTTGTCCAAACGGCCTTTATTTCTAATTTGTCAATTTTTTGTTTAATTGTATCAACACACACGTGGAAACACGTGTATCCTACTTGCATACCAACTTTAATCCGAACGAACTGCTCAAAAAAAAAAAAAAAAAAAAAAAAAAAAAATGAGCATTTCTTTATTGGTGCTTATTAAAATGATTTTTTTTTTTTTTAAATTTCTTCCATTTGAATCCCTTCGGACATTGAGCAAATGATCGCGGGAGTTTGTGCTCGTGAACGGTGCATCACTCGATACGTATAGCCTATTTGTATGCTATATTCTGGTTTTTTCACCCACACGAACGCATGCGTCAGATTATGTTTATTTATTGTATTTTTTTTTTTTTTTAGAATTTTTTTTCTTTTCTGTTTTTTTTAGTTCCGCCCTGTCTCTCCTGACGTCGAGCAAACGGCAAAGCGGGAGGGTCGGCTCGTCACCTTCTCTCACGTGTGTGTATGTGTCACTATCGCGATACGTCAGAGAGCCCCGCGACCCTACCCTGTTCCGAGGAAGGGCGCGCACACGACCCACGTACATTTCTCTTCCTACTTCCTCCCTCTGCGCTCCCCGAAGCCTCCGTCCTCGGCCCCCGGGGTCGTGATGTAACATACGTCATTCCACCGTCTAATCTCTTTTATTAGCCTTGTCAAGCTAGCCCGCGGACCTTGAACGTAACCGGTCAAATATATACATGAGGTATTCCAGCTGAATCGTAGCGACTTTCCAGCCTTTTTAAACAAAATTTTCTTAAAATTCGACTATCTATTAGCATTACCACCAATTTTCAAATTTTTAACTATTTTTTCCACCGAACTACACGAAAATGAATATTTTTCAATTTTCACCTCTCCAATAATTTAGAGCTGTGAGAAGGTACGAACATTTTAATTTTTCTTTATTTAAATTTTCTATATTGAAGATTTTCGTCTTACAGTATTCCGATAGGAAATTTACCGCTCTTTCCGAAAAAATATAGCCTTTTTTGAAAATAACATAAACTTAATTAGTTTTTGACCAAATAAGTTCAAAATAACTTTTCTCAAATAGATAGTAATTTATTCTAACGAAACATTTTTAAAAAAATTATATAAATATCTGAGAAGGTATTGCGTAAATTTGAAGTTGGACTTTGCATTCATCTAAAAATCGCGCTATTTTTCGTATGACTAGAAATTCACAAATACCCCAAATATTGGTTTCGTTCAGTATTTTATAGTTTTTCAGTATAATATACGGCTCAATGATAATGTCGGTCATGATACTTTTATATAGTGTATTGGGAAAAATGAATTGCAAAAGTAATGCATGCAAATTACTGAATTTTTATTGTGAAAAAATTCAGTGAAAAAAATAGTAAAAAATTTGAAAATTTGGGTATGGCGTCCTAAAAGGTAGTCGAGTTTGAAGAAAATAAAAAAATACCGGCCAGAAAGTGGGTTCCGTTCAGCTAGAATACCTCACATAAATAGTGTATATTCTCTATAATTTATTGTATGAAAAAAAAATTTAATTTATCGACCGTGATTAGAACTCGAAAAACGATCTCTTGACTTTCGATGCTGCTATGATGGCTTGAGAACTTTGTGGATTATTTACGTCAATGCTTACAGCGCTGTATTAATTTGGCTATAAAATCGACAGAGTTCGAAAAACTAATATAAAGAAGTTTTTTTAAAATACAATTACATTTAAAATAAATTATATATATGAAATTTAGTAAATGCTCGTACGGTAATATATATTATTTAAACACAGAACATTTTTAAGTATTCACCGAAAGTGTGTGTATAAAAAAAGATATTGATGTCACATTATAATTGCACTCGGAAAAAAGTTGTGACGTTTCCACGAAGAAAAGGCTTAAATTTTATCTCTTACTATTTTTTACACCCTGTCAATTTTTATTTTAAAAAATTGTATGATTAATCTACAATTTTCTTAGTTTTCCAAATTTTTTCATTGCTATTGTAGAGAAGTAGTTGATCTTTTATAATCTTTGTGGCATATATTCCATATTTGTTTTCACTCGAGAGAAGTGCGAATTTTAATTGTGAAAAAGTTATAATAGTGCCGGCATTTCAATAGTGGGATCAAAGTCTATGAAGCTAAATGGGAGCTCAAATATTATTATTACGAAACAATTTGATTTGGCTACAAAAAAAAATCAACAAAACTGGTAAATTCTCATATAAAATTTTTTTCTGGGAGCGTTATACAAAATTCCATATACCTGCTTAAATGGTAGCTCAAATATTATTATTACGAAACAATTTGATTTGGCTACAAAAAAAAAATCATCAAAACTGGTAAATTCTCATATAACATTTTTTTCTGGGAGCGTTATACAAAATTTCATATACCTGCTTATGTATAAGCGCTTCTTATATTGATACATTGATTCTCCATTATTTTTTCCACTAATTTGATGTATTAATCACAATACAAGTCGATCGATTGTTTTTCGAGTTTTATACTGTATACTACGGAACGCGCACCAGCCTAGACTGAAAAAAAACATGCATCTCGCGACATGCACTTAAAAAAATAATTATAATGTAAATTATGGTTAAGTAAGTTGAGTTATAAACGGTACGTTATAGTCTCTCGTCGTATACTATTAGGTCATAGAGTCATTGAAAGTAAGAAGAAGAAAACAAACCTTTTCTCCCCTCTTGTGTAATTGCGTATGCAGCAAGAACTTCATATCATTTTGTATATTTTTCACTCGAACGATTGAAAGTTACGTTTTTTCGTTCAATCATTTATTTTCGCGTAGAAATGCAAGAAAAAAAAGACGAAGAAAATGCTTGTACAATGTTGAGAACGTACTGTTGACTGTGTTTTATCATATATTATTGTTATTGAGTTTAGCTTGTTATAGCTTAGCTGTTCGGCTGTCAGTGCGATGGAAAACTGCCGAGCGATTTGTCGTTTGCGAGCGGATTGCTAAAGCCCGTTGCTTACGATGCGCGTCGTGTTCCTAAATGGGGGAGGTAAAGTCGACGATCCTACTCCATATCCTGCTACTTCCTATGCTATACTGCGGTTGGTATAGGGCCTGAATAAAATGCCGTCGGTGAGTAGAAGAGAAACGAGGCTTCCTTGGCGGCTGAGAAAAAAGAAAAAAAAAAAAAACGAAAAAGAAAACCAAACGTGCTTAAAATTCTGCGACTTTAACGTCGAGCTAATCTACCGTGATACAGAAAAGCGCTGGTCTTGTATTATAAAACGTCGCTCTAACCGAGAGCTTACCAAACTCTGAGGAAACTTGGACTTTCACGAGTTCCCAAATCCCTCGTCGACTTTTCTTCTTCTTTTCTTTTTTTTTTTTTTTTTTTTTTTTTTTCATGACACGCGTTTTCACAATTTGGAGTTCAACTCGCAGGTAGTTTTCGATCGCGCGACGCATCTTCTGACTGATTATACAGACTGACACCGAGTGTACACGGTATGTGCATACATGTCCTAATTATATACATACGACAATACATACGTCCTTCACATTATTCTGCTCCCATTCCCTCGTTCCCAATACCTCCCAGTTACCTATTCCCAGTAGCACTTGGCTGATTGTGATTCGATAGAAGACCGCGTATCGTCGGCATGTTACAATTTCATTATTCCGTTTAACCCACCAGCGAGAATGACAAAACAGTTAAGATGATTATGATAATAGAGAATGAAAAAATGATAAATAAGGACTATGAAACGACAGGATGACAAAAAAAAAAAAAGAAGGTCGAAAAGATAATGGACGCTAAAAATCAAAGCATCGATTTCCGTATGACATGACGCACTGAACGTTCATCCGATCGCATAAAACTTATATTCGAGTATTAATAAATACGAAAGTTAATTTATCGGCGACGATAATAGAAAATAAACGATAGTAGTTAGTGATATAAGCAGCAGCCAGTTAATAATGTATAATCGACGTGGCGAGCTACGTCGACTAAAATCAACAGATCTAAAAGCGGCTTCTCAAAAATTGTCATCACGAAAATAATGCGCCGCGACTCGCTAAATGGAGAAGTTAATATTTAGAGGATTAATACAAAGAGAAAACAAAAAAAAAAAAAAAAAAAAAAATATGAGAGAGCAATTCAAAAAGGAGAGACGAAAGAGAGGGAGAGATAGAGCATATATACGTTTCAGACTATAGTACATATATCTTTGGTATATATTAAAAAAAAATAAAATAAAAAGACACCTATATGTTTCAGAATGTAGTTTACCGTCGACGTATCGAAATCCCTCGAGCGTCGATATCCGATTATAGAAGTTTTTCATTGAAGAAATTGAAATATCAAGGACATGGAGTGTTGAAATGCGCGCGACGAGCGCATTTAGAATTTGGAATCGGTTGAGCTCTTTGAGAGACAAGAAAATCTGCGACTAGAGTAGGCCGATAGAGCTGTGAATAATGGTAATATTTTTCTTTTTTTTCTTTCTCTATTTCTTTTTTTTTTGTTTTTGTATTTTCGTATTATATTAATATCGTACATTTGTACGATTTGGTGAAGGGTTTAAGGCTCCTGTCGAAGCGTTCTCGTTCAATTACGGAAAGAAAAATATATATATATATAAATATATGTATATATATATGAATGTCAGTTGACGATTAATTTCCAATTAATTGATCACGTACGATTTAAATGCAGTATCAGCCTTCCCTCGCCTCCATGTCATGATGAATGTAGAGATCGATTTTACTATCGTCGTCGGTTTTGAAAAAAAAATCTATTTGTCGTGAAATTTTCTTTAATAATCGTGCTAAGGAAAACAAAAATGTTAACTGATTATATTCATCGATACGCTATATTATATATATATATATATACAACGACGACAATAGTAACAATACGACCATCGATACTGTCAATTGTGGTGTGAATTCCTTTTCGGATTAGGAAAAAGCTGGCCTATAGTATTATTTTATTAGAATTCATAAGCTGCTCCGAAATATGCTCACGGAGTTACGTGCGCAGGTATTCGCAATATTGTTGATTTGTTTTCTTTCTCTGAGACGGATGTGAGTTGTTAAGCGAACGATGTTTAAAAAAGAAATGAATGGTAAATAAAAAAAAACCAAAAATGCTTGTCGACACTATCATTTAAAAAAAAAAAAGGTCATGTATCTAGGACAATCGTAGTTATCGTTGTCATCTAAGGATTTGCTCCAATCTGTCGCTCGAAAAACGATAGATGAATTTTTTTTCAAAGCTGACAACGATAATTATCAATTATGCTTGCTCTAATATATATATATATATATATATATATATACATACACATATATATATACATGCAATTGTCGATGCAGTTTTCATTTTGCTGAATTTTTTTCTGATATGTATCTACGCGGGACATTTTCTTAATTTTTTTTTTGGACCGACGTCTTAATTCTCCGCTAATCGATTTACCAAAAGCCAAAATATCACTTGCTCATATATACATTCGTACAGAATCGCGGTATCGATCGAATTCATCGGGTGAAGCGCTTTTATCTTCACTGTCACTAACTCCATCATGTTTTAATGTCATTGCGAATTTTTTTTTCGAATTTATGCCCGGAATTGCAAAAGCCAAGACATTGAAAATTGAGGATATTTTTATTATTTAATCCTTTAATTGCCAACGCTCGCTACATAGGAGAAATGGCTGTTTTTCAACATGTTTGAAACATCTTTTTCAATTTTAACCCGAAAATTCGGAAAAATTTTCGCATACAGTGGAATACAATTGGAAATACATTGCTCATTTTGGTTCCATGGAATGAAAACGCATTTGCACGTACAAAAAAAAATTGCATATTTCAATTATCTATTTTTTTCACTATTTTTATTCAGAAAAATATCCGATATTTAAGAAAAAAAAAAATTCTTACTAAAAAGGAGCTGTTATAGGGTTAAAAGAATATTATTATTATTATTATTTTAATGAAGCTTTTTGGGCCGAATCTTTTTCAATTTTTATCCGAAAATTCGGAAAAATTTTCCCATACAGTGGAATACAATTGGAAATACATTCCTCATTTTGGTTCCATGGAATGAAAACGCATTTGCACGTACAATAAAAAAATTGCATATTTCAATTATCTATTTTTTTTCACTATTTTTATTCAGAAAAATATCCCATATTTAAGAAAAAAAAAAAAATTCTTACTAAAAAGGTGCTGTTATAGGGTTAAAAGAATATTATTATTATTATTATTTTAATGAAGCTTTTTGGGCCGAATCTTTTTCAATTTTAAGCCGAAAATTCGGAAAAATTTTCCCATACAGTGGAATACAATTGGAAATACATTCCTCATTTTGGTTCCATGGAATGAAAACGCATTTGCACGTACAATAAAAAAAATTGCATATTTCAATTATCTATTTTTTTCACTATTTTTATTCAGAAAAATATCCGATATTTAAGAAAGAAAAAAAATTCTTACTAAAAAGGAGCTGTTATAGGGTTAAAAGAATATTATTATTATTATTATTATTATTATTATTATTATTATTATTATTTTAATGAAGCTTTTTGGGCCGAATCTTTTTCAATTTTAACCCGAAAATTCGGAAAAAATTTCCCATACAGTGGAATACAATTGGAAATACATTCCTCATTTTGGTTCCATGGAATGAAAACGCATTTGCACGTACAATAAAAAAAATTGCATATTTCAATTATCTATTTTTTTCACTATTTTTATTCAGAAAAATATCCGATATTTAAGAAAAAAAAAAATTCTTACTAAAAAGGAGCTGTTATAGGGTTAAAAGAATATTATTATTATTATTATTTTAATAAGGCTTTTTGGGCCAAATCTTTTTCAATTTTAACCCGAAAATTCGGAAAAATTTTCCCATATAGTGGAATACAATTGGAAATACATTCCTCATTTTGGTTCCATGGAATAAAAACGCATTTGCACGTACAATAAAAAAATTGCATATTTCAATTATCTATTTTTTTCACTATTTTTATTCAGAAAAATATCCGATATTTAAGAAAAAAAAATTCTTACTAAAAAGGAGCTGTTATAGGGTTAAAAGAATATTATTATTATTATTATTTTAATGAAGCTTTTTGGGCCGAATCTTTTTCAATTTTAACCCGAAAATTCGGAAAAAATTTCCCATACAGTGGAATACAATTGGAAATACATTCCTCATTTTGGTTCCATGGAATGAAAACGCATTTGCACGTACAAAAAAAAAAATTGCATATTTCAATTATCTATTTTTTCACTATTTTTATTCAGAAAAATATCCGATATTTAAGAAAAAAAAAATTCTTACTAAAAAGGAGCTGTTATAGGGTTAAAAGAATAATATTATTATTATTATTATTATTATTATTATTATTATTTTAATGAAGCTTTTTGGGCCGAATCTTTTTCAATTTTAACCCGAAAATTCGGAAAAAATTTCCCATACAGTGGAATACAATTGGAAATACATTCCTCATTTTGGTTCCATGGAATGAAAACGCATTTGCACGTACAATAAAAAAAATTGCATATTTCAATTATCTATTTTTTTCACTATTTTTATTCAGAAAAATATCCGATATTTAAGAAAAAAAAAAATTCTTACTAAAAAGGAGCTGTTATAGGGTTAAAAGAATATTATTATTATTATTATTTTAATAAGGCTTTTTGGGCCAAATCTTTTTCAATTTTAACCCGAAAATTCGGAAAAATTTTCCCATATAGTGGAATACAATTGGAAATACATTCCTCATTTTGGTTCCATGGAATGAAAACGCATTTGCACATACGAAAAGAAAATTGCATATTTCAATTATCTATTTTTTCACTATTTTTATTCAGAAAAATATCCGATATTTAAGAAAAAAAAAATTCTTACTAAAAAGGAGCTGTTATAGGGTTAAAAGAATATTATTATTATTATAATTTTAATGAAGCTTTTTGGGCCGAATCTTTTTCAATTTTAACCCGAAAATTCGGAAAAATTTTCCCATACAGTGGAATACAATTGGAAATACATTCCTCATTTTGGTTCCATGGAATGAAAACGCATTTGCACGTACAATAAAAAAAATTGCATATTTCAATTATCTATTTTTTTCACTATTTTTATTCAGAAAAATATCCGATATTTAAGAAAAAAAAAATTCTTACTAAAAAGGAGCTGTTATAGGGTTAAAAGAATATTATTATTATTATTATTTTAATAAAGCTTTTTGGGCCGAATCTTTTTCAATTTTAACCCGAAAATTCGGAAAAATTTTCCCATACAGTGGAATACAATTGGAAATACATTCCTCATTTTGGTTCCATGGAACGAAAACGCATTTGCACGTACAAAAAAAAAATTGCATATTTCAATTATCTATTTGTTCACTATTTTTATTCAGAAAAATATCCGATATTTAAGAAAAAAAAATTCTTACTAAAAAGGAGCTGTTATAGGGTAAAAGAATATTATTATTATTATTATTTTAATGAAGCTTTTTGGGCCGAATTTTTTTCAATTTTAACCCGAAAATTCGGAAAAATTTTCCCATATAGTGGAATACAATTGGAAATACATTCCTCATTTGGGTTCCATGGAATGAAAACGCATTTGCACTTATAATAAAAAAATTGCATATTTCAATTATCTATTTTTTTCACTATTTTTATTCAGAAAAATATCCGATATTTAAGAAAAAGAAAATTCTTACTAAAAAGGAGCTGTTATAGGGTTAAAAGAATATTATTATTATTATTATTATTTTAATGAAGCTTTTTGGGCCGAATCTTTTTCAATTTTAACCCGAAAATTCGGAAAAAATTTCCCATACAGTGGAATACAATTGGAAATACATTCCTCATTTTAGTTCCATGGAATGAAAACGCATTTGCACGTACAAAAAAAATTGCATAATTCAATTATCTATTTTTTCACTATTTTTATTCAGAAAAATATCCGATATTTAAGAAAAAAAAAATCTTACTAAAATGAAGCTGTTATAGGGTTATATTATTATTATTATTTTAATTAAGCTTTTTGGATCGAATCCAAATAATGGTAAATAAAAATAATTCTGTTCGATTGTTATTATTATTATTATTATTATACAAACAAGGGGTTTAAGTGAAAATATTTCGTGATTTATCTCACTTTTTCATGTGTAAAATCGCTCCATCCGGCACTCGACAATACTGTAAAATCAATGATGAGCTTACGCCATTTTAATCATGTTTCACAACTGAAGTAACCCGTGGAAACAAAGCGTTTGGTTTGATTGAAAGAAAGAAAACAAAAAAATCCCCAATCCAATTTTTACGGATCAGTGGCCTATCCTCACAGGGTGTTTTTTCTCGTGAAAACGCATTGAATCGTTCATAGTCCGGTGTGCCAGTTACTCTCGTGATTTCGTAATCGCGGTGTGTGTTCTGTTCTACATCGACGAGACTTAATAATATAACTCATAATCTCCAGACGGTCCTCGCAATCGTGACAAGTTCGAACGGATTAAAAGACATTTTAACTGCACGAAAGTATAGTAGCCAGTAAGACAAAACAACAAAAAAACAAATAAACAAAGAAAGAAAAAATAAAAGTACTATATACCTACGTTATAGAAATAGCTAGAACGGACGAGCCAAAAAAAAAAAAAAGAAATAAAAAAAAGGGTGCAAAAAGAGAGTTGAAGGGCACGCGCAGGAGGTGAACTACGAAAATTCCTAAAGGTCCTCCGGGCCATTCAGAAATATAAAGCTGTATTTTTCGACTGAACTTCAAGATCCTCAGAAATATAAATAATTGTTTTTTTTTTTTTTCTTTTTTAGACGAACGTACGTTTGAGGTTTTCACGATACTTATGTCCATTGGGGTGATTAACAGTCTCTTGAATTAAAAACGTGTTGTAAGGCGTGCTCTCGATTTTCGACATCTGAGGAATATTTAAGAATGCGCTGTTCGATGGTTTTTACCGGATCTTAAAAACACTCTCCAAAGACCTGTCTATGTACCTGCTTATCTAGATATAAGAATACAGTCTCACGTCAGCAAAAAAAATAAAAAATAAAAGATTAATAATTGCAAGTGGCACGCGTCGTAAAATGTGGTTACAGCGCTCGGGAAAAAAAAGGAACTAAAAATAAAAATTACATTGAATATGGATTTAATCTCCACATGGGCAAAAGTCAAATAATCATATATGCAACTTTTTTCCCGAGCGTTCATGGAGGTTGAAAAATCGAATCTTAAAAAAACCGAAAAACACTCGAAAAGCGTGGGCGTCGCTCAAAAGAAAATAAACAAAACAAAAAAACTCAAGTAAATTTAACATTAAATTATTTTACCATTTCGTTATGTCACAGCCACATAATATTGCTAAGATCGTCTGTGACGACTCGCTAATTTGGTGTATTCGACGCCTTCTGCTCACAATGCGAAAAAGAAAAAAAAAAAAAAAAAAAAAAAAGTAAAACGAGAGAGTGTAACTTAACAAAGCTATGTTTAAGAATGTAACCAACGTGACAACATTTTTTGGCATTAACTTTTAATCCAATCGAATCCTCGTATTGAATTTTGAAAAACATTATTTTATTTCGGTTCTTATTCGGAATCACCATTATTTACCAAGATTATAGTCGTGTAATGTACCCCTAAAAAAATTATAATAAAAAAAAAAAGAAAACGAAGAAAAAAAAGTGCTTCGTCTACTACCGTGAAATAAACGTGTGGACGTTTTGTCTCGAGAGAGCCTGAGAGATGAAAAGCGAGGGTATACACAAGAGAGCCGATGACAATCTTTAACGACGGGTTAAGCCGGTGTCTGAAAAAAAAAAAGCACCGATGCGTGGGTCGGGCGAAAGAATCGACTGAATGTTCTACCACCGTCGTTAAAATAATCATTAATTGTGACTGCTAAACGATTCTACAAAAGCCCATATAATTCACGATTACCCTGTTACCCAAACTCGTCATTATGATTGTCATTTCCCCTTTAACCGTTTAGGATTAAGATTCGTCACGGGGGCCACATATTTATTAAACATTTTTGTTCCGTGCGAATGGAGCTCAATGATAGCTCACGAAAAACAAAAAAAAAAGGGAAAAAAATCGTAAGATTTTATACAATTTTTCCTATGTTAAATAGCGACGAATGACGAGTGCTGATGTTGCGATCAGATTCTTTATTATTATTTTTTTTAATTCAATGTTTCCTGTATATTAGACGCAAATTCCAACACTATTCTTATTGAAACTTCGACTGGACCTAAAACGATGAGGCGAAGTGGTTTTTTCATCGAACCCCAATTGCATTCGTGGTCCCTGTAAATATTCAACAAAATACACAATAATAATTTATTAAATCGTGGTAACAGCGAATTCGTGATTCTCACTATTTATTTTTTAATATTCTTCGTAAATTTTAAATAAATGAAACAGCAAAAAAAAATAATTAATTAAACGACAACTACAACAAAACCCCTTTAATCGTTAAGTTTGGTCAGGTATATATATTTCCTTGTTCCATCTAAAGACTGCTCACCAATATTACGTGACGATGAACACGGTCACTCCGAAACTCGAATCAACATGTTGATAGCGTTATTAATAACTACAGCCATCGTCTGCAAGTGTACAATGATACAATCAATTGAATTTATATAATTCAAAGAGTCTACATGTCAATCTATTTCTCCCCCTCCCCCTCCTTCCCCTCCCCCCCGCCCCTGATACCCCGTAGGTACTTATGACTAAAAATTCCACGAATGAAAACAACACGAGAAATGTGTAGAGGCCCTTGATTCATCAGAATAATTAAAAAATGAGAAATCGAATCTTGAATCAGAAAAAAAAAAACGTCTGTCAATGAAGAGCTCATAATTCTAGCTTTGATTCAGGTGCAAAGTTCGATTGTTTGATACATCGTTTTAACCGGTTTCTAGTAATAAGTAGTGCAAACATGACTTCCGCTAAACAAATACTTTGTTCATATTATTAATTTATAAAAAAACAAAACTGTGTCAAACAATCACTGAGTTATAAAATTTGCTCCGCACGATAATAACAGAGAATAAAGTTTGTGTTGCGAGGCATAGAATTTTCAAGACATCGATGAAGAAAAGGGTCTCGAACAAAATGAAATGATTATACTAGATAGCTTGCAATTGTTGATATTCAAAAATCGATATGTTATATCAATACGATATTATTACAATAAATATGAATTATGTGTATATTTTACTATAACGAATGATAATGAAGCAGAAAAAAAAAACAAACTTATACCTACCAATAACCAAATGAATGATTGATGTAATGCCATTAAAAAAAAAAAAAAACAAATATGAAGATATAAGGAATTATGATGTTATTGTGAAATTCATTGTGGATATGTATAATTCGACGTCTGCCCAAAGTGGCCAGATCTAACCGATAACCAGAGATTCTGACATAAATGAGTATATATGTATAAAAAATAAATGCCTCAGCCGATTCACGTCCAATCTATCCTTCAAAAAATCTAGCTTTGTAGTACATTATTTAATAATTTTTTGCCTCCAGTATTGCGATTATTATTTTTATTAAAATTGCGGATTTTTTTATTACTTCATCTAATTTTTATTTTCTTAATGGAGCCTTTTTCTGTTTGTCAATTTAGGAAGGGGTATATTTGGTATGCTATGGAGTTAGTATTTTTCCGTTGTATTGCCTTACAGAAAAAATAATGGAATCGCAAAAATATTATTGAGACCAAAAAGGTACTATTAATTATTAATAGTGAGAATTGTAAAAAAAAATATTAATAACTATTTAGGCTCAATAATATTTTGGTGATTCTAATAGATTCTTTCTGTAGCAATATTATTTCATTCAGCTGAAATAGCAACTTATTACAGTGTTTTATTCGCTGAAATTTATTTTCTACGCTCACATTACTCTTAAGGATGTATGATAGGCAGAGTTGTAAATCCCCATTAATTCATGAGATATAGTTTACAGTACTATTTGTTTTGTAATTATGATTTCATAATAATAATATGTAGTGATTATAAAATAGAGTGTAAACATTTAAATACCTGAAAAAAATACTAATTATCGCTTTAATATTGCAAGAAATATTAGAAAAAATGGAAGAAATGTGTAATGCATTACTTATTTTTTTCCGTTTCTTCAAAAGGATTACCGTGAAATTTTATTGAGAAATAATCATTTTTGCAGCCATTACAATCGCTACATGTTATTATTATAAAATCATAATTATAGAGCTGATCGTATCATCATCATTATTTCTATAAGTATTAAGCATTTATAACTCTGATGATAGGTACAGTCTCGTCAAACGTGAGTTTCAGAGAAAATTTTGAACACTACCCGACGGGATGAAAAATCGGAAAAAATTCAAGCATGTAAAAAGTGCTGAAAAGATCGACTTTGCATAATAATAATCCGGAAATGTTATTAACAAATTGATGAACAAAAAAATTATTAAAGAAATCACCCGACAACCTAACGATTTTTCAAATGAAAATAATTTGGCAATTTTTCCGAATACATTTGAATTTTGAAAAAAAATTGCATCCTTGTTTTAATTAGATAAATATACATGTTGTGGATACGCTTTTTCTATTTCGTTATTACGTTATTTCTTGATTATTAGACCGTTTCCGAAAGTGAATGTGATAATGTATATTTTAAAAAATAATTCAACATTCCATAAAATCAAAAATTTCATACCGTTCGTCACTACATTATACATATATAATGGCTGAATATTGTTTCATTTATATACAAAATTTGAGCTCGCTATCTTACGTTTTGCAAAACTTACATGTCAATTTTTTGAAAAATTCAAAATATCATAAAATTTTAACGGTTCAACCGATCGTAACCAAATTCAATAGCGATCACTGGCGTATGAAAGCTCACATTCATACCAATTTTAAGATCAGTATCTCGAAAATTGAAAGAGTTATCGCGTAAACAGACATTTTTCAAAAAATTAAAAAACGCGTAATAATTTAACGATGAAGTGAATTTTTACAAAAATCTGTATGAACGATGAGGCTCGATCCCTCTATCTATGGTCCAAATTTCAGCTTGATATCTCAAGGCATTCCCGAGTTATAAAGGTTTACATTTTTCGATCGTGTAACATACACACACACACACACATACAGACATTTTTTCTAAATCACTTTTCTCGAAGTTTTGGCCCATTCTGAGTGTACTGACATGAAAATCTCGAAAAAGAAATTTTTCACGAGAACAAAGCTTCCTCCATGAGGAAGCAATACGGAACAAATATCGAATTTTGGATATGTGTTTGGCAAAAAATCATCCATTACACTCAAGATATTTTTTGCCAAACGCATAACCAAAATTCGTTGATTTTCGCAAATTTTTCAAAATTATAAAAATTCATATGTACTCGGAAAAATTGATAAATCATTTTTATTCGACAAAAACGTTAGGTTGACGGGTCATTTGTTCAACAATTTGTTATTCATCAATCTATTAATAACATATTCGAATTATTATTATGCGAAATCGATCTTTTCAGCACCTTTTACATGGGTCATTTTATTCCGATTTTTATCCCATCGGGAAGTGTTCGAAATTTTCTCTGAAACTCACGTTTGGCGGGACTGTACCTATCATACATCCTTAAGAGGAGTTATTGTCGAACGCCTGGGGTAAACGAAGCTCTCTCGTGTACTCTATAATTCGCTTAATAAAAAAGAAAAAATATATATAGATCGCTTCGCCATTGGCTGGCGTCGCATAAAAGAGGTGGAGTACACGTGCCGAGGGCCACCGACCTACGCAACTTGCCCAAGAAGATTGACACACGGCCAAGAGAACCTCGGGCTTTTCTGAGTTAAGTAAAAGAACACTATATTCCAAGTTGTAGATAGTCACAGAAGTTGTGTATAGTAGATTATGTTGAACTAGTCTCCAATCTCTTCGATTAATTTATTCAAGATTATCAAGTAGTTGCCTGCTACGTTTGGTCGAAAAATAAGGTGTAAAAAAGAATTTACTTGCAATTTATTAAAACAGCACTTGTGCTTTTTGTCTAAAATTGCTATACTAACTTAAATATGGGTCATTCCACGGGATTTCGCACAAAAAAAAAACCCGACCGACTCCAATTTTCGCCTAATTTTTTTATATTGTTGACTATGTCAAACGGAGCATCTGTGAATTTTTTGAGAATTTTATTCTTATATTTCGACGAGCCATAAAATAAAAGGTGAAAAAAATGAAAAAAAATCTGACGTCAAGTGGAATAATGATATCGACAAAAATAACTAGGTCAAAATTTTCGTAATTCAACACAGTTTACGGTAAAAATAATCAAAATAAAAAATTAACATAACTTCTATTTTATTTATGTCTTTTACCAAGAAAAGGTACCATTTCGCTAATTTGGCCCCCTCCGATTTCAATACAAAAAATCACGAATATACTACATGGAGTCCCAAACATTTTAAGCCCAAGCCCAAGATGGAGAACGCATTTTACCCATTTTTAAAAAAATATTTCGGATAACTGATTTTTCAAATTTTCTTCCAATCTTCTGCGTATTTTTTTATGTAATTGGTAATATTAAAAGGAGCTTATGTGATTTTTTTCATAATTTTGTATGTAGATGTATTCGATTCATTAAATGTAGTCGAATTACAAATTTTTTAAATTTTAAAAAAAGAAAGCGATCAGCTGATCGCTCTCTTACTCACTCAGTGGCCGCTCGAGCGCTGGCGTCCCGAGATTCGCCTGGGGTACGCCTGGGGCGTGCGATCAGCTGATCGTCTCGTTACGCACGCAGTGGCCGCTCGAGCGCTAGCGTCGCGAGATACGCCTGAGGCGTATAGTAATTTTGTTATTTTTTTAACTTAATCGGAGAGGTCCATATAAGTGAAATGGTACCTTTTTTTGTAAAAGACGCAACGAAAATACAATTTTAAAAATTTGTAATTCGATTACATTTAATGAATCGAATACATCTACATATAAAATTATGAAAAAAATCACATAAGCTCCTTTTAATATTACCAATTACATAAAAAAAATACGCAGAAGATTGGAAGAAAATTAAAAAAATCAATTACCCGAAATATTTTTTTAAAAATGGGTAAAATGCGTTCTCCATCTTGGGCTTGTGCTTAAAATATTTGGGACTCCATGTAGTATATTCGTGATTTTTTGTATTGAAATCGGAGGGGGCCAAATTAGCGAAATGGTACCTTTTCTTGGTAAAAGACATAAATAAAATAGAAGTTATGTTTATTTTTTATTTTGATTATTTTTACCGTAAACTGTGTTGAATTACGAAAATTTTGACCTAGTTATTTTTGTCGATATCATTATTCCACTTGACGTCAGATTTTTTTTTCATTTTTTTCACCTTTTATTTTATGGCTCGTCGAAATATAAGAATAAAATTCTCAAAAAATTCACAGATGCTCCGTTTGACATAGTCAACAATATAAAAAAATTAGGCGAAAATTGGAGTCGGTCGGGTTTTTTTTTGTGCGAAATCCTGTCGAATGACCCATATACAAGTGCGATGATAAATTAATGTATGATATATTTTAAATATTTGAAGTACTTTAATTTTTTTAATTTGCTTTAATTTTCGCTGCGAAAATACAAAAATTTTACATCACAATTGTACATTCAATTAAGGTAGTATGAGCGGAGTACCTAGTCAATAGAAAGTCCATATTTTTTATTATGGGGAAAAAGCGAAGTATCACACATTTCGCTATTTTAAAAATCACAATATAAAGGGAGAAAAATTATGAAGTGTGTGTGATGATAAGTTGTGTATATGTATAAAACGGTAGTAGTTTAAATAAGAGTGTCATTTGACTCAGATTGTCCAGCCGGCCGCCATTTGGCCAATCAAGGAACGCGTGGCTACGCTATAGTCAACTGTTTTCCGGCAGTTTGATGCCGGTTCGCGAAAACTCGTCAATTTAATCGACGATATCTATTCGAAATATTCGGTAACACATATTGTTTAAGGGACGTACGTGTTCGTAGCAGTTTTCTCGGTATTTCGAGCTTTTATTTACGGAGGTGTCTGAATTTGAAGAATGGTTATTTCGGTCTCAAAGTGTTATCAGGGCAATTTCCGTATATAACATGTACTAAATTTCCCAATTTTGCACATTAACTATTATTGTAAATGGTCGGTAAAATGGTTTGAAATTTTACAGACAGAATCCTCTGAATCTATTCTATAGGATATTAAAAAATCACTTTTCTCTCTGATCGTGAGGTTTGTGCTCATACTACCTTAATGGAAAAAAAATTGCAGACCGACACATTAAATAGACATATTTTTTTATCAGTGCAGTTATAAACATTTGTTAATTTATGTATGTCTTGGGAATCTGTTGATTAATCAAACAAAAATTTAACACGAATGGAATTTTCTAAACTTTAGTGGTTGTGGATTTTTCAAACACTCTTATTTCAAATAAAGAAATTAATTATAGTTCATTTTAATTTCGAAAAACTTGAATAAAATTAAAAATCAAAATAGAACTTTGCCCATTATTTTTCCAGTATTCCTCATTTTTTACTCACAGCTTCCTCTACGACAAAACCAAGAATAGGAAATGTATTTCCATCGCTAGTATATTTTTATTTAAATTCTTCATTCATGTATTCATTCACTTACGGATATTTGAAAAAAAAAAAATTATGTACAGCATCAGAAATGCATGATCAGAAAATCGTAGCAAGGATTGTTTCTCGACGTTTTAAACCATTGTGAGAGTGCTGACATGAAAATCTCGAAAAAGAAATTTCACGAAAACAAAGCTCTACTTATGAGGAAGCAAAAATTTCTTATATTAAAAAAAAGATAGAGTCCCGTTATACCGATTGTACATAATGTACCGACTTGGCTGGGCCAGGTTCCCATTTCCTATAGAGTTTCCTAAATAATACGACAGCACAATAACGCAGCACAACGGTATTTAGGCATTTCTCTTCATTTCTATAGTGTAGAATGCAAATTTCCGACCGACTTGTCTCTCTATCGCGTCATCTGTCGTGCCGGTTCGTTCGATCGATTGAGGAGTTTGCTACTCCGTTTCCATCCATGCTCCATCTTCACTACGTCGTTGGCTGCTGATGCACGGAAGACGGGAGGTTCTTACGACGCGTCGATCCACACAAATAATTCAGCAGTAAGTATATTTAATATTAACGTATAATACTGCCAAATTATCTCGGTCAATAAATCGTGAATTTTCGTTTTTGACAACTTAACAATTTTGTTGTTTGTAGCCAGTACGATACGACGTCTCGTGTTCCTCCCGCCTTCTTCGCTGTACTGTCTACATTTGACAAACAACATCAATAACAATATCAACTGTGCACAGGACAGTCACAGTCACAGCACTTTTTTCCTTCAATTTTGCTACTTCTGTTATTGCATTGAACAACATGGCAATTCTTCCACCAGATCCAATTTATTTGTTTAGAGGAGACATGGGCCCTGTGCACAGTCTACTCTTCAAAGTTTCACCTTATATTGAACACCTCTATGCAGGTACTGAGAGCGGAAACATTCACATTTGGGACCTGAAGGTCAGTATATTCTTCACATTTTTCAAATATCTCATACACAAAAATTTTTTTTGTGGATTCCTTCTAAAAATGAGAGTAAAATTTGAAAAAAAAAAAAACAAAATGGGTTTTTGAAATAGTTATTGGGGTATTATTGATATTGGCTAAAGTTTAATTTTTTAGAAGAGTTAGAAAATCATTAAAATAAGAAATATTTACTAAAAAAAATGGCATTTTTTATGCTATCTAAATTCTTATAAAGGAAACAAGTAAATACACAAAAATTTTTCACTCAATGGGATCTACATAAAACTATGTTAATCCCAGAGGAATATATTTGGGAGCCTGTAATATGTATTTTATAATTCATGTAGGTTTTTGTCTATATATTCTATGAAAAATCTATATTATTATTTTGTGTTACTATATGCTGTTTTAAATGTTTGCAAATTTATAGTACTGGAAATTTATTCATCAGCTGATGTATTAAATTTAATACACAATTGTAGTAAAATAGAAAATTTTTATATTAAATTTCCTAATCTTTGTAGAATTTAGTAGAAAGTACTGTAATTTTACATTCCACTTCCTCTACCAGTAATGGAAACTTACACTAAATATTTTTAACAGTATGGAGTACTTTTAACCTGCCTAGTAAACCACTTAAATCAGAGTTGTACATTTATTAAAATAACAATATATCTTTGTGAAATCAATTACATAATCAATTATTATTTATCAACTGGGCTTTAAATTTATATGAAAATGATATATAAAATATAGTTATAAGAATTAACTTTATATTATATGGATTTGGAGTTTGACTGCATTACCATTTTTAAGAAAAACAGATAAACATAAAATTGCAAATAATCCATTTTACAAATTGAGTGGTATATTATGTGATCATAAAGGTAAAAGAAGTAAATGAGATAGAATTGTTTTAATTGTTGTTACTGGGATATTGCTAGGATTTATACAGAATTATGTTAATTGCATGAAATTTTACTTAGGAGCCTGTAATATGCCATTTATAATTCTTGTAGATGCTTGCCAATAAATTCAGTGACAGTTTCATCAATTATGTTCTATATTTCTGTAGAAACCTGCCTAGTATTCTACTTAAGTCAGAATCAGACATTTATTGAAATAACAACATTGTTCTGTGAAATGATAATAACATCATATATAATGTTATTATAATTTTTTATTAGAATTTTTTAGAAGAGTTAAAAAATCATAAAAATAAGAAATATTTACTTTAAAAAAAATGGTATTTTTTATGCTATCTAAATTCTTATAAAGGAAACAAGTAAATACACGAAATCTTTTCACTTAATGGGATCTACATAAAACTATGTTAATCCCAGAGGAATATATTTGGGAGCCTGTAATATGTATTTTATAATTCATATAAGTTTTTGTCTATATATTCTATGAAAAATCCATAATATTGCTTTGTGTTACAATACACTGCTATAAATATTTGCAAATTTACAGTGCTGGAAATTTATTCATCAGCTGATGTATTAAATTTAATACACAATTGTAGTAAAATAGAAAATTTTTATATTACATTTCCTAATCTTTATAGAATTTAGTAGAAAGTACTGTAATTTTACATTCCACTTCCTCTACCAGAAATGGCAACTTACACTAAATATTTTTAACAGTATGGAGTACTTTTAACCTGCCTAGCAAACCACTTAAATCAGAGTTGTACATTTATTAAAATAACAATATATCTTTGTGAAATCAATTACATAATAAATTATTATTTATCAACTGGGCTTTAAATTTATATGAAAATGATATATAAAATATAGTTATAAGAATTAACTTTATATTATATGGATTTGGAGTTTGACTGCAATACCATTGTTAGAAAAATAGACAAACATAAAATTGCAAATAATCCATTTGACAAATTGAGTGGTATATTATGTGATCATAAAGGTAAAAGAAGTAAATGAGATAGAATTGTTTTAATTGTTGTTACTGGGATATTGCTAGGATTTATACAGAATTATGTTAATTGCATGAAATTTTACTTAGGAGCCTGTAATATGCCATTTATAATTCTTGTAGATGCTTGCCAATAAATTCAGTGACAGTTTCATCAATTATGTTCTATATTTCTATAGAAATCTGCCTAGTATTCTACTTAAGTCAGAATCAGACATTTATTGAAATAACAACATTGTTCTGTGAAATGATAATAACATCATATATAATGTTATTATCATTTTTTACTAGAATTTTTTAGAAGAGTTAAAAAATCATAAAAATAAGAAATATTTACTTAAAAAAATGGTATTTTTTATGCTATCTAAATTCTTATAAAGGAAACAAGTAAATACACAAAAATTTTTCACCTAATGGGATCTACATAAAACTATGTTAATCTCAGAGGAATATATTTGGAAGCCTGTAATATGTATTTTATAATTCATGTAGGTTTTTGCCTATATATTTTATGAAACATCCATATTATTATTTTGTGTTACAATGCACTGTTATAAATATTTGCAAATTTACAGTACTGGAAATTTATTCATCAGCTGATGTATTAAATTTAATACACAATTGTAGTAAAATAGAAAATTTTTATATTACATTTCCTAATCTTTATAGAATTTAGTAGAAAGTACTGTAATTTTACATTCCACTTCCTCTACCAGAAATGGCAACTTACACTAAATATTTTTAACAGTATGGAGTACTTTTAACCTGCCTAGCAAACCACTTAAATCAGAGTTGTACATTTATTAAAATAACAATATATCTTTGTGAAATCAATTACATAATAAATTATTATTTATCAACTGGGCTTTAAATTTATATGAAAATGATATATAAAATATAGTTATAAGAATTAACTTTATATTATATGGATTTGGAGTTTGACTGCAATACCATTGTTAGAAAAATAGACAAACATAAAATTGCAAATAATCCATTTGACAAATTGAGTGGTATATTATGTGATCATAAAGGTAAAAGAAGTAAATGAGATAGAATTGTTTTAATTGTTGTTACTGGGATATTGCTAGGATTTATACAGAATTATGTTAATTGCATGAAATTTTACTTAGGAGCCTGTAATATGCCATTTATAATTCTTGTAGATGCTTGCCAATAAATTCAGTGACAGTTTCATCAATTATGTTCTATATTTCTATAGAAATCTGCCTAGTATTCTACTTAAGTCAGAATCAGACATTTATTGAAATAACAACATTGTTCTGTGAAATGATAATAACATCATATATAATGTTATTATCATTTTTTATTAGAATTTTTTAGAAGAGTTAAAGAATCATAAAAATAAGAAATATTTACTAAAAAAATGGTATTTTTTATGCTATCTAAATTCTTATAAAGGAAACAAGTAAATACACGAAATTTTTTCACTTAATGGGATCTACATAAAACTATGTTAATCCCAGAGGAATATATTTGGGAGCCTGTAATATGTATTTTATAATTCATGTAGGTTTTTGTCTATATATTTTATGAAAAATCCATATTATTATTTTGTGTTACAATATGCTGTTTTAAATGTTTGCAAATTTATAGTACTGGAAATTTATTCATCAGCTGATGTATTAAATTTAATACACAATTGTAGTAAAATAGAAAATTTTTATATTACATTTCCTAATCTTTGTAGAATTTAGTAGAAAGTACTGGAATTTTACATTCCACTTCCTCTACCAGTAATGGAAACTTACACTAAATATTTTTAACAGTATAGAGTACTTTTAACCTGCCTAGTAAACCACTTAAATCAGAGTTGTACATTTATTAAAATAACAATATATCTTTGTGAAATCAATTACATAATAAATTATTATTTATCAATTGGGCTTTAAATTTATATGAAAATGATATATAAAATATAGTTATAAGAATTAACTTTATATTATATGGATTTGGAGTTTGACTGCAATACCATTGTTAGAAAAATAGACAAACATAAAATTGCAAATAATCCATTTGACAAATTGAGTGGTATATTATGTGATCATAAAGGTAAAAGAAGTAAATGAGATAGAATTGTTTTAATTGTTGTTACTGGGATATTGCTAGGATTTATACAGAATTATGTTAATTGCATGAAATTTTACTTAGGAGCCTGTAATATGCCATTTATAATTCTTGTAGATGCTTGCCAATAAATTCAGTGCCAGTTTCATCAATTATGTCCTATATTTCTGTAGAAATCTGCCTAGTATTCCACTTAAGTCAGAATCAGACATTTATTGAAATAACAACATTGTTCTGTGAAATGATAATAACATCATATATAATTATGAATTAATTGGTGTTGAATTTTATATCAAACTTATGAACAAAGTTAAGTAATTAGAATTGTATTTTCATTATGTTTACCATCACCATTTATTACCATTTTAGAAAGAAAAGAATTAGGAATGATTCATAAAAAATGAGTATGTATAAAAGGGGTAATGGAAGTAAAATTAATTAAAAAATAAATTTTTTCATTAGAACTACAGTAACGCATTTTTTACCCCCAATTATTCAGAAATATCATTGATACTTTTCTAAAACTGTATATAAATCCCATAAAAGTCTACCTAGTTGTGATACTGTAAAAAAAAAATCCTGCAGTTACCAATGAATCCCACCAATTATCTATAGAATGATATTTTATACCCATGTAGAATTTAGCTTAGTATTCCACAAATGTCTGAGTAATTTGTAAAAACAGTGATATATATCGCTTATGAAATTCACTAGAGAACATAAAATCATCAATTCATCTGCAGCAAAATTAATTTTGAACAACTTTGATACAAGTTTGATATATTTTTACAATTATCTTCTAATTTATTTTTCTTTGTCAAGAGTTTTATTTGACAAAGTAATAAAATAGTAATTCTAATAAAAATTGACGTTACCGAAATTTGCATTTCTTTCTACTCTAGGTTAATTCATATATCTGCAGTGCTTGTGTCATTGAATTCTAGTAATTGATTTGAAAATATGTCGAATGACAATTTTGCAGAAAAACCGAGAAACATTAAAACTAGGGACGAGTAAGGAGCCGTGCATCTCCTTAAAGGTGGCCGATGAACGTCTCATCAGTCAAAGAAAGGGTGGTACTATTAACATTTGGAGCGCAGATGGTTCCAACTGGATAATGGAGAAAATTGTTGACAACTCGTACTGCGGTTTCTGCAGGTCAACTACTTACTGTTCTAATGAATGACGATTGCTGCTACCGACGATACGAAGTCTTTAGAAAAAAAATGCACGGATACATTGTAAGAACGTTGTATCCCACAGATGTCAATTGTTGGGAGAAGATACACTGCTCGTACCGCTTCCAAATTCGACAGTCGGCGCGATGTCCCTCAAGACTTTTGATATTATATATAAATTAGATTCGTCGACATTCGATAGTCCCATGGCATTGGGCGAAGTTATGGCCATAAAGTGTATGGATTTTCCCGAGAATAATTACGCATTTGTGTGCTATGAAAGCGGACATACTGCGGTTTGGGATACCAGAGAAAAAGCTGTGGTCAGTTGGCTCAAAATTGACGAATGTCCAATGGCTATTAATTTCGATAATTACTGGATGAGAGGAATCATCGGAAGTCCGACCGATAAACTGGAGGTCGGTGATCTGGAGATTTTAAATGAATAACATAAATTGCGTAGCAATCACTTTACGTAAGATCAGACATAAGCATTATGGAAAATATTAAAAGTACTGCACTGGGAATTTATTAGTATTTTATTTTTATAAAATCATTATAGGTAATTGACTTGATTATACTTTTTTTTTTCAATTCATCTACAGTTCGACTATTTTTTAATCCAGTGATGTTGATGTGAAGTTTCAAAGGGAGTCTAAATAAGGGCCGAAAAAATGTTTTTTATTGACTGTATGACCGGTTGGAAATTCACATGATCATAAAGCACTGAAACTTCAATTTATTTGCAATATAGTGGACCAGAACGCTGCAAGAAAAAATGTACAATTTTCCACTCATTTCGCCTTTCAAGTCAAACTAGTGAACGGATTTCAGTTTTTTACTTGTAATGTTAATCCAAACTAAGTGATTGCCGATTTAAGTATAGAAATTTTCTATTGTGACCTTTACTACAACGTTTTTGATTTAGATATCAATAAATCCATATATTAATTGAAATCTCACGAAATAATAGGCTGAGATAACCAAATTTTCACCGCGTCTTCGATATTTATATTCAGACCAAAAAACTCTTCCCCGAATAAAAAAAAATTCGCAAAGTTGCAATAAGTGAACATTTTTATGGTCTTTCTTGTAGCGTTTGATGCCCTATGTGGCTGCTAAAAGTTGCAGATTTGATGTGCATTTCAAGATATTGAAGTGCAATTTTTTTTTTAATTAATGTTGTTAATAGATTTTTTATATGCATTTATTTTACGTGATTTCATAGTTTTTAAATGTGGGCTTAATGTTCAATACGAATGACAGACGATGTAATTTCAGATCTTCGACATGAGCAAGAGTCACATACTTACCGCAAAAACATCGATCGCTCTCAAGAATCCGGGTACATCGGTAATCGCCTCGAGACCAGATGCTAAGGTATTCGCTGCCGGTGGTTGGGACGGACGTTTGCGAATATTCTCGTGGAAAACGCTACGACCTCTTGTCGTTCTCGATCAACATAAAGCGTCTATACACGACATTGCTTACTCAACCGGCAAGGTCGAGGCTCACAACAGCAAAGGCCTCATGGCCGCCGCCGGAAAAGACGGTATAATTTCACTTTGGGATCTTTACAACCAGTGAATACGTAAATATTGTGATTTGTACGTTCCATTATGTTCTACAGACGTTCAAGACTTGAAAAGATTATATTTTTCGTACAACACACAATCCGTTGTCATGATTTTTGCTTATTCCTTCGTATATTCCTATACAAAAATGGGCACCGATCTTATGAATGAACTAATATGATTATGACTTATAACGGCTAAGAAATATTATCATTCATTGCGAAATAATAATTACTCTAAATTACATTTAATTATAGAAAAAGTATGAATATTTTTGTTTATACAGGGCATTATACACCGATCTTTTGTCATGACCGTCGTCGATATAATTGATTATTGTTTTAATCATTCACTCCAATGAATGGAACTTGCTCCATTTATTTCAAAATTTTCATTGCATATTTCGCGCACATGTGAATTTCTAAAAATTACACAATAATTGTTAACAATTATTTTGTTTAAAATATTTTTAATTTTCTTTTTTCATTCGGATGATGCCCATCTTTGTACTAATATCGTTGAAGTTTCGAGAGAAAACATTGGCTCATTACGGTTGGAAATAATTGCAAGAGCATTCGTGAAAAATAAGTATTTGTTGTTAAGCGTGCACTAGAATCTGAGTATTAATTTGATACACAGATTACTAGTTAAATGTTGTATTTTACAATTATTTCTAACTATGTAATCGCCGAAATATTTGGGAAAATAAAGGATGAAACGCAGAATTGAACAAAACGTGAATCTTTACTGAGTTTATAAACTTTCTCAGCTCTTTCGTAAAATGCATACTCCGGGCCAACGTTGCCCCTAAAGTTTCAGCACAATTAGACAAAAGCAACATCTTAAAACTAAACATTCATCGCATATGACTATTTCGATCGTTGATACAACAGCGGGAAATACGTTCGTGGCGCTGTTACATGCTCGCGACTCTATAAACCATAGTGCACCCTTTAAGCAGACTCGTAGAAACCGTGGGAGAGAAGTATATGCAAAGTCGTACAATCTATGAAAAAAGACACATAAACCGGTACACAGAACCTGCATACCAAATTCTGTGAAGATATCATTAACCTTTTCTTTTAAGATTGTTAAGACATCTTTAACCGAAATACATACGCCCGTCTTTTTGCCCTGCAGGAGTCGGGAATAATTATATGTCGGGATATTTTCCTCATGTACAGATAGTCAAACAGAGTCGGATGTGAACATTTTTCGTACCCTTCATATTTCACAAACACATATGGGCGATTCTTTCAATAAACGACAAACCCGTAAACCTTACGGTTTCCAATCGGATTGTAACTTCAGAATATGTTACTTAGTGTATAATATAATCTACTTAATTTTTTTCTTCTTGTTAAACCTGACATTCATTCTTTTTCTCCTGACTGCGCTGAAATAACGTGATTCCGTCCCTGAAAAGCGGGAGGAAAGTCGCCGATATCTGACCGCGAGCAGTGCGCATGTGCAGCGGGCAAGATATACGAGCCAAAACTCCCTAGGGTATCTTGCCCCCTATTTTCGCCCACTTTGAGGTTCCCAGCGGGACCGCCGCGTACCGCGGTGCTCGCGCTGCGAACCTCGAAGCGCGCAAAAACAGGGGCCACGATGCCTGAGCGAGTCTTGCCTCGTATATCTTCCTGCTGCCCATGCACACGGCTCACGGCCAGGTATCGTCGAATTTTTCCTCTCGCTTTTCAGCGACAGAAATCACGTTATATTTCAACGCAATCGGAAGAAAAGAATCGTATGCTGCGCGGGAGGAAGCGCAATTTTCACCTCGTGCTGGTGCAGCCCTCGCTTTGCTCGGACAGCTAACCTCGCACTCGGTGAAAATCGCGCTCTTCCCTCCCTTGTAGCATAATGTACTATTTTGCTTCCTCATAGAGGAATCTTTGTTTTCATGAATTTTTTTTTTTTCAAGATTTTCATGTCAAAACGTTTAAAATGGTCCGAAACGTCGAGAAAAGTGTTTTAGAAAAATTGTCCGCATGTATGTATGTGTGTGTATGTGTGTGATGAAAGGCCAAAAATTCATATAACTGTAACTTATTCAGTATTCGACCGAATCAGTTACAATTTAAACAACATCTACAGTACTGGCTAATCTGCAATTGGTATAAACTTTTACAAAAATCGCTTAACGCATTTTTCCTTTTTATAATAATTTTGAAATTCTGAACAAAGTATGTAAATGCTCTAGCTCGAATGAATTTTTAGCTATCGGACTGAAACTTCGTATTAAAATTGAACAAAGTGATATACGACCTTTGGTATTAAATTTGGGCCAAATCGATAAAGCGGTTCGGTTTTTATGAGATTTTGAATTTTCGATAAATTTTCGTTTTGCTCTAATTCAGAGAAAATTTCAACTAATCGACTGAAATTTTCTACACAGGAAAAATAACATTCAGCTGCTACGTACCAAATTTGGTGATGATCGGTAAAGCGGTTCCGATTTTACGTGATTTCGAAGTTTTTAAAAATTTATCGATGTCGCTCTGGATTTCGTAAAACGTCAGAAATCATCAACTTCGTCGATAATTTTCATCTTTCGCAAAGCTTCCTTTATGAAGAAGCGAAAAATAAAATAAAGTAGCTTCTTCATAGACACGGCTTTGTAAAAAGCGAAAAAGAATGAGGAAGCAATGTGCAAGGTTCTACTTTGCATCCTTTTTTCTTTTCAATTTAAGACTTTGCAGTATTGAAATTATTATTTACATGTGATTTTGAGAAAAACGCTCTTCACACGAAAAAGCATGTTTTTCTCCTTGAAAATTGACTCAAGTTTTCTTAAAATGTAGTGTCGAAATAATTTAATTTCAAGAAAATGATGAAAATCTCGCAAAGGTAATAAAAATTCTGTAAAATCTGTTTTTTTTTTAATGTACCGATGACAAATTTGTTAAATATCTTCATGCTTTTTTTTGGACATTCTTACGTCGTCTATGATTATTTTCAGACTGGGATCTCTTTTGGATAACATGAAAATGACACTGAAAATATTTTCACATAAAAAATCCCTCAGATATCGAATCTGTCAAAGGACTGTAATTTTATCTCGGGATATCTCTTATTAATTTTCTTTTTTAACTTTGCGTCGAGTCGCTACCGCGAATCTTGATATATCTTTAGTATACTTGTTTTAATATCCCTGAAGAATATACTAGAGTACCACCGGTGTAAAAAACTGTGTCTACTTAGAATAATTTCTCGTATCGAAATTATTTTTATCATTGTATACTCATTTATTCTCATAAACTGCCACTAAATACTGATGGAAAGCCATAGATCCGAAAACACTGCGAACGGTATATTTTGCTGAAAATCATCCTCTCCTTTTTCCCAGTGTACAAATCTCGTTTTTGATACTTTTTCTTTATCTTTATAAACAATATTTTTTAGCACGTATATATCGAGTCATATACTTCTTTCCCGCGTGTGAATCCTCCGGCCTCTTCACAATTATCGTATGATACCACGTTACACCATGGAACGATCCGCAGGTTAACTGCAAACGAAATTTCTCAAAAAGAAAAAAATACTGGTTTCGTTTTACAACGAGACGAGATCACCGACATTGCGCAAGAAAAAAAAACGAAAATCCGCGTGAAAAATATAGACTATATAGCACCGCTCGTCAATAGACGAAATAAATTGCGAAGAACAAAAGAAGAAAAAATAGTATATTACGCCACTAGGGAGGGAAAGTAGACTATGTCCAACCGCGTGGAAGATTACCACCCGAGCCGAAGGCGAGGGTCTACTTTCACTCCCCAGTGGAGTATACTATTTTTCACCATATCTGCAGCGGAAAGTTCGAATTACGTAAAGCCCGTAGGGCGGGAAGTCGAACTTTCCGCGCAGGTATGATGAAAAAAGAAATAACATACTGTACAGCGTGTACACGATGTATCGTCAGACGGGTACGAATTTGCTTCTTCGTTTATTGATATGCATCTCAGGGTCTTCCGAATTTTCAGGCACGCGTCTTCGTTTTCTCAAGGGCCTTGCGCTGCTTCTTGCGTTTATCGACACAGAATTTTCCTCGATATTCGCATTACCGCTGTTGGATGAAGAGCTGGCGAGTGGCGAGTCGAGGGACGAAGGACGGCTCGCCGAATTAGCTATGAGCGGAACCGGCGAGCTCGCGGGTTGAGATTGATTCCTGGGCGATTGACTAGTCGTGGTTTTTCCACGTTGCGAGAGATCCTCAGGCAGAGGTGCGTCCGCTTGCATGGACGTAGAATCCTGCTGCGGTATTCTCGAGCCGCAAGGACTCTTCGTTCTTGAGTTCCGATTGTCAGAAAAAAATTTACCGAGTAGCGGTATCGGTATCGGTATAGGAATTGGAATGGGTATCGGTATCGGATAGGGAACGAGAACCGTCACCGGTGGCAAGAGCGTCGAAGCACCTTGCTGCAGTCCAGAATTCTTCGATTGCGTGGAATGCGGCGGAGGTCCCATCGGCATTGTACCTCTAGTAGGAAAATTTCCAAGCCTCGTAGGCGGCGGTGAATATCGATGCTGATTGAAGTGCATTGCGCTGTAAGGTTGCCTTTCTCTGCAGAAAATTTGCGGAGGTGGACGCAGATTATCGGCAATCCAGGGCGGAGATCTCGAGACTCTTCGTTGCCTGTTATGCCTCGGATAGTGACGCCCACGATTGGTATTATTGGCCAGTAATTTTTTCACGTCTTTCACGTGTAAAGAAGTTCTTTCACATCGACCTTCTGGGACTTCGTGGCTTGTAGTTTCGTTCTTCGGTGAGTTTGAAGAATTGTAGCCAACGACATCGACCTCGATGAGATCCCTAGACCTCCCGAGGCCCTCCAAACGATCAGCTATCGAGACTGTGGCTTCTACGTCAACGTGACAGTCTTTTGATCTCGCAGCTTCGCTCTTTGCCTCCCGACATCGTATTCTGTACTCCTCGTCCCTGAGGGACTCTTTGATAGCCTCCTTAATGGTTTCGCCGTCGAAAACCATGTCGCCATCGGTGTCTTCCGTCTTATCTTGGGATTCTTCGAATGATCTCACGATGGCGCGTATTGAAGCGGAATTTCGTTCTTCTGTTACTTCGGAACAGACTTGGGAATCTGTATTTAGGCGGGAATTTGGATGGGAGTATCTTTCTGAGTCTTCCGGTACGGAGATCGATGGTCCTGAGGTGGGCTCGTCGTCGACTATCAAATTCTCTTCCAGTGGACTCGGCGGAGGGGATCTGCAGTCGCGTAACCATAATTCTGGCGTTATCAGTCCAGCTCCAGTCGCTGTATTGGTTGAGGGTGGTAACGTCGTAGGGAGACCATGTAACGCTAGATGTGCCTGTGTTTCTCTGCAAAAGATGTTCATCTTGTACTGATTCAAGCACTTGTCGCTGCAAAACTGAAGCTGACATTCGCCGTCCTGTAAATAAAGAGATGGCTTTGCGATTTTTGCAATTAACTGTAGCTTTTGATGCGTATTTAATAGCGGCTTACCTGAAAATCAACGTAGCTGACTGAGTGACGAACGTGTTTACACCAATCGCAGGTACGAGCTCTCTTAAAAGCTGCTCTTCTGCCAGCTGCGAAACAAGCCTCGCTGCAGAAACGACCGGAGTTGTTGCTCGTCAATGTAAAAGAGAGAGGAGCACTTCCTGGTTCCCATGTTCCTCCGGGACGGCCGCACCACGAACACGTTGTAGCACTATCTGAAATATATTGAATATTTTTAAAAAGTTGGAAACTAGAACTTTGTTTTTTTAAACCCCTTTTTTCGACGTTTTTTACCATTTTTAGTGTACTGATGTAAAAAAACGCGAAAAACAAATTTTCGCACGAAAACAAAGCTTCCTCTATGAAAAAGCAAAAAACTGGTGGAAAGTAGCCCGCGTAGAAAAAAAGAATCTTGTGAAGAATCTTTTAAAGAATCTTAAAAAAAGTCTTGAAAGAATCTTTACAGGAATCTTGAAAAGAATCACGCATAGGAGCCGGAGCAAGATTCTTTCCAGAATTTTTTTCCAGATTCTTTCCATCCGAAAGCGTTCTGAGAATCTTTTAAAGAATCTTGAAAAGCGTCTTTAAGAGAATCGTGAAAAGATTCCATCCATTAAACAATAAAATCGTTGAAAGAATCTTAATTAAATTCTTCAGAGGAATCGAGGAAAACCTGTTGTTACTTTCCCTTGGTGTCGAGACAGAAAATTTCGGTACGTCAACGAACGGTAAACCCCTCGTGTATAGTCGAACTCAGAACAGCTTTGCAGTCACTTGCAATACGTTCAGGCCTCAAGTCACTTGCGAGAAACGCTTCGACCGCTCGCCATCTAGTGGCATCGTACGAAACACTTATATTCAATACTCCGCTAGATGGCGAGCGGTCGAAGCGTTTCTCGCAAGTGACTTGTGGCCTGAACGTATATAAGACTGCAAAGCTGTTCTGAGTTCGACTATACACGAGGGGTTTACCCTTCACTGACGTACCGAAATTTACTGTCTCGAAACCAAGGGAAAGCAACAACAGGTTTCGCTCGATTCCTCTGAAGAATTTCATTAAGATTTTTTCAACGATTTTTCTATTTAATGGACGAAATCTTTTCACGACTTTATTAAAGACGCTTTTCAAGATTTTTTCGAAGATTCTTTAAAAGATTCTCAGAACGCTTTCGGATGGAAATAATCTTGAAAAGAATCCTGGAAAGCATCAACAGGTTTCGCTTGATTCCTCTGAAGAATTTCATTAAGATTCTTTCAAAGATTCTCAGAACGCTTTCGGATGGAAAGAATCTTGAAAAGAATCCTGGAAAGAATCTTGCTCCGGCTCCTATGCGTGATTCTTTTCAAGATTCCTATAAAGATTCTTTCAAGACTATTTTTAAGATTCTTTAAAAGATTCTTCACAAGATTCTTTTTTTCTACGCGGGAGAACACTGTTAAAAATGTTTGTTAATTTACATTACCGGAAATTTTAGTCATCAGCTGATGTATTATATTTAATACACATCCGCGTAGAAAAAAAGAATCTTGTGAAGAATCTTAAAAAAAGTCTTGAAAGAATTTTTAAAGGAACCTTGAAAAGAATCACGTATAGGATCCGGAGCAAGATTCTTTCCAGGATTCTTTTCAAGATTCTTTCTATCCGAAAGCGTTCTGAGAATCTTTCAAAGAATCTCTGAAAGAATCTTGAAAAGCGTCTTTAAGAGAATCGTAAAAAGATTCAGTCCATTAAACAGAAAAATCGTTGAAAGAATTTTAATGAAATTCTTCAGAGGAATCGAGCAAAACCTGTTGTTGCTTTCCCTTGGTGTCGAGACAGTATATTTCGATACGTGAACGAAGGGGTAAACCCCTCGTGTATAATCGAACTCAGGACAGCTTTGCGGTCTTATATACGTTCAGGATTCAAGTCACTTGCGAGAAACGCTTCGACTGCTCGCCATCTAGCGGAGTATTGTCTACCAGTGTTTCGTATGATGTCACTAGGTGGCGAACGGACGGAACGTTTCTCGCAAGTGGTTTGAAGTCTCAGCGTATATATTTTTTTATTGAACTTCCATCACGTACACCACTTGGCTTTTACGAATCCCCACCTATTTTTGCGGCCGCAGCCGACTTACCCCCACCGTATCACATTTGCCAAGGGCTCAGGGAAACTGCGGAAAAAATGAGCCGGTACAGCCAGCGCCTCTCTAAGTCCCTCGATGACAATGCGAGTAAACTCAAGCACGGTCACCGGTGGCGCTTAGAGCGACACCTTCCATCAGCGATGTTCCTGCTCGGCCCGGAGGACACCATCCGCCAGATAAGAACCCGCGGGAGTCACCCCGAGCTGAACACGAACATCACTGATGTGTTTTTTGGCACATATTTATTAAAGGTGGGAACCCAACCACCAAGATCACAGAAAAAACACTTGGAAAAATTTCCAGCGGTGTCGGCCGGAAATCGAACCCGGGCCCGCTGCGTGCGAACCCGAACCCTCATCCACTAGGCCACTGCTCTCCTGCCTCAGCGTATATATAAGACTGGAAAGCTTTTCTGAGTTCGACTACACACGAGGGGTTTGCCCTTCGTTGAAGTACCGAAATATCCCAAGTAGCACAAAGACAAAGGATATCTATTCGGTATACGAAAAGGTATGTTAATTTCCGTCCAAATGATATCTTTTGGATTTGGATATCTTTTAGACGTTCTTAAGATATCCAAATCCAAAAAGATATCATTTGGACGGAAATTAACATACCTTTTCGTATACCAAATGCATATCCTTTGTCTTTGTGCTACTTGGGATATTGTCTCGACACCAAGGGAAAGCAACAACAGGTTTTGCTCGATTCCTCTGAAGAATTTCATTAAAATTCTTTCAACGATTTTTCTGTTTAATGGACGGAATCTTTTCACGATTCTCTTAAAGACGCTTTTCAAGATTCTTTCAAAGATTCATTGTAAGATTCTTTCAAGACTTTTTTTAAGATTCTTTTAAAGATTCTTCACAAGATTCTTTTTTTCTACGCGGGCAGGTATAGTAAAATTACAAATTTTTATATTATGTTCCCTATTTTTCATATGATTAAGTAGAAAGTATTGTAATTTTATATCTCACTTGCGTATCAAATTTAATGTTCCCTTTTTTTGTGAAGGAACTTCCTTTACCCGTAACGGAAATTTACACTAAATATTTTCACCAGTGACCTTTCACATTGTTTCCTCATTATTATATACATTTTACAAACGAACCTCTGTCAGGCGTAGATTTGGAATTCGAGTGTCCTCATCAAGAAAGCTTTGCGAAATCTGTACAATAATTCTATAACTTTTGACTCCCATTGTTAGTCCTCCACCAATAAATCCTCTACTACAATACAAGTTCACGAAAAACTGGCAAATATAAATCTCTACCACCAAAAATTCTGTCATAACATACGTTTAGCCAATAAAGCCACCATAAAAATTGAAAATTCCTGAATTACACGTCTACAAATTGGAACTCCGAAAAGTTTTTTCGTTATTAAATTATTGTTAAACGTGCAAATGATTTCTTTTGATGTATGCAAGTATTTGGTTATATATATCGTTTTTGTATTCTTGATATTTACTGCTTTAAATTTTTGCGATAAAAAATGCTAAACCTTTATTTAAGGTAGTCTGTTCACATTAGCTAGTGTTACGTCCGGGTAACACAACAAATACAATTGCCCTGTTTTGGACCTTAACCGAAGCTAATTAATCCGGGATTTGGGCTAAAAACGGTTTGACATTATTGAGACTTTGATTCTTGAGATTCCTCATCGGAGCGAGATAAAAGTGCGCGTTGGTTAAATTTCTGTATGTGGAGTTAATAAAACTTCAAAGTTTGGAGAAATCGCGGCGGTCCGCGCAAAACTCCGTACTCGTCAGATTTAGAAAAGACTTAGTGAGAATTCGCGGCGTTCCGCGCAAAACTCAGTCTTTGTGTACGTGAGAGCTCGCGGTGGTCCGCGCAAGACTCTAAATATTGTGTGTGGTGTATTGGACTTAGAGGGATCGCGGTGGTCCGCGTAAAACTCTAGTTTTGAGGATTTTAGGAGGGACTTAGAGAATTCGCGGTTGGCCGCGCAAGACTCAAGTCCAAAGGATGTACCAGAAAACTTTTTATTTTTCATCTTACCACTATTTATTCACATGACTGGTTGGAGATGTTGTTCGTTGAGTACAAAATTAGAACTGCGCAAAAATACAAAAATTGTGATCTTATATACTAGAGTTGCGAACCTTTGGTGTTACGCAGGTTTGGGAGAGGGCAGTTTCTTTAGACTCTAATTGGCCGGAAAAACTCCCGTCCCCCACTTTTTGAACAGATTTCTTTATCTTAAAGTTAGTGCGTTTATTTTAGGAGTAAGGGAGGCCGAGTCTTTCGCCTCTGGTTGGCCGAAAGTCACCGTCTCCTACTTTCTTGGGTTTGCGTGGAGCTTCCTCTAGTCTGCGGACTAGCAGAGGGCCTCACACCCCTACTATTTTACTGTTTTTCTGAATTTCCCTACTTATCGACCGTCTGCAGGGTCCTTTTCCTAATTTGCCTACTTGGTCGACCATCGACTGTAGGGCCCTTTTCCGGGACATACAGTGGTGCTCGGAGGATTGCCTATTTTTGGGGTTAGGGTACGTCGGGACGTAACACTAGTCAAATCAGTCCTAAATTTTTAATCGCGTTTCTACACATTTTGGTAGTTTTGCCTACTGTTCTGCAGAGTGGCTTGCTCATCAGCATTAGTTCTTAATATATAAATCCATCCACAGACACGGTTTGAAATAAAAATACCCCGACACATACAAATTTCGGATGAGGTTGTTGTCATCCAGTTTTATATTAGAAAAAACCACAATATTAATCTAGTTATAACGAGCAATAGCTTATGTTGTTTGTTAAAAAATGTTTCATTGATTGACCGGACAAATTCTGTATTAGTATTAGTTATTCACAAGTTACAAGCACGTGTAAATCTGATGATAGGTTAGAGTAGATAAAAAACGGTTGCAATTTTCTTACAAAGAATACAATAAGAAAATGTCTCTGGTCAATCAATGAAGCATCTTTTAATAAACAAAATGAGCTATCGTTCGTCAAAGTCTGACAAAAATTATGGTTTTTTCTAATATAAAACTGGATGACAACAACCTCATCCGACATTTGTATGTATCAGGGTATTTTAATTAAAAACCGTGTCAGTGGATGGATTTATATATTAAAAACTAATGCTGATGAGCAAGCCACTCTGCAGAACAGTCGGCAAAACTATCAAAATGTGTAGAAACGCGATTAAAAATTTAGCACTGATTTGACTAGCTAATGTCAACAGACTACCTTAAGGGCTTCTCTGCTATCTATAAGTATAAAAAGAAAGCTGAGTTAGCGTATAATCACGCAATATGGAATTAAATATAAAAATGTGCATCCATAATAATTGTAATTATACTGATATCATATATCATATCGTATCATATGATTCACTCAGTGAAGCTGGACCCTTATTACAAGATCCACTAAGGATTCTATAGTAAACCGATCGCAGCTTCACCACATGAAATTGATGCATGGCGGAGAGACAAGCGAAAGGGAAGTTATTGTACACCGGCCGTTGATGATGCTGCTCATACGCATATCGTTTACCCATATCACATGACTCGACGGTGAACCACGTACCTACATGTGTATCTCTATACATTTATATATATATGTAATATAGTATAGATATATAATTATACTCATAAAGCCATGAAGGTTCATAAGCGAGTATTGCACGCACTCGCGAGTCAGCCACCCCAAGTTTGGAACAACATTTTACTCGATACGCCCGCTATAAACTCACCGAAAGTTTATGAAAGATAGCAACGTGAATTTTACAAAAAAAAAAAAAAATTATTGATCTATATTCCACTTTTTTGTTTAGTTCTGCGAGTATCGAACTTGAGGTAAAGTAGTCGTTAACACAATTATTACATACTACATTAATAAAAATTACATTTGCCTAAAATACATAGACTGTGCGCGAAGACTCAAGTAATTGATGGCACATATTTTGAGATATCGAACAGATTTTTTTTTACTCGTATGGGCTAACAAGAAGAAACGTTCGAAAGTTCGCATTCAAAAGTTTTTCAACACAATTTTTAAAAATCTACAAGTGCGCGAAATATGCGATGAAAAATTTGAAAAAAAATGGAGCATGCTCCATCAATTGGGGTGTATAACTAAAAAAAAAAAAAAAAAAGTAGTGAGTACATCTGCATGTACTCACGAAAAAATATGTGAAAACATATTTAGCAGTTCAGCAATTCACTTTTTTTCCAGAAGGAGCGTAACGCTTTTTGAGGACATTTTGCTCAAATTCACTTTTTTCCAGAAGGTGCGTAACGTTTTTTGAGGACATTTTGCTCAAATTCACTTTTTTTCCAGAAGGTGCGTAACATTTTTTGAGGACATTTTGCTTAAATTCACTTTTTTCCAGAAGGAGCGTAACGCTTTTTGAGGACATTTTTTCAGGAAAATAATCGCTACAGATGTTTTCACATCAATAATCAGCTATATCGACGATGGTTCTGGTAAAAGGTGGTCCGATCGGTGTATAATTACCCATATTCATAAAATTAATATTTGTAACTTCAAGATATCAATACCAGATTTTGGTAAGACTAATTTCGTCTTACATCAGAAATAATGTACTGCATTTACAACGGTCAAAGTTCATATGTAGCTAACATGCAACATCATTGCTCGGTGATCGGAAACTGTGTCATAAAGTACCTACTGCCCACAGACGAGACCATCAGAACCTTCACCATTTGCTCATTCGAACCATTTCGTAACGGGAGCTTCTAGAGTTTCAAGCTTTGCTTCCCGCTGTGTATCTTTTAGTTCGTATATTCGCCACTCCGTATATACGACGTACAGTAGAACCCCGATTAACCGAACAAAGCGTCATGATTTTAACTACACCGAGAGAAAAGATTTCATTGACGTCAAAGAAATGGGTGGGTTGATATTTTTTCATTGATTTCAATGAAATAGTGCATTTGAATTTCAAAGAGAATATTTCATTGCCTGTAAATAAAGATTTACTTAGTGAGCATATAATAAAGAAACAGTTTTATTGTTTTAAAGAGACGTTTTCATTGGTTCCAAGAAACGTTTTCATTGATCTCACTCTCGCACCTAACCTCACTTTTTTATTTTCCGGTTCTCCCAAAAGAACGCCTTCGAGTGTCGAGGAACCAGAAGCTTAGCCTATTTCTGCCATCCTTCCTTACGTACTCACAAAATTTGAGCTTTATCTGCCGCGTACTTCAGGAAAAAATAGGTTTCGAAATTTTGAGGTGGTAAGAAAAAGGTTTCATTGAATCAAAGACGATATCTTAGAAATCAATGAAAAAGGGTCATTGGTTTAAAGAAATGTTTCTTCGAATCAATGTCACTACTTTACATTGAGTTGGAGATCATTCAAAGAAAAGATAGTATTGAAATTCAAGTATTTCATTTCATTGGCAAAGATTTCCGTGAATCAATGAAACTTTTTCTCTCGGTGTAGAACAACTTAAACCTTTTACCAAAATACGCACGGTGTTTTCTTGTTACGAGATTTGTAAATATATTGATATTGTCAAATAGATTTCGACGGCTTCTAATGAAACTGAATTAACTCACGGAAATTATTCAAACTGAGGTATCTCAGCATTCAATTCCAAACTAACTTATCTCATGATCCAGAAACAAACTAACGTATCTGAAATATTGTTATTGAACTGACATAACTCGGAAGGCATTCTGGAAAGGCCTAACACAATTCAATTTGTTAGGCAGTTGTTATTCTCAACTCATTGAGAATTAATATTTATTATAACAGCCGTTAGCTTCTGGCGTACGCGAAATTTGCAGCATTAAGGACGATCGGTGACGACTGTCAAAGTCAAATCAGAGATAAATTTTTGTAATCGATTCTTTAAAGTTTAATGCATTAAATAATAGCTGTGGAGGGTGATTTGTATTGAAGCATGTAGACTTAATCCAGAGAAAGATTAATAGTGACGGATTTGCATAAATATTAACTGATTAACGTTTCTTTTCAATGGGATACATTTTCGTTCAGTTTTTTTCAAGTATAATCTGTAATTCTTGGCCGATTTGAATGAGTGACAGCTCATTCTCTACCTTAAAAGATACTCTACGAATTGACCGCCTAGATATTTCATAGTGTTAATTGTTTAATAATTCTAGACTGTTGTTTAACAGAAATTAAAATACTTTAATAAACAACAGGCTATAATTACAAAACGATGAACACTATGAAATGTCTAGGAGGTCAATTCGTAGAGTACCTTTTAAGAAAAACAATGAGCTATCGTTCATAAAAATCGGCAAAGAATTAAAGATAATACTTGGAAAAAACTGAACGAAAATATATCACACTGAAAAGAAACGTTAATCAGTTAATCTTTATGCAAATTCGTGACTATTAATCTTTCTCTGGATTAAGTCTACATGCTTCAAGCTATGTGAACCTAGCACCCGATTTGAAGGAATCTTATTTTTTTTTTAGCTATCTTATAGATTTAGGTACGTAGTTGATTGTAGTAACAATTATTTCGTTTGTAGTTAAGCTAAAAAAAAGTTACACGTTGTTAAAAAAATGACCATCCACCGAATTTGAGGAAACTAAAATTTGGCATGACAGGTCGGTAGAGAATCGTTTGTAGTTGATTGTAGTACAAAAATTTCCGTTTGTAGTCGAAAAGAAAAAAAGTTATTTTTTTTTTTTTTTTTTTTTTTTTTTTTTTTTTTTTTTTTTTTTTTTTTTTTTTGGAGACCACAGCAGACGCTACAACAAACTATAAACGTGCTTAGATCCCACCCTTGCAATATTTCGACGCCACGTTAGTATTCAACAAACGATAAACAAAACAGTCACTACTACAAACTGCAAACGGTTGAATAGCCAATGATTGCTGTACATCAATTCCACGGGAGATCTTGACGAACCACAAATGAAACCAACTTCAAACGATTTTGGAGACAATACTAGCAATATATCAGAAACTAACACAGCGTCAATTATTGCACGTCTTGACTGCGGAATCTTTTGTAGGTCGAAAATGGGTGTGGAAGATCCGTAATTCTTTGTAGTTTGTGGCAGCTTCGTTTCGTTGGTAATTCGTCAAAAAGGGGTGTGGAAGATCCAGAATCGTTTGTAGTTATTTGTAGTTGTCTCGTTTCGTTTGGAGTTAGTCGTGAACAGGAGGAAAGGGTTCAGAATCGTTTGTAGTTGTTTGTAGTTGTCTCGTTTCGTTTGTAGTTAGTCGTGAACAGATGGGAAGGGTCCAGAATCGTTTGTAGTTGTTTGTAGTAGCTTCGGTTTGTTTGTAGTTTGTCGTGAACAAATGGGAAGGGTCCAGAATCGTTTGTACTTGTTTGTAGTTGTCTCGGTTCGTTTGTAGTTAGTCGTGAACAGGAGGAAAGGGTCGAGAATCGTTTGTAGTTGTTTGTAGTAGCTTCGTTTTGTTTGTAACTTGTCGTGAACAAATGGGAAGGGTCGAGAATCGTTTGTAGTTGTTTGTAGTAGCTTCGTTTTGTTTGTAGTTTGTCGTGAACAAATGGGAAGGGTCGAGAATCGTTTGTAGTTGTTTGTAGTAGCTTCGTTTTGTTTGTAGTTTGTCGTGAACAAATGGGAAGGGTCCAGAATCGTTTGTAGTTGTTTGTAGTTGTCTCGTTTCGTTTGTAGTTAGTCGTGAATAGATGGGAAGGGTCCAGAATCGTTTGTAGTTGTTTGTAGTAGCTTCGGTTTGTTTGTAGTTTGTCGTGAACAAATGGGAAGGGTCCAGAATCGTTTGTAGTTGTTTGTAGTTGTCTCGTTTCGTTTGTAGTTAGTCGTGAACAGGAGGAAAGGGTCGAGAATCGTTTGTACTTGTTTGTAGTTGCTTCGTTTCGTTTGTAGTTAGTCGTGAACAGATGGGAAGGGTCCAGAATCGTTTGCAGTTGTTTGTAGTTACTTCGTTTCGTTCGTAGTTCTTCGTGAACAAATGGGAAGGGTCCAGAATCGTTTGTAGTTGTTTGTAGTGGCTTCGTTTCGTTTGTAGTTAGTCGTGAACAGATGGGAAGGGTCCAGAATCGTTTGTAGTTGTTTGTAGTAGCTTCGTTTCGTTTGTAGTTCTTCGTGAACAGATGGAAAGGGTCCAGAATCGTTTGTAGTTGTTTGTAGTTGCTTTGTTTCGTTTGTAGTTAGTCGTGAACAGGAGGAAAGGGTCGAGAATCGTTTGCAGTTGTTTGTAGTTGCTTCGCTTCGTTTGTAGTTAGTCGTGAACAGATGGGAAGGGTCCAGAATCGTTTGTAGTTGTTTGTAGTTACTTCGTTTCGTTCGTAGTTCTTCGTGAACAAATGGGAAGGGTCCAGAATCGTTTGTAGTTGTTTGTAGTGGCTTCGTTTCGTTTGTAGTTCGTCGTGAACAGGTGGGTAAAGTTCAGAATCGTTTGTAGTTGTTTGTAGTTGTCTCGTTTCGTTTGTAGTTAGTCGTGAACAGGTGGAAAGGGTCCAGAATCGTTTGTAGTTGTCTCGTTTCGTTTGTAGTTAGTCGTGAACAGGAGGAAAGGGTCGAGAATCGTTTGTAGTTGTTTGTAGTTGCTTCGCTTCGTTTGTAGTTAGACGTGAACAGGTGGGAAGGGGCCAGAATCGTTTGTACTTGTTTGTAGTGGCTTCGTTTCGTTTGTAGTTCGTCGTGAACAGGTGGGAAAGGTTCAGAATCGTTTGTAGTTGTTTGTAGTTGTCTCGTTTCGTTTGTAGTTAGTCGTGAACAGGTGGGAAGGGTCCAGAATCGTTTGTAGTTGTTTGTAGTAGCTTCGTTTTGTTTGTAGCTTGTCGTGAACAAATGGGAAGGGTCCAGAATCGTTTGTAGTAGTTTGTAGTTGTCTCGTTTCGTTTGTAGTTAGTCGTGAACAGGAGGAAAGGGTCGAGAATCGTTTGTACTTGTTTGTAGTTGCTTCGTTTCGTTTGTAGTTAGTCGTGAACAGATGGGAAGGGTCCAGAATCGTTTGCAGTTGTTTGTAGTTACTTCGTTTCGTTCGTAGTTCTTCGTGAACAAATGGGAAGGGTCCAGAATCGTTTGTAGTTGTTTGTAGTGGCTTCGTTTCGTTTGTAGTTCATCGTGAACAGGTGGGAAAGGTTCAGAATCGTTTGTAGTTGTTTGTAGTTGTCTCGTTTCGTTTGTAGTTAGTCGTGAACAGGAGGAAAGGGTCCAGAATCGTTTGTAGTTGTTTGTAGTTGCTTCGTTTCGTTTGTAGTTAGTCGTGAACATGTGGGAAGGGGCCAGAATCGTTTGTAGTTGTTTGTAGTTGTCTCGTTTCGTTTGTAGTTAGTCGTGAACAGGAGGAAAGGGTCGAGAATCGTTTGTAGTTGTTTGTAGTTGCTTCGCTTCGTTTTAGTTAGTCGTGAACAGACGGGAAGGGTCCAGAATCGTTTGTAGTTGTTTGTAGTTACTTCGTTTCGTTCGTAGTTCTTCGTGAACAAATGGGAAGGGTCCAGAATCGTTTGTAGTTGTTTGTAGTGGCTTCGTTTCGTTTGTAGTTCGTCGTGAACAGGTGGGAAAGGTTCAGAATCGTTTGTAGTTGTTTGTAGTTGTCTCGTTTCGTTTGTAGTTAGTCGTGAACAGGAGGAAAGGGTCCAGAATCGTTTGTAGTTGTTTGTAGTTGCTTCGTTTCGTTTGTAGTTAGTCGTGAACATGTGGGAAGGGGCCAGAATCGTTTGTAGTTGTTTGTAGTTGTCTCGTTTCGTTTGTAGTTAGTCGTGAACAGGAGGAAAGGGTCGAGAATCGTTTGTAGTTGTTTGTAGTTGCTTCGCTTCGTTTTAGTTAGTCGTGAACAGATGGGAAGGGTCCAGAATCGTTTGTAGTTGTTTGTAGTTACTTCGTTTCGTTCGTAGTTCTTCGTGAACAAATGGGAAGGATCCAGAATCGTTTGTAGTTGTTTGTAGTGGCTTCGTTTCGTTTGTAGTTCGTCGTGAACAGGTGGGAAAGGTTCAGAATCGTTTGTAGTTGTTTGTAGTTGTCTCGTTTCGTTTGTAGTTAGTCGTGAACAGGTGGGAAGGGGCCAGAATCGTTTGTACTTGTTTGTAGTGGCTTCGTTCCGTTTGTAGTTCGTCGTGAACAGGTGGGAAAGGTTCAGAATCGTTTGTAGTAGTTTGTAGTTGTCTCGTTTCGTTTGTAGTTAGTCGTGAACAGATGGGAAGGGTCCAGAATCGTTTGAAGTTGTTTGTAGTAGCTTCGTTTTGTTTGTAGTTTGTCGTGAACAAATGGGAAGGGTCCAGAATCGTTTGTAGTTGTTTGTAGTTGAAAGCTACCTAAACTTACCTTACTTAACTTAAACCCACCTAAGCTAACCCTACTTACCTTAACCGTAACTAAACTGACCCTACTTAATTTCAATGTACCTAACATAGCTCTATTCAACATAGACCTACAAATACAAACGAAACGAAGCTGCTACAAACTGCAAACAATTCTGGACCTTCCACATCCGGTTTCGATGAACCGCAAACGAAACGAAGCTACTACAAACAACTACAAACGATTTTTGACCCTTCCAATCTGTTTACGAAGAACTACGAACGAAACGAAGCAACTACAAACAACTACAAACGATTCTGGACCCTTTCCACCTGTTCACGACTAACTACAAACAAAACGAAGCAACTACAAACAACTACAAACGATTCTGGACCCTTTCCTCCTGTTCACGACTAACTACAAACGAAACGAGACATCTACAAACAACTACAAACGATTCTGGACCCTTCCCATTTGTTCACGACAAACTACAAACAAAACGAAGCTACTACAAACAACTACAAACGATTCTCGACCCTTCCCATCTGTTCACGACTAACTACAAACGAAAGGAGACAACTACAAACAACTACAAACGATTCTGAACCTTTCCCACCTGTTCACGACGAACTACAAACGAAACGAAGCCACTACAAACAACTACAAACGATTCTGGACCCTTCCCATTTGTTCACGAAGAACTACGAACGAAACGAAGTAACTACAAACAACTACAAACGATTCTGGACCCTTCCCATCTGTTCGCGACTAACTACAAACGAAACGAAGCAACTACAAACAAGTACAAACGATTCTGGCCCCTTCCCACCTGTTCACGTCTAACTACAAACGAAGCAAAGCAACTACAAACAACTACAAACGATTCTCGACCCTTTCCTCCTGTTCACGACTAACTACAAACGAAACGAGACAACTACAAACAACTACAAACGATTCTGGACCCTTCCCATTTGTTCACGACAAACTACAAACAAAACGAAGCTACTACAAACAACTACAAACGATTCTGGACCCTTCCCATCTGTTCACGACTAACTACAAACGAAACGAGACAACTACAAACAACTACAAACGATTCTGAACCTTTCCCACCTGTTCACGACGAACTACAAACGAAACGAAGCCACTACAAACAAGTACAAACGATTCTGGCCCCTTCCCACCTGTTCACGTCTAACTACAAACGAAGCGAAGCAACTACAAACAACTACAAACGATTCTCGACCCTTTCCTCCTGTTCACGACTAACTACAAACGAAACGAGACAACTACAAACAACTACAAACGATTCTGGACCCTTTCCACCTGTTCACGACTAACTACAAACGAAACGAGAAAACTACAAACAACTACAGACGATTCTGAACCTTTCCCACCTGTTCACGACGAACTACAAACGAAATGAAGCCACTACAAACAACTACAAACGATTCTGGACCCTTCCCATTTGTTCACGAAGAACTACGAACGAAACGAAGTAACTACAAACAACTACAAACGATTCTGGACCCTTCCCATCTGTTCACGACTAACTACAAACGAAGCGAAGCAACTACAAACAACTACAAACGATTCTCGACCCTTTCCTCCTGTTCACGACTAACTACAAACGAAACGAGACAACTACAAACAACTACAAACGATTCTGGACCCTTTCCACCTGTTCACGACTAACTACAAACGAAACAAAGCAACTACAAACAACTACAAACGATTTTGGACCCTTTCCATCTGTTCACGAAGAACTACAAACGAAACGAAGCTACTACAAACAACTACAAACGATTCTGGACCCTTCCCATCTGTTCACGACTAACTACAAACGAAACGAGACAACTACAAACAACTACAAACGATTCGCGACCCTTCCAATCTGTTTACGAAGAACTACGAACGAAACGAAGCAACTACAAACAACTACAAACGATTCTGGACCCTTTCCTCCTGTTCACGACTAACTACACACGAAACGAGACAACTACAAACGATTCTGGCCCCTTCCCACATGTTCACGACTAACTACAAACGAAACGAAACAACTACAAACGATTCTGGACCCTTTCCTCCTGTTCACGACTAACTACAAACGAAACGAGACAACTACAAACAACTACAAACGATTCTCGACCCTTTCCTCCTGTTCACGACTAACTACAAACGAAACGAGACAACTACAAACAACTACAAACGATTCTGGCCCCTTCCCACATGTTCACGACTAACTACAAACGAAACGAAGCAACTACAAACAACTACAAACGATTCTGGACCCTTTCCTCCTGTTCACGACTAACTACAAACGAAACGAGACAACTACAAACAACTACAAACGATTCTGGACCCTTCCCATTTGTTCACGACAAACTACAAACAAAACGAAGCTACTACAAACAACTACAAACGATTCTGGACCCTTCCCATCTGTTCACGACTAACTACAAACGAAACGAGACAACTACAAACAACTACAAACGATTCTGAACCTTTCCCACCTGTTCACGACGAACTACAAACGAAACGAAGCCACTACAAACAACTACAAACGATTCTGGACCCTTCCCATTTGTTCACGAAGAACTACGAACGAAACGAAGTAACTACAAACAACTACAAACGATTCTGGCCCCTTCCCACATGTTCACGACTAACTACAAACGAAACGAAGCAACTACAAACAACTACAAACGATTCTGGACCCTTTCCTCCTGTTCACGACTAACTACAAACGAAACGAGACAACTACAAACAACTACAAACGATTCTGGACCCTTCCCATTTGTTCACGACAAACTACAAACAAAACGAAGCTACTACAAACAACTACAAACGATTCTGGACCCTTCCCATCTGTTCACGACTAACTACAAACGAAACGAGACAACTACAAACAACTACAAACGATTCTGAACCTTTCCCACCTGTTCACGACGAACTACAAACGAAACGAAGCCACTACAAACAACTACAAACGATTCTGGACCCTTCCCATTTGTTCACGAAGAACTACGAACGAAACGAAGTAACTACAAACAACTACAAACGATTCTGGACCCTTCCCATCTGTTGCCGACTAACTACAAACGAAACGAAGCAACTACAAACAACTACAAACGATTCTGGACCCTTCCCATTTGTTCACGACAAACTACAAACAAAACGAAGCTACTACAAACAACTACAAACGATTCTCGACCCTTCCCATTTGTTCACGACAAACTACAAACAAAACGAAGCTACTACAAACAACTACAAACGATTCTCGACCCTTTCCTCCTGTTCACGACTAACTACAAACGAAACGAGACAACTACAAACAACTACAAACGATTCTGGACCCTTCCCATTTGTTCACGACAAACTACAAACAAAACGAAGCTACTACAAACAACTACAAACGATTCTGGACCCTTCCCATCTGTTCACGACTAACTGCAAACGAAACGAGACAACTACAAACAACTACAAACGATTCTGGCCCCTTCCCACATGTTCACGACTAACTACAAACGAAACGAAGCAACTACAAACGATTCTGGACCCTTTCCTCCTGTTCACGACTAACTACAAACGAAACGAGACAACTACAAACAACTACAAACGATTCTGGACCCTTCCCATTTGTTCACGACAAACTACAAACAAAACGAAGCTACTACAAACAACTACAAACGATTCTGGACCCTTCCCATCTGTTCACGACTAACTACAAACGAAACGAGACAACTACAAACAACTACAAACGATTCTGAACCTTTCCCACCTGTTCACGACGAACTACAAACGAAACGAAGCCACTACAAACAACTACAAACGATTCTGGACCCTTCCCATTTGTTCACGAAGAACTACGAACGAAACGAAGTAACTACAAACAACTACAAACGATTCTGGACCCTTCCCATCTGTTCGCGACTAACTACAAACGAAACGAAGCAACTACAAACAAGTACAAACGATTCTGGCCCCTTCCCACCTGTTCACGTCTAACTACAAACGAAGCGAAGCAACTACAAACAACTACAAACGATTCTCGACCCTTTCCTCCTGTTCACGACTAACTACAAACGAAACGAGACAACTACAAACAACTACAAACGATTCTGGACCCTTCCCATTTGTTCACGACAAACTACAAACAAACCGAAGCTACTACAAACAACTACAAACGATTCTGGACCCTTCCCATCTGTTCATGACTAACTACAAACGAAACGAGACAACTACAAACAACTACAAACGATTCTGAACCTTTCCCACCTGTTCACGACGAACTACAAACGAAACGAAGCCACTACAAACAAGTACAAACGATTCTGGCCCCTTCCCACCTGTTCACGTCTAACTACAAACGAAGCGAAGCAACTACAAACAACTACAAACGATTCTCGACCCTTTCCTCCTGTTCACGACTAACTACAAACGAAACGAGACAACTACAAACGATTCTGGACCCTTTCCACCTGTTCACGACTAACTACAAACGAAACGAGACAACTACAAACAACTACAAACAACTACAAACGATTCTGAACTTTTCCCACCTGTTCACGACGAACTACAAACGAAACGAAGCCACTACAAACAACTACAAACGATTCTGGACCTTTCCCATTTGTTCACGAAGAACTACGAACGAAACGAAGTAACTACAAACAACTACAAACGATTCTGGACCCTTCCCATCTGTTCACGACTAACTACAAACGAAGCGAAGAAACTACAAACAACTACAAACGATTCTCGACCCTTTCCTCCTGTTCTCGACTAACTACAAACGAAACGAGACAACTACAAACAACTACAAACGATTCTGGACCCTTTCCACCTGTTCACGACTAACTACAAACGAAACAAAGCAACTACAAACAACTGCAAACGATTCTGGACCCTTTCCATCTGTTCACGAAGAACTACAAACGAAACGAAGCTACTACAAACAACTACAAACGATTCTGGACCCTTCCCATCTGTTCACGACTAACTACAAACGAAACGAGACAACTACAAACAACTACAAACGATTCGCGACCCTTCCAATCTGTTTACGAAGAACTACGAACGAAACGAAGCAACTACAAACGATTCTGGACCCTTTCCTCCTGTTCACGACTAACTACAAACGAAACGAGACAACTACAAACAACTACAAACGATTCTGGCCCCTTCCCACATGTTCACGACTAACTACAAACGAAACGAAGCAACTACAAACAACTACAAACGATTCTGGACCCTTTCCTCCTGTTCACGACTAACTACAAACGAAACGAGACAACTACAAACAACTACAAACGATTCTGGACCCTTCCCATTTGTTCACGACAAACTACAAACAAAACGAAGCTACTACAAACAACTACAAACGATTCTGGACCCTTCCCATCTGTTCACGACTAACTGCAAACGAAACGAGACAACTACAAACAACTACAAACGATTCTGGCCCCTTCCCACATGTTCACGACTAACTACAAACGAAACGAAGCAACTACAAACGATTCTGGACCCTTTCCTCCTGTTCACGACTAACTACAAACGAAACGAGACAACTACAAACAACTACAAACGATTCTGGACCCTTCCCATTTGTTCACGACAAACTACAAACAAAACGAAGCTACTACAAACAACTACAAACGATTCTGGACCCTTCCCATCTGTTCACGACTAACTACAAACGAAACGAGACAACTACAAACAACTACAAACGATTCTGAACCTTTCCCACCTGTTCACGACGAACTACAAACGAAACGAAGCCACTACAAACAACTACAAACGATTCTGGACCCTTCCCATTTGTTCACGAAGAACTACGAACGAAACGAAGTAACTACAAACAACTACAAACGATTCTGGACCCTTCCCATCTGTTCGCGACTAACTACAAACGAAACGAAGCAACTACAAACAAGTACAAACGATTCTGGCCCCTTCCCACCTGTTCACGTCTAACTACAAACGAAGCGAAGCAACTACAAACAACTACAAACGATTCTCGACCCTTTCCTCCTGTTCACGACTAACTACAAACGAAACGAGACAACTACAAACAACTACAAACGATTCTGGACCCTTCCCATTTGTTCACGACAAACTACAAACAAACCGAAGCTACTACAAACAACTACAAACGATTCTGGACCCTTCCCATCTGTTCATGACTAACTACAAACGAAACGAGACAACTACAAACAACTACAAACGATTCTGAACCTTTCCCACCTGTTCACGACGAACTACAAACGAAACGAAGCCACTACAAACAAGTACAAACGATTCTGGCCCCTTCCCACCTGTTCACGTCTAACTACAAACGAAGCGAAGCAACTACAAACAACTACAAACGATTCTCGACCCTTTCCTCCTGTTCACGACTAACTACAAACGAAACGAGACAACTACAAACGATTCTGGACCCTTTCCACCTGTTCACGACTAACTACAAACGAAACGAGACAACTACAAACAACTACAAACAACTACAAACGATTCTGAACTTTTCCCACCTGTTCACGACGAACTACAAACGAAACGAAGCCACTACAAACAACTACAAACGATTCTGGACCTTTCCCATTTGTTCACGAAGAACTACGAACGAAACGAAGTAACTACAAACAACTACAAACGATTCTGGACCCTTCCCATCTGTTCACGACTAACTACAAACGAAGCGAAGAAACTACAAACAACTACAAACGATTCTCGACCCTTTCCTCCTGTTCTCGACTAACTACAAACGAAACGAGACAACTACAAACAACTACAAACGATTCTGGACCCTTTCCACCTGTTCACGACTAACTACAAACGAAACAAAGCAACTACAAACAACTGCAAACGATTCTGGACCCTTTCCATCTGTTCACGAAGAACTACAAACGAAACGAAGCTACTACAAACAACTACAAACGATTCTGGACCCTTCCCATCTGTTCACGACTAACTACAAACGAAACGAGACAACTACAAACAACTACAAACGATTCGCGACCCTTCCAATCTGTTTACGAAGAACTACGAACGAAACGAAGCAACTACAAACGATTCTGGACCCTTTCCTCCTGTTCACGACTAACTACAAACGAAACGAGACAACTACAAACAACTACAAACGATTCTGGCCCCTTCCCACATGTTCACGACTAACTACAAACGAAACGAAGCAACTACAAACAACTACAAACGATTCTGGACCCTTTCCTCCTGTTCACGACTAACTACAAACGAAACGAGAAAACTACAAACAACTACAAACGATTCTGGACCCTTCCCATTTGTTCACGACAAACTACAAACAAAACGAAGCTACTACAAACAACTACAAACGATTCTGGACCCTTCCCATCTGTTCACGACTAACTACAAACGAAACGAGACAACTACAAACAACTACAAACGATTCTGAACCTTTCCCACCTGTTCACGACGAACTACAAACGAAACGAAGCCACTACAAACAACTACAAACGATTCTGGACCCTTTCCACCTGTTCACGACTAACTACATACGAAACAAAGCAACTACAAACGATTCTGGACCCTTTCCATCTGTTCACGAAGAACTACAAACGAAACGAAGCTACTACAAACAACTACAAACGATTCTGGACCCTTCCCATCTGTTCACGACTAACTACAAACGAAACGAGACACCTACAAACAACTACAAACGATTCGCGACCCTTCCAATCTGTTTACGAAGAACTACGAACGAAACGAAGCAACTACAAACAACTACAAACGATTCTGGACCCTTTCCTCCTGTTCACGACTAACTACAAACGAAACGAGACAACTACAAACAACTACAAACGATTCTGGCCCCTTCCCACATGTTCACGACTAACTACAAACGAAATGAAGCAACTACAAACAACTACAAACGATTCTGGACCCTTTCCTCCTGTTCACGACTAACTACAAACGAAACGAGACAACTACAAACAACTACAAACGATTCTGCACCCTTCCCATTTGTTCACGACAAACTACAAACAAAACGAAGCTACTACAAACAACTACAAACGATTCTGGACCCTTCCCATCTGTTCACGACTAACTACAAACGAAACGAGACAACTACAAACAACTACAAACGATTCTGAACCTTTCCCACCTGTTCACGACGAACTACAAACGAAACGAAGCCACTACAAACAACTACAAACGATTCTGGACCCTTCCCATTTGTTCACGAAGAACTACGAACGAAACGAAGTAACTACAAACAACTACAAACGATTCTGGACCCTTCCCATCTGTTCACGACTAACTACAAACGAAGCGAAGCAACTACAAACAACTACAAACGATTCTCGACCCTTTCCTCCTGTTCACGACTAACTACAAACGAAACGAGACAACTACAAACAACTACAAACGATTCTGGACCCTTTCCACCTGTTCACGACTAACTACAAACGAAACAAAGCAACTACAAACAACTACAAACGATTTTGGACCCTTTCCATCTGTTCACGAAGAACTACAAACGAAACGAAGCTACTACAAACAACTACAAACGATTCTGGACCCTTCCCATCTGTTCACGACTAACTACAAACGAAACGAGACAACTACAAACAACTACAAACGATTCGCGACCCTTCCAATCTGTTTACGAAGAACTACGAACGAAACGAAGCAACTGCAAACAACTACAAACGATTCTGGACCCTTTCCTCCTGTTCACGACTAACTACAAACGAAACGAGACAACTACAAACGATTCTGGCCCCTTCCCACATGTTCACGACTAACTACAAACGAAACGAAACAACTACAAACGATTCTGGACCCTTTCCTCCTGTTCACGACTAACTACAAACGAAACGAGACAACTACAAACAACTACAAACGATTCTCGACCCTTTCCTCCTGTTCACGACTAACTACAAACGAAACGAGACAACTACAAACAACTACAAACGATTCTGGACCCTTCCCATTTGTTCACGACAAACTACAAACAAAACGAAGCTACTACAAACAACTACAAACGATTCTGGACCCTTCCCATCTGTTCACGACTAACTACAAACGAAACGAGACAACTACAAACAACTACAAACGATTCTGAACCTTTCCCACCAGTTCACGACGAACTACAAACGAAACGAAGCCACTACAAACAACTACAAACGATTCTGGACCCTTCCCATTTGTTCACGAAGAACTACGAACGAAACGAAGTAACTACAAACAACTACAAACGATTCTGGACCCTTCCCATCTGTTCGCGACTAACTACAAACGAAACGAAGCAACTACAAACAAGTACAAACGATTCTGGCCCCTTCCCACCTGTTCACGTCTAACTACAAACGAAGCGAAGCAACTACAAACAACTACAAACGATTCTCGACCCTTTCCTCCTGTTCACGACTAACTACAAACGAAACGAGACAACTACAAACAACTACAAACGATTCTGGACCCTTCCCATTTGTTCACGACAAACTACAAACAAACCGAAGCTACTACAAACAACTACAAACGATTCTGGACCCTTCCCATCTGTTCATGACTAACTACAAACGAAACGAGACAACTACAAACAACTACAAACGATTCTGAACCTTTCCCACCTGTTCACGACGAACTACAAACGAAACGAAGCCACTACAAACAAGTACAAACGATTCTGGCCCCTTCCCACCTGTTCACGTCTAACTACAAACGAAGCGAAGCAACTACAAACAACTACAAACGATTCTCGACCCTTTCCTCCTGTTCACGACTAACTACAAACGAAACGAGACAACTACAAACGATTCTGGACCCTTTCCACCTGTTCACGACTAACTACAAACGAAACGAGACAACTACAAACAACTACAAACAACTACAAACGATTCTGAACTTTTCCCACCTGTTCACGACGAACTACAAACGAAACGAAGCCACTACAAACAACTACAAACGATTCTGGACCTTTCCCATTTGTTCACGAAGAACTACGAACGAAACGAAGTAACTACAAACAACTACAAACGATTCTGGACCCTTCCCATCTGTTCACGACTAACTACAAACGAAGCGAAGAAACTACAAACAACTACAAACGATTCTCGACCCTTTCCTCCTGTTCTCGACTAACTACAAACGAAACGAGACAACTACAAACAACTACAAACGATTCTGGACCCTTTCCACCTGTTCACGACTAACTACAAACGAAACAAAGCAACTACAAACAACTGCAAACGATTCTGGACCCTTTCCATCTGTTCACGAAGAACTACAAACGAAACGAAGCTACTACAAACAACTACAAACGATTCTGGACCCTTCCCATCTGTTCACGACTAACTACAAACGAAACGAGACAACTACAAACAACTACAAACGATTCGCGACCCTTCCAATCTGTTTACGAAGAACTACGAACGAAACGAAGCAACTACAAACGATTCTGGACCCTTTCCTCCTGTTCACGACTAACTACAAACGAAACGAGACAACTACAAACAACTACAAACGATTCTGGCCCCTTCCCACATGTTCACGACTAACTACAAACGAAACGAAGCAACTACAAACAACTACAAACGATTCTGGACCCTTTCCTCCTGTTCACGACTAACTACAAACGAAACGAGACAACTACAAACAACTACAAACGATTCTGGACCCTTCCCATTTGTTCACGACAAACTACAAACAAAACGAAGCTACTACAAACAACTACAAACGATTCTGGACCCTTCCCATCTGTTCACGACTAACTACAAACGAAACGAGACAACTACAAACAACTACAAACGATTCTGAACCTTTCCCACCTGTTCACGACGAACTACAAACGAAACGAAGCCACTACAAACAACTACAAACGATTCTGGACCCTTTCCACCTGTTCACGACTAACTACATACGAAACAAAGCAACTACAAACGATTCTGGACCCTTTCCATCTGTTCACGAAGAACTACAAACGAAACGAAGCTACTACAAACAACTACAAACGATTCTGGACCCTTCCCATCTGTTCACGACTAACTACAAACGAAACGAGACACCTACAAACAACTACAAACGATTCGCGACCCTTCCAATCTGTTTACGAAGAACTACGAACGAAACGAAGCAACTACAAACAACTACAAACGATTCTGGACCCTTTCCTCCTGTTCACGACTAACTACAAACGAAACGAGACAACTACAAACAACTACAAACGATTCTGGCCCCTTCCCACATGTTCACGACTAACTACAAACGAAATGAAGCAACTACAAACAACTACAAACCATTCTGGACCCTTTCCTCCTGTTCACGACTAACTACAAACGAAACGAGACAACTACAAACAACTACAAACGATTCTGCACCCTTCCCATTTGTTCACGACAAACTACAAACAAAACGAAGCTACTACAAACAACTACAAACGATTCTGGACCCTTCCCATCTGTTCACGACTAACTACAAACGAAACGAGACAACTACAAACAACTACAAACGATTCTGAACCTTTCCCACCTGTTCACGACGAACTACAAACGAAACGAAGCCACTACAAACAATTACAAACGATTCTGGACCCTTCCCATTTGTTCACGAAGAACTACGAACGAAACGAAGTAACTACAAACAACTACAAACGATTCTGGACCCTTCCCATCTGTTAACGACTAACTACAAACGAAACGAAGCAACTACAAACAACTACAAACGATTCTGGACCCTTCCCATTTGTTCACGACAAACTACAAACAAAACGAAGCTACTACAAACAACTACAAACGATTCTGGACCCTTCCCATTTGTTCACGACAAACTACAAACAAAACGAAGCTACTACAAACAACTACAAACGATTCTCGACCCTTCCCATTTGTTCACGACTAACTACAAACAAAACGAAGCTACTACAAACAACTACAAACGATTCTCGACCCTTTCCTCCTGTTCACGACTAACTACAAACGAAACGAGACAACTACAAACAACTACAAACGATTCTGGACCCTTCCCATTTGTTCACGACAAACTACAAACAAACCGAAGCTACTACAAACAACTACAAACGATTCTGGACCCTTCCCATCTGTTCACGACTAACTACAAACGAAACGAGACAACTACAAACAACTACAAACGATTCTGAACCCTTTCCTCCTGTTCACGACTAACTCCAAACGAAACGAGACAACTACAAATAACTACAAACGATTCTGGATCTTCCACACCCCTTTTTGACGAATTACCAACGAAACGAAGCTGCCACAAACTACAAAGAATTACGGATCTTCCACAGCCATTTTCGACCTACAAAAGATTCCGCAGTCAAGACGTGCAATAATTGACGCTGTGTTAGTTTTTGATATATTGCTAGTATTGTCTCCAAAATCGTTTGAAGTTGGTTTCATTTGTGGTTCGTCAAGATCTCCCGTGGAATTGATGTACAGCAATCATTGGCTATTCAACCGTTTGCAGTTTGTAGTAGTGACTGTTTTGTTTATCGTTTGTTGAATACTAACGTGGCGTCGAAATATTGCAAGGGCGGGATCTAAGCACGTTTATAGTTTGTTGTAGCGTCTGCTGTGGGCTCCAAAAAAAAAAAAAAAAAAAAAAAAAAAAAAAAAAAAAAAAAAAAAAAAAAAAAAAAAAACTTTTTTTCTTTTCGACTACAAACGGAAATTTTTGTACTACAATCAACTACAAACGATTCTCTACCGACCTGTCATGCCAAATTTTAGTTTCCTCAAATTCGGTGGATGGTCATTTTTTTAACAACGTGTAACTTTTTTTTAGCTTAACTACAAACGAAATAATTGTTACTACAATCAACTACGTACCTAAATCTATAAGATGGCTAAAAAAAAATAAGATTCCTTCAAATCGGGTGCTAGGTTCACATAGCTCATGCTTCAATACAAATCACCCTCCACTGTTATTATTTAATGCATTAAACTTTAAAGCATCGATCGCGAAAATTTATCTCTGATTTGACTTTGGGAGTGGCCACCGATCCTCCTTAATTGAGAGACAAAAACATATCGATCACAAAACCCCGATTGAACCGATTATAATTAATTAGAATTAAACAGTAGTTAATCACCTCCATCGAGTTAGGCTTTTTCAGAATGCCTTCCGAGTTACGTCAGTTCAATAATGATATTTGAGATAAGTTAGTTTGTTTCTGAATCGTGAGATGAGTCAGTTTGGAATTGTACTCGAAGATACCACAGTTTTAATAATTTCCGTGAGTTACTTCAGTTTCATTAGGAGCCGTCATTTTGTAATGAGATGAGATTCAAGGAGATTTGACAATATAATGATATTGTCAAATAATAGCAATACATATAATAATCACAAATGAGGCTAAATTGTATGAAAGTCTTGACATGTCCTTGACCAATTTTATACAAATTTTCAGTGTCCCTATCAGGGAAGTGGCTGATTTATCTTAGGCAACTGTTTTTTGGAAAAGTAAAAAGCATCTATTTACGCTTCATTGAATATCTTTCACACTATACGGTCGAAAGAGTTCTACGATGCACGGAATTGAAAGGAATCATTTAATCTATTAAATGCTACTATCCATAGAACAATCCTTCCTGTACAATAATAATGATATTCATCGAAACGAAAGGTTTAATTTTCTACGTGCTAATCAAATGGGGAAAAACAAGGAAAAGCTCGGTGGGCCACCTCTAAAAAAATTCGTACGAAGCTTTTCTTTCACGAGGGTTAATATTAGGGTATAGACTATAGTTTTTTGATGTGGCAAGTAAAAAACAATTTTTTTTTAGTCAGTGTAATATATGGGTCGTTCCGCCAATTATTGACAAGCGTTTGTATCTGCCCTCAGATTAAGCTGTAACTTTGTTAATGTTAAGTATAACCTGAGTGAAGGTCGTTGAATTTTTTCAGTTTTTTTCTCAAGTTCTGTACAGGTTTCCTAAAAGTATCGAATTATTGCGATTTTAGGAAAACACTTTCAAAATCATTTCAATACAGTATTAAAGATTTCCGAAATTTAAGATCACGACATATTTCCCTCTTCAAAAAATCAGTGGATGAAATATTTCGCATTTTCGATATAAGTATTGTTGTCATTTTATTCGTTCCACAAATGGCTGTCGTATCGGCGTGAATTTGATACTCGTCGGCGAACAACTTCAGACATGTTGTTCATTTTGACAGTTGTAAATGATTTAAAAATCATGTCTTTTTCCCATTCTGGTTTCTGAATTCAACCTAAAGAACCTAATTTTTTTTCTTAACGATATCAAATTTTGGCATTCGCTATCGTTCTCAAGTCGCATATTCTACCCCAAAAAGTACCGGTTACATGCCTTTTTACCATGATTTAAAAGATCGAGCCTTTTTTTCGTTTCTGATTTCAGAATTCACGAAACTAATAAAATGGCATGAGCTCTTATGTCGAAAATGCAAGTTATTTTAGTCACGACAATCTGTAAAAGTCGCAGTACACTAATAAAAATTTTAACACCGAGGTTCGATGATTAGCGCACGAAACGCGCATCTTGTCCTACGTAAAAAAGCTCTCAACTTAACAAAAAATACTGCCGTTACGTTCCGAATTTGTTTAACCAGTAAAAATCAACAAATCAGTCAAAAAACTGTTTTTTAAGGGTCTTCCGCCAGTTGAGTTACATTTTTATTTTTCAAAAACTGAGAATTTTTCATATAACATCTGTAAATTTCAGAGTGCGATCTAAACGGCTTAACAATTTTTTTCTAAGCTAATTTGCGCTGTTTTCGCATCCGGCCATAAAAAAAAACTATATCCCATTCAGATCCCACTCTGAAATTTAGATATGTTGTGTGAAAAATTCTCCTTGTTTTCAAAAATAAAAATAAAATTGTAATTCAGTTGCCGGAGGGTCTCAAAAAACAGTTTTTTGGCTGATTTGTTGATGTTCACTGCATTAACAAATTCGTAACCGAACGACAGTATTTTTTTTTTTACAGCTAACACTTTTTTACATAGGGATACGTCGTGAACTTACATTTTTTGGGAACCATTAATTCTGTATTGAAATGATTTCGAATGAGTATTCGTAAAATCCGCAATAATTCTATACCTTTGGGGAACGTGTAGGGCACTCGAGAAAAAAATTTGAAAAAATTCAAGCGACCTCCTCTGACGGTATACTTAACATTGACAAAGTTACAGCTAAATCTGAGAGGGCAGGTTCAAACGTTTGTCGATAATTGGCGGAACGACCCAATACACATACATATCGAATCTATATGCGCATAGTGCAATACACATACATAGTATGAGTATACATAGTATCCTCTCGTACATACGTAGCGGATGGAGCTTGTTTAGCAAGGAGGTGGGAAGCTTACTCTGGGAAACTGCAAAGGGAACGGAATTAGAGAGCTCCTATGCGTGTCTATAGTGACCGATACTCGGACCGATAGATTTTCAAAGGTCTCTGCGCACCCCGAACAAAATATAGTTGATGCGCACCGGCTGAGAGAAAGAGAAATAGAGAATGCGTGAAAGGGGAGAATAGCAGATTTGGATTACGTGTTTCGGAACGAGAACACGACGGATGCCGCAACGACAAGCGTGCTCTCAATGTCTCTTTTTTTGCGCTCTGGCGCCCTCTTTCGTCTCGCGTCTCTACGGGCGAAGCACCTGCTGCGGTATACAGTTCGTGTCACAAGCTTCACTAACACAAACCAGTAAATGCGAGCGGGAGAACCCGTTTTCTAAATATACTGCGAATGTGACACGTTCTTGGGTGCGAATTCGTTTGGTGCGAGCCGATACGATCCCAACGACGTTCGGATTTCATAGGCAAGGCTACATTGTGTGCACTGGATGATGCCAAAGGACGGACCCAGTGCTGCTATTCGCGGCACCGATGCACTAATAAGTGTAGCTAGAGAGAAAGATTTTAATACGGATCTCAAAAGGTTTTATCACTTCCATCCAAGTAACAACTTTTTGCACGGTCAAGAAAAAGTTATCTGAATGCACTGAAAGAAATCGCTTTAGTTCAGACAACTATTGAGCCACAATTGTAGATTGTTGGTCCATGCAACAAGTTGAATAGTTATTTTAACTGATTTATTGGTTGAATTAACTAAATTACAATACTGTAACTAATTCTATAGTTGGCTTAACATAATGTCCTAGGTATCTTAACAGTGAACATATAGTGAAATACAACCTTAGCTATTTTCTTATAGTTAATGCAACTTTATTATTGTAGTTCCAATGAACATTTCAAAATTGTTAAGTAATTTCTCAAAGAATACTATGCTTGTGATTATGTTATGATCAGTACGTCGTTTACTGATACTATTGTAACGTTCACATTTTTTGCGCCGCGCCAAATCGGTCGCATACGCCGGGTGTGTGAAACGTCGTGAGTTCTTGGGACAGGTGGATCAGAAGAAAATTATTATAAAAATAGAAAATTCTTAATTTATTCAATAAACCAAAATTATTTTCAAAATACAAGCGTTTTTTATTTATTTTATTTTCATATGACCCGCTGGACGTGGCCAATGGAAGATTCTAATGATAAGAGCTCATTGAAAATCTGCTGCTTTTGTTTATCACAATAATTTTACATCAAATGCGGTATGGACCACCAAATGGCTTGTTAACCAGTACTTTTAAAGGGAAAGGTAACCCAGACAGGAGCGGTCGTTAGCGTCTCCACTAGCAGTTGCCCGATGCTGACGTTCGGAAAAGGAAAATGATTCTACTTTTAACAAGTAGAAAAACTAATTTATTGAGAGGTATAGGTGACCAGACAGGAGCGGTCGCTAGCGTCTCCACCAGCAGTTGCCCGATGCTGTAGTATGGAAATCTTTTAGGAATTTTAACAGAGTTTCGTAGTCAGAGACTAATAGAAACCTGTTTTAAGGTAGTTCTGTCGGTAAGCCGGAGTCATAAATCTCAGAGTCTATATGACATTAAAAAATAATCATACGCATCACTTTGACTGCCTCAATAATAATATAAAAAATAATCGAGAATCCTTCGAAATTGTCGTAATCAGATTAAAACGATTATTTGTAAATAGTTGATATGTTTAGGGCGGATTTGACTTCATTTTTACGATAATTAGATTAGGAAACGTCATTTGGCCCGGTGTCGTGCACTTTGATCTTGGTTCATTTAAACATTATTCCGGAGACTTCAACTTTTTTCATGATGCATCAATTCCTGAATGATTTGCGAATCCGTAGTACTTTTTATTTTTTCTCTATCTTTGATCTAAGTTTGTTAATTTTCGATTTAAAGATCAATTTTTCCAGTCTTCCCGTAAGCGCCGTGTAAAAAGGTCGATCTTCAAGTTTTAATTGTTCATTCAAATACTCGGTAAAAGCCTTCAAGATTTTGTGCAAGTAAAATTGAATAGCTAAATTACAACGTGTCAAAAATTCATGCATATGAGTTTGGATTGCCTTCACGACAGAACTACCTTAAGGCAGCAGACCATCAGAGCTTACGCGAGGACTGAGTGCTCCGTAAGGGAGCCGACGAATGGGTGATTTAGGCTGCTCCGCAGCCCCTTTTGTACCCGAAATCCGAGTTGATGCAATCTTGGTGGCTGGTGGGTTCATCTCGTCCCCACTCTTGTGGTCGAGTTGCGCCGGTCCTAAACGGCGTATCTATGACGGCCGGTAATGTCGGTCACGTTATTTGTTCATTTGGTTGCTGAAAGATGTCGGCGTCGTCGCGGCGGTAAATTTGAAGTTCCTGCAGGCCGAGTGTGGCGGATTTTCGATGCACTGATTACTTTCGGTCGTCGTGGCACTTTGATAATGTCTCACCATGCTTGTGATTATGCTATGATCAGTACGTTGCATCTATCGCTAAATTTTCGAAACAATACACTTTTTGTTACGATAACTATTATTAACTGTTGCATTGAGTATAAGTAATCAGTTCAGACAATTATTTTAAATAGCTGAGGTTGTATTTCACTATAAATGTATAGTTACCAGTATCTTTTTTTTCTCTCAGTGTGGGGTACATGTCCACCAGAATTTTATCTGTAATCTATTCTGCACCCTAAAGTTAACTTTCGAACATAGGATATCTTACAGACATCATTCTGGCGGCCTTATGTACCCCGTCCGGAAAACTTTTTCGTAACGACACAATAATTGCTAGTTGGGCAAGCAGCAATTTTTATGGTGTCATGGAAAAGTTATCCGAATGGGTTAGGTATATCCGCCACAACCCCTGGCAGAAATGGATACGGTTTAATCACGGCTCTATGATGGTAGGAATGACATCATTTTCTCTAATGTTGATTACGGTCGAAATGACGGCAGAAATGACTAAGCTTTTTTTTCTGTTTTGGAGGTTGTGTGATTGTTTACAATAATTTATTCTCATTTCACAAATAAAATGACAACTCCACACGCTCCTTGGGTTATCATTTTGCTGTCATTTTGACATTATCACTGGGATTTAATGACACGCAAGCTCTGACCCAAACAAAGTCCCGTCGTTTTAGCTGTCATTTCGGTCGTCACCAAAGATGGCAGAAAATGATGTGTCATTTTACGTTATCTGTAAGTTATCCTACGTCTTTGAGTCAACTTTCGGACATAGAATATTTTGCAGGTAACATTGTGGCTGATATATGTAACCCATTTGTATAACTTTTTGTACCGTTACAAATTTCAAATAAGTAGCACTAGTTTTCTATTATTTTCTCATTCAAATAAATTCTCCGTTACAGCACGAAAATTGCTACACAGATAGAAGGATCTGATACTATTAACCATATTTCTAGTAAAAAGTATCGTAAATTCCTGGTACAGGGGAGCCATGATGCCACCTATCAAAAAGTACGAGAACTATGAAAAATTTTACCACAAAATATGGTAAAAAATTCTATGTATATGGTAGAAATTCTCATAGTTCTCGTGCTTTTCGTCAGGTGGCGGCTATGGCTTCCCAACACCAGGCGCGTTTGATAATTTTTACCATAGCGTCTGGTAAATTTTATCAGACTCTTCTATCCGTGTACTTTCCAGGTAGCCAAACGGTACCTAAATAGCCGTCTGGAAGTCACAACCATATTAAAATAGTACATTACGATTCGAGTGCGAAAAAACTTTTTCTGACGAGTGTGAATTTGCAGCACGAGCCGAAGGCGAGTGTTGCAATCACACGAGTTAAGAAAACGTTTTTCGCATGAGTATCGTACAAAATTTTATTTCACGAGGTGTGTAAACGACGTTTGACGCACGCGAAGCATGCGTAAAACCGCGTTCTACGCACTGAGTGAAATAAAATAACATTTCAACACATGATAACTTATAGTTAACTGCCAGACGTATACCATTTGGTACCCATTTGAGTTACTTTGGATAATTCTTGAAAATTGTTACCTGGCTTCGCATGTTACGATGGATCAAATTGTTGTTATCACCATTTGGGTCGATTGTGCGAATATACAGTAGATCCTCGATTATCCGAACTGGTTGGGACCGGGACTAGTTCGAATTACGACAATTGTCATCTGCACTTTACATCGATGTTTGTTTACAAAATGTAACAGCTGTAATATAGGGGAGAGCGTGGCAAAGTGTGACACTATTTTTGTTATCATTTTTTATATTCCTTAAGATAGTCCCTACCAAACGCGGCAACCGCAATGACGACCGTAGCAAAACCAGCAAAGCAACCAGTCGTTTTGTGCAAAAATTTATTCGGTTTATTCGGTTGCTTACCTAATAGCAACCATGGTAATAGCACCTTGACTGAAAAAAAACCGCACTGTAACGAGTGGTTGCTTTCCCAGTCGTTTGAGTGGTTGCATTTTTGCACAAAACGACTGGTTGCTTTTCTGGTTGTTAGTGTGGTTGCCGCGTTTGCCAGGGGTGTTACGGTTAAATCCCAGTCATAATTGATTTCTTTAAACCTGTGGGTATACCGAGAAGCTGCAATCAATAGTTGAAAAGGGACAAAGATATTGAAATAATTCGATCGAAAATAATTTGCGAAATGTCACAATGTGACAGAGGTATCCAAATCAGTTATACCTTTTTATTTTTATTGTACTATCTGTGACTGCAATTTATTGGTGAATTTATGGGTGAAGGTAACGCAGAAAGAAAAAAAGTAAAAACCGTTTTTTTCGATTTCATGCTCTGATTCTTAGTTTTGAAAGAAAAAAGAAAACGTTGTCAAGTTTGCTGTATTTTTAAATAAGGAAACTTGTAGCTAAGGAGAACTCAGGGATAAGTCAGGGAATGTGTTTTTCAACATTAATCGGCTTAAAAAATAACTTAAAAAAAACGAGTTCAGCTGACTAGTTATTAAATGTACTAATTGACATACAGCCTAGACCAGATAACTAGATAGGATAACAATTTTCTTCAAATTTGATTTGTTATTCTTCTCCCGAATCTTCCGGAACAAGGTAAATAATTGTCTTTACAACAATGCTGTATAAAATTCCAGAAATCTTAGACTCATTACAAACATTATTACCATAAAATAAATGATAATGAGTAAGAAATATCTATTTCAAAGTAGGAAGAGGTGTCTCTCTTTGTAGTGTGATTTAGTGGCTCCTGCATGAGTTTAGTTTGGCGAAGAATGAAAAAAAAAGGTAAAACAAAGTATGCGAGCCAAAGAACTGCGAGGGAAAGAGAGATGGAGAGGAGTTGACGTCCGCACCGATATTCAACAATTTATTCTCGGCATAGGAAGTTCTTGGTATCGTATTACGTTGCGCTATTCCTGTGGGCACCGCGTAAACGTGCTGCTACTGCTGCTCCTCTGTTGCTGCTGCTCTGGAAGGCGGAGTTACGAAAATACTCTTTCTCCGTTCAAGAGTTGCTTACTGCTGACCGTTACCAGATGCCCTGATGCCTTTGCTACGTCTTCGCAGGTTGTGCTACCTATATAATCACATAACTATGTATATTGTTGCATATAGAAGGATAGAATTCAGGCAGTACCTAAGAGACGTGCGGTATTCAACACCATATGAATAATTCTTGACCTTTTTATTGCATATAACCAAGCATGAGTTGTTCACGACATAAAGTTAACAAGATGAAAGTTATCATCAATCACGAAACGACGGACGATATTTTCTTGTACCCCGATAAATTTTTGAAGGCGCGAATTTTTACACTTACTCATACTCCGTATGTTTTCTTTCTACTAAATGATTAAGAAAGTATGCAAAAATGCTTGGGAAATAAATTATGTTTAAAATCCTCGGAAAAGCATTTTATCTATTTTTGTCCCAAGAATCACTATTAATAAAAAATGTACGACGGTTCGAACGCTGCTTCTTCATAGAACAGTATTAAACCTATTTTACAACTTATGAATCCACCAAACCCTACGAAAATTTCAAAGTCACGTCGTTTTCGTAAATAAGTCATTTGACATTTGACAACTTTACGAACAAAAAGTTTAGGATCTCGTTCACAGCCTAAATCCGTTGCCAGCATTGGTCACTAATTTGTGTCCAAGCTGTTCTGTCGCTAATGTGAACAACTGGATGTTCGGGACCCAGAGAAGTAAATACTTATCTGAAGCAAAAGCTTCGATTTATTGAAAAACGACTTTTCCATTTTTTAAAATTATATTTGCATTAAACCATTTTTTTCATAAACAAACAATGTTAATTTAATCTGGAAAATACCAAAGTGTTTGGAAATCCCTGGCAAAAATATATTATAGAGATTGATAGAGATCGATAGAATTTGAATCAGATTTAATCGTATGTTATCATCTCTATATATTCGGACTTTGATCAATTTATACAAATTGAATAGTTGATATTAGTTTCCTTTAGTTCTCGTTTTCTATTGGTTAAATACGATAGGTACGTTATCGGGATATATGGTACACTAACGGATTTATAATATTTTATAATTTTTTTTAAACTAATTTTTTAATAAATTCTTAGACCTCTTATTATCCGAAATCAATGCTCTTATTAGTATCTTGATATGCTTGATTATTTATTAGATTTTTCTCGTATCGCGAAGTACTCAAATACGGATAAAATAAAACTTTCGGTAAGGAATGTATACGTGAAGCATTGTTACAGAGTTAATTAACATAAATAATTTAGTGAGAAAGATACTAAAAAACTGCTCAATTTACTGTTGTTACTCATAAGTACGTGAAGCGGCTCATATATTATTGATGTATATTATATTACAAGAACGAGTTTGGATGGAATAGTTAGGCAGTCTATCAGAGATCATGAAGGTTAAGCAGCTTGGGCCGCAGTCACTACAAAGATCGGTGACCAGAAAAAACGAAATTATCCGGTCGAATTCTTTGTTTTTGCTTGGAATAGTACATCATGGGTATATACGTACAATCGTATATTTTTATTATTAAATTAAATACAAAAATTATATTATTTATAATAATATTATAGGATATGGACGAAACATATAGGATTTCGATCGTAAATTTATGATAGTACATCGTAAATTCACGAACCAAAGTCTGTATTCGGAACGATAGAATTTTTTATAATCGTTTTCTATCATTTATTTTTACCAGGGATGATAATGACTGATTTAAAATAAAAAAAAGTTGCAAAGTTGAACTTTGCACATTGCTTCCTCATTATTTTTATTTTTTTTTTCATAAAGCGATCTCTATGAAGCTTATTTACTAATTTTGGCTTCCTCATAGCGGAAGCTTTGTGAAAAATGTAAATTAATGACAAAGGAATATACGAAGTTCAACTTTGCAACTTATTTCGTTACTTTTCATTTTTTCAAAATTTCAAAATCACGTAAAATCTTAATCGCTTTACCGATCATTACCAAATTTTGTACGTAGCAGCGCTGAGTATTATTTATTGTCTGTATAAAATTTCAGCTGATTTCTTAATGTTTAACGTGAGTTAGAGCAAAACATAAATTTTTCAAAAAATTCAAAATCCTATATAATCCGAACCTCTTTACCGATCATCACCAAATTTGGTACATAGCAGCATTGTATGTTATTCTTCATCTGTAGAAAATATCAGTTGATTTCGTGACAGTTTACAGGAGTTAGAGCAAAACGTAAATTTTTTGAAAAATTCAAAATCTCATAAAAACGGAACCTATTTGTAGATACGCCCCCAATTCAATACCGATCCTTCTTTAAGGCTGCTTTATGTATAAAAAATTATTTAGCTCTATAGTTAAAAATTTGCGGGAGCTAGAGCGCGTACAGACATTTTTCGAAAATTGCAAAGTTAAATAAAATTTGAACATATTTTTGAATTTTTTTGAAAATTATCACAAGCAATGGCGTATACCGGCCGCACATGCGTGCCAAATTTTAGACCGAATGTTAAAGCCGTTCTTGAGATATGCAAGTTTGAATTTTGAATGCCGTTCACACACACACATCCATACATACATTTTTTCTAAATCACTTTTCTCGACGTTTTAGACTATTTTAAGCATACTGACATGAAAATCTCGAAAAAAAAAATTTTTTCACGAAAACAAAGCTTCCTCTATGAGGAAGCAAAACGGCGGCAAGTGGTCGACATTGTGATATGTAACTTAAATCAAAGTTTATAGGGTACGACAGGTACATAGTGTTAAGGGCAGAGACACTTTTCGAAAGTGGGATCAATATTCACTAATCGCTCACATGATAAGTCATTAAACTAAGTGGCTTGCTTGCTTATAGGACCACGAAATATTAAATCTATAGAAACTATCAATAAATATCAACTCTAGAGGGACCATTAAGTATTAAATTTAGATTAATCCTTTCGTATCCAAATGCAACAGTGAACTACAAAATGAAAGCAAAGTAAAGTATCCGTACCATTGGAAAATTAATATTTTCTTCCGAAATTTGGTCTTCATTCATAATCCCGGTTTATAGAAATTACGACAGCATTAGTGCTATGAAAAAATAGCATATTAAGATTCAAACGAGGGAAGTGCGAGATTTTTAGCGAGTTTAAGGCTTATTTATTAACATAAATGTTAATATTGCTCCAGTGTGAAGTTATGGATTAATCTTAATAGAATATATGTTAACAGCGTAAGAAGATTTTAAAGTTTGAGATTAGATCCTTCTCAAACTCACCTTCAATTAAGATTAAATGAAAACTTAGCCATTTGGTCGCTACACTGAGAGAAGAGTTTGTTAACAGTTAAAAAATCAAATGTTAAATATGGCGAAATTAATCATTTACTTATTCTCATTGAATTTCAGTTGAGCTAAATAACATTGAATTGCCCCAAATGAAGCTCGCTGACATTCGTTAATAGTTAACAAATCGTATTTGGCTCAATATACTTTTAGCACCTACAACTAAATGGTTTCTTTCGCCATATTTAACACGTGATTTGTTAACTCTTAACAAACTTTTCTCTCAGTGTGCCACACGAATAAACGTTAATCACGAATGTTAAATATTTTTCAATCCGAGCATATTGTTACACCTTCTAGGAGATTCATTTTCCTTCTGAGTACTTACCCATTTCCTTGGAAGCAATGAAAAAATAGGTAGTTTTGCGCCCATGTTGCACGCAAAAAATACGGACATTTCAGAAAAGTCGAAAAGAAATAGAGATTTTTGGCCAACAGGTTAAATTAGCGAGGCTTTGGGCAATCTCTAAATATTTTCCGACCGGTTGAGTCGGAAAATATAGTTGGGTCAACGAAATCCAGCGATCACCGGCTGTCAAATAAACATTTGGATACAGCAACGATATATTTTGTTTCTTCGACAGTTTCTCGGTTCTACCAACAGACCAACAGATGTTTAAGGTGAGAAATGGTTTTGTTGAGCTGACTCACCAGTCTATTTGACAGCTTGTTTTGTTGAACCAGCAAATCTCTTTTCCCAGTGTATATACGCTATCACAATATTCCCTGTATCTGACACCAAAGTGACATCACCTCTTATTGCAAAGACTAATTAATCAAACTTGCCAAGAGAAAACGAGTATAATAGCTAGGTATCCTCTGCGGATGGTCCTATAGTTTCAAGTTCAAAGCTTATGGTTCTGACGTAAAAGGGAGGGAAGAGGTATTCGCTCGAATTTCGAGACCAAAAGGAAAATTACGAGGAGGAAGACAAGATGACAACTACTAATTGAGCACTTGCAGGCTCTCACAGGTAATATATACACATACAGTAGTTTACAGGTACAGAAGTTTATGAGAAACTTTGAACTTGCCAACTACTCGTCTTACCCTAGTACCAGGAACGCACAATTTAAACCCTTGCCGTAGACTCTCCAGTAGCGCCGTAAACTTTAACTGCAGCGGCTGTAGAAGTGCCGCTAAGGATAGTGAAGATGAGGAGGAAGACTTCGACGCAATGACTTCGTCGAACGAAAGATAACCGCAAGCACCTCACGACCGAGTTACCAATGCCATTGCTTTCGGATAACCTGAACCGGCCACACGCTTCTATCTTTGATTTAATGAAGTATTAATTCTTGGAATTCTCTCTGGTTATCATTGGATCTGTGTTTAGGGTTTCTACCGAGGTTGATGGAAATTCCTTTGAATTCCTACTTACCACCAGATTTCTATTATTTTCTCTCTCATTTCAAGACGAGCACTCACGATTTTTCGTATTATAATTGTTCTCGATTTCATTGGTAATACGATACCGGCGACAAACGACGAGAATATCGAAAAATCCAATCACGCATTTTGTCGCTAACGAGATACTCGACGGAAATCTCAGCTTTCTCAATTATACTTGTGCTTTTGTTCTCCGATTAAACGAGATATCCGGTTCATGACGTACTTTACACCATTAATATGAATATTAAGCGCTGTGGAATAGACACTTATTCTTCTTTGGTAAATGCATTTTCGTTTTTGATTGGGCAATTATTGCATTTAGCTGCAATTGGACATTTTTTGGTCAATAAGAAAAATTATGTGGAATTTTTTAAGGTAGTCATTGCCTTGTCATCTCTGTTAACTTTGAGGATTAAATTTATAGTAAATTATAGTTTATGCCTTTCTTATGGCAATTACGAAGGCGGCTATGTTAGTGATGCGGACGAGCGAGACGAGCGAGAAAAAGTCGAGATCAAGACTAAGTCTCGGAATTTGACAGCTTGATTGTCATTGTCAATTCGAGATTATCGACATAGCAAGATTTTTCTCTCGTTCTCGTCTTGAATTTCGCTCGAAATCTCGTCTTGACAGCCGGATATAGTTTTTCTTTATTTCCCTATTAACTTCGCTATTTTTAAATTATTTCCAATGATATTAATGTTTCAGTAAATGGATAACGCTGAGAAGAATAGAGTAAATTGTGAAATTATTTATATCAAATATCTGGTGCTGTTATTGTAGCTTTGAATCAATTGAATTATTAAATCATTGGAGTACATCCAGCGCTACATTAAAGATGAAGGTCACGTTTTTTGTTCAATAATAAAGAAAGTTTTTTCGCTAACTTTCCGAGTTTCCAGGATGATGGTTTCTTAATGACAGACGTTTAGATCAGTTTTTAGGTAGACCTCATTATGTACAGGTCACCTTTTAAGAGCTAAGACAGTTTTCAAGGACGATTCCATGTCTACGATGTCTACGATGATATCCAGAATTTCAGAACAATCTGAAGACATCCGTAGTTTTCGTGTAATTCGAGACTGAAATCCATTTTAACGTAGTTGTATTTAAACTCGACCTGAACCTTGGAATCTATGGAGACGACGTATCAGAACGTCGTTCTGATACGTATTTAATTTCGTTGGCGAAGATTTCCGTGATTCTTCGAAGCTTTTTCGCTCGGTGTAATCCTTTTACACTAGACAATCAACTTTTAAAGCCCTTGGAAATCGACATGGATACTTCCATGTCGACATTTCGGGAAGCTGTAAGGCACATAATTTCATTTTCGTGGTCGGTGGCAGAACCTAACGGAGCATATCCTATCATATCGTGCGATATTGTCGCATTCAGAACCATAACATAGCCTCTATTTTGTTGACAGTTTATCTGTCATAAGTTCCAAGATTTCGTTCGATCTCGTTTGTTATTTTAAGCAAGATCGAGCGAGACTATGATTTTTTTTTCATACCGCAAGCTCGAGACGAGAACTTCAGACAAATGACAAATGCAAGAAAAAACGAGCGAGATTCGAGATAATCTCGTCTCGAGCCGCATCACTAGGCTATGTAAAAAAACCATTAAATATCAGATATTTTTAATCTTTACTATACGATATTTTGTCAAATAAAAAAAGCGCTATTTCTCAAGAACGGCTTTAACAATCAAGCTGAAATTTAGTACGCGGGTAGAGCAACAATGCATCTTCCTTTGTAAAAAATGACGAAAAAATTCAGCCGTCTTGTCGGATTTTCTAAAACTTTAATTTTTCGAAAGAAATCTGTGCGCTCTCTGACTGTCGCAATTTTTTGTCTAATGAGGTAAATAGTTCTTGACAAATAAAATGATTGAAAAATAGGATCGGTATTCAAATTGAGCTAAATCTATCAAGCGGTTGGGATTTTATAAAATTTCAAGATTTTTTTGTCATCGAAGATATGTTTTTGTCTCTCAATTAATTTTACAAATTTCACGTACGCCAGAAGCTGACTGATATCATAATAAATTTTAATTCTCAATGCTTAAATTGAGATAGGTCTTTTCAGAATTTTTGCAGATTTTTAAATTATTGCATGCTGGTTAGAAATGTGGCTTGTATAGTCCTGAAATAATCTTAGTTGCGAAAAATTTAAGGAAATCCTGAAAATCTGAAATTTAAAAAAAAGTCCGAGTTTATATAAATAAACGTTTGACCAGTCGCCGGTAGTAGATTTTTTTTTTGCTATTTTTTAATAATTTTTTTAATCCAAAAAAGCTCAAAAACTATAAGAAGAAAAATCTTGCCCACTTTGGCTATAAGCTAGAAAATTTTGATATTCAAAAATTTTTCAGAAATTTTTACGTTTTTTAAATTATGGCATTCGATATGTCACTTTAAAAAAATATTTAAAAACATTTGCATAGAAAAAATAAAAAATAAAAATCTGGTGCATTTGAGGGCCTAACCAATACTATACAAAAAATTACGAGCCAAATCGGGGAGGTCGAGGGTCAGACCCAGATCGAATGGGGATGGAATGCCCTATATGTACTTTAGGGACACGTCGAAAACAAACACAATAATTACCAGGTGTGTCTGACGCTGAATCACTGTTATCAAGTTGTCTCGGGCTAGCGGGTCCAGTTTGCAACGACGAAGCAGGCGACGACGGTCGAGCTCCACTGACGCTGCCATTATCCTTGCACGAACCAGCAGAGATGCTGGCTTGCGAGGATCGCGATGCTCGACATGGAACCGGTGACCTCGACGAGCCCTTAGTCCTCGTCGGTGAGCTGTTAGATGGCAGACCATCGGGACCGTTATTGCTTTCCGTAGCAAGGCCTTGGTCCCGCGGACGCTGATGATTCCTCGACGCCACGGACGAGCCAAAGTGGTCCAGATTGAGGCCCCTCGTGCAACCACTGTCGACTTTTTCGTAACCGTACCAGCCCAAAAGCTCGCTCATTGCCGTCGCCGCATATTCCTGCAAAATTAATTTTTTATTGTTACTTGGACATAAGTTTTGAATCGAACTATAAATGGCAAATTATCGTTTGTCTATCTCTCTACATTATAAAAAAGGTCTTGTCGTCGCCAACGCCGCCGCTGCGGCCGTGTCGAGAATCGAGAAACTTAGAAAAATTTAGAGGGTCTGCGAGATTCCAAGCCCAAATTTTTATAAATCCCTCAATGGCCCCCAAGCCTGAATTTCTCTAAGGCCCTTAATGGCTCCCAATCCCGGATTTTTCTAAGACTCTCAATGGTCCCCAAGCCCCCCCGTGTGGAAATCTGTTGGGGATAAACTGGTTTGAACCTAGCGTCTAGCTAATTTTTTCTATCAAGTTTTTCTGCAGTGGGACTAGACATAATCTAGCCAGAATGCACTGATAGATAGCATATCTATCTAGGAGGCAATACGTCAGTTCTACAGAACCCATCTCTACACAGACCCATCTGTACACGAGCATCTGTACACCATTTTTTTTTACACGCGTGTAATTGAGCACAACGAAATTGTACACAACACGATCTTGACAAAGCGGAATTTAAAACGGATAACCTTGTCACGACGAAACCTTGCGGAAATTTAGTTCGACACGGAAAAATTGATCACGTCAGTAATCGTTATGACAAAACTTTGCACAGCATACTCTGGGCACCATCAATCTGCTCACAGCACTAGTTCAACACAACAAATTTCTTCGTAGCACAAGATCGAAATGGTAAATCTCGACACGGCACCATTTTGTAACGACAAATCTCTACACAACGCGAGTACGGCCCGGTAAAGTTTGCCACGACGAACCTTCGACATGACACAAGTTGTACACGACGATGTTCTACACAGACCCATCTCTACACAGACCCATCTGTACACAGACCCATCTCGACACCGACGCTAATCTTCCGATTTAAATCGGATAATATATTTACCGACTGGCAATTTTGCGTTGAGCCGGCAAAATAGGCCACGACGAACCTTCGACATGACACAAGTTGTACACGACGATGTTCTACACAGACCCATCTCTACACAGACCCATCTGTACACAGACCCATCTCGACACCGACGCTAATCTTCCGATTTAAATCGGATAATATATTTACCGACTGGCAATGTTGCGTTGAGCCGGCAAAATAGGCTCAACGCAAAATTGCCAGTCGGTAAATATATTATCCGATTTAAATCGGAAGATTAGCGTCGGTGTCGAGATGGGTCTGTGTACAGATGGGTCTGTGTAGAGATGGGTCTGTGTAGAACATCGTCGTGTACAACTTGTGTCATGTCGAAGGTTCGTCGTGGCAATTTTGCGTTGAGCCGGCAAAATAGGCTCAACGCAAAATTGCCAGTCGGTAAATATATTATCCGATTTAAATCGGAAGATTAGCGTCGGTGTCGAGATGGGTCTGTGTAGAGATGGGTCTGTGTAGAACATCGTCGTGTACAACTTGTGTCATGTCGAAGGTTCGTCGTGGCAAACTTTACCGGGCCGTACTCGCGTTGTGTAGAGATTTGTCGTTACAAAATGGTGCCGTGTCGAGATTTACCATTTCGATCTTGTGCTACGAAGAAATTTGTTGTGTCGAACTAGTGCTGTGAGCAGATTGATGGTGCCCAGAGTATGCTGTGCAAAGTTTTGTCATAACGATTACTGACGTGATGAATTTTTCCGTGTCGAACTAAATTTCCGCAAGGTTTCGTCGTGACAAGGTTATCCGTTTTAAATTCCGCTTTGTCAAGATCGTGTTGTGTACAATTTCGTTGTGCTCAATTACACGCGTGTAAAAAAAATGGTGTACAGATGCTCGTGTACAGATGGGTCTGTATAGAGATGGGTTCTGTAGAACTGACGTATTGCCATCTAGGATCTGTCTAGCTTTCATGGCACAGCTTACCTGACTAGCGGCTACACATAATATATCTAGCATACATGTATAGATGCCCAGGCCATCTAGGATCTATTTAGCTTTCATGGCACAGCTTACCTGACCAGAGGCTAGACATAATATATCTAGCATACACGTATAGATGCCGAGGCCATTTAGTGTCAATCTAGTTTTACTTGAATATTTGTATTTGGCGCTACGCGGGCGTTTTCCGATACAGGGAGATTCCGATACAGGGTCTAGTCGTGACATGCTGCATAGCGAGTTATTATTATGAAAGCAATATTACTTTCTTTTTTAACTTGGTGTCGAGTCGCTACCGCGACTCTTGATGTAGAGCGGCACGTGCATGTTCGTGAATAATAACGTTCTAGAAGACTACGATTTTTTTTTGTTTTGCACAACGCGAAAGGATTTATATCTTTTTTGTTTTTTGCGATAAGCCTTATCGAGATATTTGATTATTATTGAAAAAGTGATTACGTACGTTATTAAATACGTTCTAGAGGACTACGATTTTTTTTGTTTTGTACGACGCAAAAGAATTTATATTTTTTTGTTTTTTGCGATAGGCCTTATCGAGATATTTGATTATTAATGAAGAAGTGATTACGTACGTTATTAAATAGTGTTTCCTGTTTAAATAGTGTTAAACAGCTTCCCTGTTACGTGCTGATGCAATAAATGACGATTTATATTAATTTTGTTTTTTATTTATCCAAGGCTAGTTAACCGGTATCTGGGTTCAATAGAGAAATCCGGTCTAGCACCTTGTCAATTTTATGCTATAGGGTTAACCGATTGCCGTACTGGCTAAGTTTACTGGGCGAATTAATAGAATCTTAGCCAGATTTTAGAAAGTTTTTCTGTACAACAACTAGACAGCGACAAATTACACATAGCGCTCGGATCTAGCTAGTTTTCCAACCTAGATCTTGTACAGAAAATAAGAAAACTAGTCGATTTCTAGGTGATGGCGAGTTGGAATTTCCACACGGGCCGGTTTCTTCCAAGTCCTTTATGAGACACGAACCGCAAGAACCTCTAGTGTGTAGAGGTTTTAAGTATTTCATCCCAATACTTGAAACCTAGCAGCAGCGGCGGCGACAGCGGCTTGATCTTTTTATAATACAGAGAGATTTCAGGTAGTTGTTTGTTAATTAGTTACAAACCCCTGGGCTGGTTTATTATGACAAGGAAGGTATCCCAGGTCGATCTTTCCGATTTGATTTCTTTTGAAATATGTTATAGTAAACTAAAAACTAAGCGACACGTATTTTTTTATCTGCCATTAAACCCTTTAAGGGGGTGAAACCACCATCCAAACTAAGGCAAGTCAGGGAGTGATTTGCCAGTTTCACCCACAAAAACATAATATTTTTTAACTCATCCAGCTAGAAAAGCTTTCTCATAACGAGAAATGAAAAATATAATTTTCTCAATAAAAAAAAAAAATTAAACGTTGAGCCAAATACGACGTGTCTTTGGATTTTCTCGAAGAAAAGTATTGGCCGGGGCAATTATCATATTTAGGGGTGGCTCAAACCTTAATTTTTTTTTATTGAGGGAAATATATTTTTCATTTCTCACATATCTAATCTTTAAATATTAGATAACGATTTTTTTTAAATCACGAGCGATCGAACTTCACCGCTACGAATAGAATATAACAATGATCACAATTAAATTACCGCAAATACCACGAGCTTCTCGTTATTTTTTTTCCTGGAAACTGAAATGATAATAAAAGAACACCGATATCACCGAAATGGATTGTATTTCATTGGGGAATTGGGCACGGTAATCGTATTCATCTGCTATGATAAACGCGCCGACATGTGTGGAACGTGATCGCTATTCACGTTACACACACATGCCATTGTATACACACAAGTGTATTTTATTCGTAATTATTCGTGCACAAAATCAACATATGTGCGCCGAAAAAAAATGATGTGATAGCGTCCAGAATATAGTGTAGTTTACAGTGCAGACAAAAGACATTGCATATCAGTTCAGCCACTAACAAAAAAAATTCCGATATACACCAAGTTCAAAATATGACAAAAATTTAGAGGGCATTTTTAGACATTTTTTTCTTTTCTTCATATTTCATATAAAACTTTATACTACATAAATAATAATAATTATTGGTTCGTTTATTTTGTTTATTTCTTGAAAGTGAAATTCACGTTCTTCATTTCACGTTTTTATTACTAATGCCCTCCCACATCAGGGTAAATTGACAAAAATACAAACAGCGGAAAATAAAGATATGTTTGAAAATCATGCATTAAAAAAAAGAAATGAGAACAATCAATGGGCACATGAAGCAATTTTACAAAAACTATAATCGCCTAGAAATCGTAACATCGAATATAAATTAAGAATTATCACAATTAAATACAATAAACACTAACACAAACCATTGTATTTTTTTATGTATGAATATCAAAATGGTAATAATGAAACAGCGATATCATCAAAACGGCTCTTATTTCTTTGTACATTTGGCCAACGCATCATATTCGTTTGTTATGATAACCGCGCAAGTGGTTTTAACGGGAATTATATTTCTGCGAGTGAAATCAACCTGTATATGTCGCGCACAATCGTTTGTAATAACACATTATTTCCGTTCGGCGTAGTTCGTCAGTTTGGTAAGGCATTATGGGAAGGATTAAAAATCACTGTGAAATAAGTGCATTAATTATGTTCTTTTTAAATATCTATTCGTGTATTGGGAAATTGATACCGGCGTTCTCGGTCAGGTTGTTACAAATATAAATAGTAGTAGTAGTTTCTATTTTGTTTTTCAGGTATACACCTATTACAAAATTGCTATCATGTATAGCCTTAAAATCACACTTACAAATATAAATAACAAGAATATTTCCTTAACATTACATTTCACAATATATTCCGCCTCTCCCTTCTAACTCTATTCAGATAGGACAAATGTTCTATCTTTACAACTTGCGAATACATAAGGTAAACGTACCAATGGCGGGACGTTTAAGGCAGTGTCTGATTTGTATGCCAATTTTCGCATGCATATATTAATTATTTTAGCAAATGGTGGTAACGAACTGGAGGTTAGAGTTTCTAGTTTCCAAAAACTATACAATAAAAATATTTCTGTTTGTTGGATAAATAGTTATTGATTAAAACGCTGAAAAGTGCAGATGTACCAGTGACAGGACGGGGATTTTTGTGCATGTCCCGCTGTTGGGACATCAAATGTGCGTATCGGTGGACATCTACAAATTTTAATGCATCTGCTTGAAAAGAAATGCCAAGAAATGTGCGGTACACATATTTACACCCATGATGCAATAAATAAAACGTATATGTTTATAAAAAATATATATATATACTAGGATTTCATCGTGGCTCGCGCGCTCGCAATCGCCCCCCACCCAAGGGTGCCCCCTCCGTAGGGTGCACCCCCCGAAGGGTCCCCCCCCGAAGGGTGCCCCCCCCCCCCCCGAAGGATGCCCCGCCAATGGGTGCCCCCCCAAGGATGCCCCTCCGATGGGTGCCCCCCCCCCCACCCCCGAAGGGTGCCCCCCCCCCCCTAGGTGCCCGCAGCCTTGGGGGACCTATGTTTTTGGAAAAGGACTTAGAATAATTCGGGCTCGAGACTTGGCGGAAAGCGGTGGGGCTAGCTTCAGCCCCTGGGGCTAGCCCCAAGCCTTTAGCCCCACCCCCTTCCGCCAAGCCCTGAGCCCGAATGATTCTAAGTCCCTCGATTCTTGACATGGCGGCGGCGACGGCGAGTTCTTTTTATAATATAGAGAGTTTTGAATAAATTAACAATGAAGTTCTTGCTACCGCATAACCTAACATCTGCGTTAAAATGTCAATCGTGCGATTGTGTCCCGCCTCTGGGTCGCAGCGAGATTGCTTACTACTTGTCCCAGTCGCGGAACACACGTTGGACAGTGGTGCCAATGTATATTCGGTCAGCTCCAATAACGGGACACAAAAATTACGAGTTTTAAGATATTGTACGTAATATTTGACAGTGTAATCTTAAACCTTAAGAATTTCTGAATATGAAATACTTAAGAAAAGTCTCGAACGAACTGTAACTCCGGGGTATCATATTAATGATTATTCGGCTCTCCTTAGCTAATTAGTTTAGGGATTTGCTGAAAAAGCCCGAACACCATAGGTCCGCTAATATACTTATTATTTAAATTTTCAATTTACGATGAAAAACTTGAAATTTTTTCGCATATGTTAATTATATATAACAGATACAATTGGAAGAGTTATTTTTTAATATTTTATCCATTAAACTCTTAGTATCTACAAATAACCCTTTAGTGTCCCTCAATTGGAACCTGTCCCACCATTGGTACGTTTACTTTAACAGAATAGCTTTTTAACTTCCTCTGCCTGATAGTAAAAGAGGCTTTTATGTAATTTAAAGTTTTCTACATACTTAAATCTATGAGATCGATAAAGCGGGCATCTTACTATGAAGTGCTCTAGCGTTTCTTTTTTATCTAAGTTACAGCATGGACACGGCGAATCACTTGTATATGAAATTCTTTATTTTAAACGTGCAACTATTTTTACCCGCTAGTCTACATTGGGCCATGACTCTGATTTGTGTCAGTGGCTCATTCGACCTTAAATAACTTTCACCGTTCAGTCTATTCAGGTGTTCAATTTCTTTATACATTGTGCTGTACGAGGATACCAAAGCTTTTATCGCATCCGTTCGAAATCTTATATTCTGCATATTTTCTAATATTATAGGTATTGAACATTGTTTCATTTCTGGTTGCATATTGTCTAGTGTTCGCTGTAATTGAAATTCTGCGAGTTTAGATTTTAGACAGGAGAACCAGTTTAACTTTGTTACATTATTTTCCGATATATCTAGTGCAACTAAACGGTCTAGGCAGATGCACGGAAATCGGTCATGTGGAATTTGCAGTATACAAACCAAATATGTGGGGGCCCGCTTGACTACCAACAATTCTAATGGGGAGCTACCAGTTTCTAGCCGGATCATGTACCTTGGTGTACAGAATGAAAGCCCCAGAAGCAATTTATAAAACTAGAAAACTTCCGCGCGCTGCGCGCTCGATTAGAGATCGTGTGTCGGTGCAGCGATTTTATTTAATACATATAATATATATAATCAAAATTCCCAAAAATTAAGAGATCTAACAAATTTTTCCAGTAATTCCAAATCTTATCGAATCGGAAACTCTTCATAGATTTGACTCAAATTGATTACCAATTGTCCTTTAACATTCTTTCAATTATAAATTAGTATTTACCTTGATAACTTCAAATTTGCGAGGTCTGGAGCGTTTCTAGACTTTAGAAAAACATGTAAAGTCCCATCATTATATGGGGCTTTACATTTTTAGTAAAGCAGTACGACCTCTTTGCTCAATGAAATAAATACAGGATTTCCAATTCTGGAAACCTGGCATGGATTTTGCTAAAAGTAACAGTGAACAAAGAGGTCTGATTTACTTGACTGCAGAATTTCAATTCTCTCCGATCTCTTCGCTTATCATCTTATTCATGATTGTTCTGTTGATCCACATGTAAAATGACTCCGCGTACGCCTGGTTTTGTTACTGCCATAGAGACTACGTCGCACTTTGTCGTTCAACATCTTAAGCCTAGTTTAATATTCGCAATTAACAAAATCCGGAAACCCCGAAATATTGTAAAGTCAACCAACTTGGAAAATCAAACCTCGCGCGCCCGATATGTTTGACAAAACGGTCAGAATTGCAACTGTCAAACGTGTTAAACACGAACTCAGTCTCGGTCTCGATCTGATCTCGCGCCAATTTGGACCAATCACAGCGCGAATAACGTGACAACAATGGACCAACTCGCAATTCGATTTGGCCCAAATTCAATACCACAGGTCGTATCACTTTTGTACTGAACTTTTAAATTTATTTATTATTTATTTAAAAAATTTTATTTATTTAGGAGACTGGATTTTTATTAGAATTTGAAAAACAAAAGAAAAATATTCTCGTATATATGTAAATATTAATACCATTAGAATAATTAATACAATTGGATTTATTTGTATGTAATAAATACGATGGGGCATGTGAAAGGTCTTAAATAAAGTTATAGTTTCTATTTTATAAATTAGGGGTGTAAATTGACCCTTTTATTAAGTTATTATCATTCAATTACAATATATAATATGAAATTCGTTCACATTATAAATATTTAACAAAAAGAAACATTCACGCTCCACACACACATACATACAGAAAACGCTAATTAGAATTATGATAGTGTAAATCCAATTTTATATAAAGCAAAAAATTAAATTAAATTTTTTTTGGTCTCATGAAGGAGTTAGAAAAATCAGGCCTTGGAGCTCCATTCGGAACTTTGATAAATCCGACCTTCGGGGGCTATTGAGGGCGTTAGAAATATTCGGGTTTTTGAGGGCCCAAATTTCTCAAAGTTCCTCGATTCTTGACACGGTGGCGACGGCGAAATCTTGTTATAATATAGAGAGAATAGGGGCTATTGTGAATCGCGGGCTTCGAAATTTTTTGCAATTTTTTTGATTTTTTTCTTCGCACGCTTAGAAAAATCAGGCGTTGGGGCCCCATTTGGAACTTAGAAAAATCCGGGGGGCCATTAAGGGACTTAAGATATGAGCTATGTAAGATATGAGGTACTTAAGATATAAGTCTTAAAATACGAGGATCTTAAGAAATAAGGACCTTTAGATATGAGGGACTTAGGGACTCGAATTTTTCTAAGACCTTCGATTCTTGACACGATGGCGGCGACGAAATCTTTTTATAACACAGACAGATATATAATAGGAGCTACTATGGCTCGCGCGTTCGCAAATCTGACTTTGGAAGGTCGATGAGGGACTTTGAAGAATTTGGTCTTGGGGGACCCATGAAGGGGCTTAGAAAAATTTGAGTTTGTGGGGCCGTTGGGGGACTTAGATGAATTTGACGATTCGAGAAAATATTTTTTCGCCGATACTTATGTACTTCAAGAAATCGACGATTTGGCTCAATAATTTCCCGAAAAATGATGTGAGGGCACATCTTTTACCGAGTTTTCATTGACAAGGCGGCGAGATCTTTTTATAATATAGAGAGATATACATACATATATATATCAGGTGCTTGCATGGTCAGACGTGCATATTACCCGCGCTATTGAGGCTTGGCTTGACTTTATATTTTGCGTCGTGTATGCAGTCGCATGTATCTCCCTGTGCGTACATGGTGTGGATATCGGGGATATCAAATGACCCGACGGATCAATCCATTAGTCGACCAGTCTCGGTTACGCTTACTCTGCACCGAGTGAGAACATTTCTTATAGCATATATATCAATATATATAAGCTGATCGTCGAGCATCAAATACCACCCCCGCATGCATATATTACGTCTCGATTTTATATTGACTCATCAGATTTATTAATATTTATTTTCCATCCAATTGTAAATAATATATGAAGCGTTTGAAGTCAGTTTTCAACCACCGGAAAAAAAGTTCTCAAAAAAATGTCTTGATATCAGATTTTTGCAGTGTTAACTAATTTACCATCTTTTGTTCATTTTTAACTTTATGACGAAATAATAAAAGATAACTCGCGAAATACGTTTTTCACTTACGAAATTTAAGATAATACAGTCAACCACAATTTTTCTTTAAAAAAATATATTGAATGATTTTGATTGGAATGAATTTTCAAATAAATGAATGGATTCTGAATAAATTTTCATTTTTTTAGGCCATAGAAACTCTCAGACTTTTATTTTTAAAATTTTAAAAACCCTAATGAAAATTAAATTTCAAATCCGCATAACCTGATTTTCAGACATTATTTAAGAAAAACTATGTTCACTGGCTGAATTGACGCGGAATACCTCATAAAAGGGATCTATTTACAATGTATATATTGTCGACTAAATAATTATGTATTATTTCGACTCCGGAATAATGTTAACACCAAAAATGTTTTCCCAAAACAAAAATGGTACGCCAAGTTAAAAAAATTGCTTTCAAAAAAATTGCTGACAAACAAAATTCCTTGCAAAAATATTAAACCAAATCCAATATATTAGCCAAGTTAAACTCGCTACAAAAAAAACTTGGTGTGCCAGGGACTAGCTCCCGTACATAGTCCATTAGCCAACATAAACTCGCTACAAAAAAAACTTGGCGTCCCAGCGACTAGCTCCCGTACATAGTCCATTGAAGTAAGTGCGGGAGAAAACAATTCCTAATGATATTTCGTGTTTCGTATTACCGAACCTGCAGAGTGAGCTCAAGTTGCATATCGTACCTTATTCATTACTTTTATCTAATTTATCAGTTTGTATCCCTACTTTCTTTTGACCTCATTTAATCTAATAATATCTTAATATATATAAATCTTTGAAAGATTATTATTCTTCGAACTGTCGGTGCGGTGGGGGTCAAAATAGCGAATGGCTAAAGTAACGAATTTCTGAATTTCAGAATAATGCCCTGGCAAACAGTGTCACCGACTTTTTAACCGGTGTTTTAACCAGTCTCGATTAACCCTCGTTTTCACCCAGTTTAACTGACCTTTTAACCGAAATTGTTATTTTTAAGCGATTTTTACTGGTGAATTAACCGATTGTAACCGACATTCTTACCGAATTAATAAAACTCAATTTTGCTTGGTGAATTTAACCGATTTTAACTGACAATTAAACCGAACGAAACGTTTTTAATCGGTTAAATTGTCGGTTAAAACTGCTGAAACAGTGGGCTAATCGAGACTTATCTTTCCTCGGTTAAAATGTCGGTTAACTTCAGTTATTTCCGGTTAACACTACGGTGACACAAATTGCCAGGGTGAACATCTGAATCTAGAATGGCTTTCATTATGAAATTCGCTATTTTGATTGCTTTGAATAGAATGAGGGTCAAAACAGCGAATGATCCCCCCCTCTGCCTAGGCGGTACCCTTAAAAACACGAATAGCGAATTTCAGGATAATAATCATGGCCGCCTTCGGAAGAAATAGAGTAGCAGTAGGGATCGTCGCGTCAGGAGAAAGCCCGTCCAGTCAAGATCAAACAGACAAATCGTAGTGTGAAGGCAACATTAATTTCTTTTTAGCATAGTGTGCGTAAAATTCGTTTTTACACACCCATATGAGTGCGTAAAATGCAACTTTATGAAACAGTGTGCGTAAAATAAAAAAATTATTTTTACTTTTCTTTCATCTATGCTATAATTAATAATTATATTACCAAATAAAGTAATTATAATTATAAACAAAGTGTACTCACAATTAAACACGTTCTGTCTTTTTTGCGAATGCATAATAAATCTATTTCTGTCTTCAGTGGGGGGGCTTCGCCCCCCCAACCCCCCACCGGGGCTTCGCCCCTGGACCCCAGCAGGGGCTTCACCCCTGCACCCGACCAGGGCTTCGCCCCTGGACCCCAGCAGGGGCTTCACCCCTGCACCCGACCAGGGCTTCGCCCCTGGACCCCAGCAGGGGCTTCACCCCTGCACCCCACCGGGGCTTCGCCCCTGGACCCCCGCGTTGTATTCCCCTAAACACAATGCGAATTTTACGCACGTCATGCTAAAAAATGTCGTATGCGACTCGGGCGTACGTTTTACCCACTCGCGTGATCGCGCTCGTGTGTAAAATCGCGTGATGCGATTTTACACGACGATCACTGCTCGTGTGTAAAATCGCATTTTACGCCCTTGTTGCATAATATACTATTTTTAACTTGGCGTCGAGTCGCTACCGCGACTCTTGACTGAATCTAGAATGGTCATCATTATGAAATTCGCTATTTTGATTGCTGTGAATAGAATGAGAGTCAAAATAGCGAATGATCATCCCCCCCCCCCCGCACGCCCACGTGGTACCCTTAAAAACATGAATAGCGAATTTTAGAATAATGAACATCGGAATCTAGAATGGCCATCATTATGAAATTCGCTATTTTAGCCATTCGCTATTTTGATTGTTTTGAATAGAACGAGAGTCAAAATAGCAAATGACCCCCCCCCCCCCCCCCCCCCATCCGCCCTGGCCAAGGGGCGAGCCATTTTTAGAGGGTCATTTTTAGAGGTCCGTTGGCCTCCCGTCCTAACTTCAATGGACTATGTACGGGAGCTAGTCGCTGGGACGCCAAGTTTTTTTTGTAGCGAGTTTATGTTGGTTAATGGACTATGTACGGGAGCTAGTCCCTGGCACACCAAGTTTTTTTTGTAGCGAGTTTAACTTGGCTAATATATTGGATTTGGTTTAATATTTTTGCAAGGAATTTTGTTTGTCAGCAATTTTTTTGAAAGCAATTTTTTTAACTTGGCGTACCATTTTTGTTTTGGGAAAACATTTTTGGTGTTATTTGCTCTCTTTTTGAAAGTCAAAACGTAATTTAAAAAAATAATGAGAACACATGTTTTAGTTATATCTGTGTATTGATTAAAAAGTTCATGTACAATGAACAGTAAATGAAGGTAAGTAGACACTACTAAATGTATCCTGCATGTTTACAAAGAACAGAGGCAGCAATAAGAATTCTACAAGAATTCTTGTCTAACTTTGCAAACTCAAAACATTCAATGAAACCAAAATTTCTATAGACTCGAAATCTCGTCGGAGGTGAGGCATTCCATTATATATATACAGACAGAGAAATTGTCGTGTGACAGCAACATTAATTTCGTTTTTAACTTGGCGTCGAGTCGCTACCGCAACTCTTGATGATATCAGACTTAGGATGATACCATCATCCAACATCGACGGATGCAATGCTCTCATTGCAAATGGAAGAAATGCGTAGTTGGCACAAGCGAGCTCCAGTTGTAGTACAACCGAAAGGGCATCCTGGGTCAGAGAGAAAAGTGGTTCCGAAAGTAAAGAAAGTGCCACTCCATCTGGTACCATTATCAAACCACCGTCTAAATCGTTGACAATCACGTCCATCCATCTAGAAAAAACATAAACATCTGACTCATCGAAATTTCTTATACTTCATTCCTCCAAAATCTAGTCATTCAGCTAATTTTTTGCACGTATTCAGTAGAACTATTCAGTAGTTCTTCAATTGTAAACTATTGTATAGTTCTAGACGCAACAGTTCCTTCTAATAGTGTACTTTTATCTCAATAGTGTAGTTCAATAGTTTCTCCCAATAGTCTGCCAATTTAACAATGGTTTATAGTTTAAGGGGAAGGAGTCAGGTAAAAAAAATTGATTTTGGAAATTCAATATCATCCAAATCCTATTGCATATAAAAATGCCCAATGCACTATATTGTTGGTGCTCGATGAAAGGATTTTTTACTGTCGTCTGACTTGCATATGCTTTTCAATATTATCTTAAGCAAAGTTCTTAGGTTTTCCATTCTGCGCATGATTCAGATGAAACTACTAGGCAGATTGGAATGGTTGGCATCTCATTTTCTTCTTCATGAAAAGATACACCGGCTAAATGGAGCAAACTATTTTTTTTTTTCATTCTGAAAGCAAAGTTAATCACTGATTTAGAAAATAGCATAACATTTATTTATTAATAATTGTGTCACTGAAAAAATATCACCTTTTAATAACATTTGCTTTATTTAGCCGGTGTATCTTTTCATGAAGAAGAAAATGAGATGTCAACCATTCCAATCTGCCTAGTAGTTCGATCTGAATTAGAGTTGTGAAATTTTTAATGTGAAAATAATGCATTATTTTTTACGAAAAAAATGGAGTATGGAATTCGGATCCACTATCCATTACTTTATTAATGAGTAATGGAATTCGGATCCATTACCCATCACTTTATTAATGAGTAATGGAACACACATCCATTACCCATTACTTTATTAATGAGTAAGCTACCTCTATGAGGAAGTATGTTATTCCATTTTTAGCTTCCTCATAGAGGAAGCTTTGTAAAACGCGAAAAATAATGAGGAAGCAATGTGCAAGGTTCTACATTGCATCCTTGTTTTAATTAGATAAATATACATGTTGTGGATTCGTTTTTCTATTTCGTTATTATTAGAGCGTTGCCGAAAGTGAATGTGATAATGTATATTTTTAAAAATAATTCAACATTCCATAAAATCAAAAATTTCATACCGTTCGTCACTAAATTATACATATATAATGGCTGAATATTGTTTCATTTTTATTCAAAATTTGAGCTCGCTATCTGAAGTTTTGCAAAAGTTACAATAGAGCGATAATGTCAATTTGTTGAAAAATTCAAAACATCATAAAATTTTAATGGTTCAACCGATCTTAACCAAATTCAATAGCGATCACCGGCGTATGAAAGCTCACATTCATACCAATTTTAAGATCAAAATCTCGAAAATTGAAAGAGTTATCGAGTAAACAGACATTTTTCAAAAAATTAAAAAACGCGTAATAATTTAACGATGAAGTGGACTTTAACAAACATCTGTATGAACGATGAGGCTTGATCCCTCTATCTATTGTCCAAATTTCAGCTTGATATCTCAATGCATTCCCGAGTTTTAAAGGTTTACATTTTTCGATCGTGTAACATACACACACACACAGACAATACATACAGACATTTTTTTCTAAATCACTTTTCTCGACGTTTTGGCCCATTCTGAGTGTACTGACATGAAAATCTCGAAAAAAAAATTTCATGAAAAAGCTTCTTCTATGGGGAAGCAAAAAGTAATGGGTGATGGACCTCTGCTCCATTACTCACTAATAAAGTAATGGGCGATGGACCTCTGCTCCGTTGCTCATTAATAAAGTAATGAGTAGTGGATTCGAGTTCCATTATCAATTTTTTTCATAAAAAATTATGCATTATTTTCACATTAAAAATTTCACAACTCTGCTTTCAACTAACTTCTAGCTTTTGACTGACTACTAACTTTTCACCAACTGATGACTACCTACTAACTAACTTTTAACTTTTAAAAGTCAGAAGTTAGTCAAAAGTTAAAAGTAACTGAAAAGTTAGTCAAAAGTTGGAAATTAGTATAAAGTTAGAAGTTAGTTGAAAGTTAGTCAAATGTTAGAAATTAATAAAAAGTTAGAAGTTAGTCAACAGTTTGTCAAAAGAAGTTAGTAGTTAGACAAAAGTTAGTCAAAGGTCAAAAGTTAGAAGTTAGTTGAAAGTTAGTCAAATGTTAGAAATTAGTCAAAAGTTAGAAGTTAGTCAAAAGTTAGAAGTTAGTAAAATGTTAGAAATTAGTCAAATGTTAGAAATTAGTCAAATGTTAGAAATTAGTCAAAAGTTAGAAGTTTGTCAAAAGTTAGAAATTAGTCAAAAGTTAGAAGTTAGTTGAAAGTTAGTCAAATGTTAGAAATTAGTCAAAAGTTAGAAATTAGTCAAATGTTAGAAATTAGTCAAAAGTTAGAAATTAGTCAAAAGTTAGAAGTTAGTTAGAAGTTAGTCAAAAGTTAGAAGTTAGTCAAAAGTTAGAAGTTAGTCAAAAGTTAGAAGTTAGTCAAAAGTTAGAAGTTAGTCAAAAGTTAGAAGTTAGTCAAAAGTTAGAAGTTAGTCAAGTTAGTCAAAAGTTAGTCAAATGTTCGAAATTAGTCAAAGGTTCGAAATTAGTCAAAGGTTCGAAATTAGTCAAAGGTTTGAAATTAGTCAAAGGTTAGAAGTTAGTCAAAAGTTAGTGAAATGTTCGAAATTAGTCAAAGGTTAGAAGTTAGTTAAAAGTTAGTCAAAAGTTAGAAGTTAGTCAAAAGTTAGTCAAAAGCTAGAAGTTAGTTAAAAGTTAGTCAAAAGTTAGAAGTTAGTTAAAAGTTAGTCAAAAGTTAGAAGTTAGTCAAAAGTTAGAAGTTAGTCAAGTTAGTCAAATGTTCGAAATTAGTCAAAGGTTCGAAATTAGTCAAAGGTTTGAAATTAGTCAAAGGTTAGAAGTTAGTCAAAAGTTAGTGAAATGTTCGAAATTAGTCAAAAGTTAGATGTTAGTCAAAAGTTAGAAGTTAGTTGAAAGATAGTCAAATGTTAGAAATTAGTCAAAAGTTAGAAGTTAGTCAAAAGTTAGAAATTAGTCAAGAGTTAGAAGTTAGTCAAAAGTTAGAAGTTAGTCAAAAGTTAGAAGTTAGTCAAAAGTTAGAAGTTGGTCAAGTTAGTCAAAAGTTAGTCAAATGTTCGAAATTAGTCAAAGGTTCGAAATTAGTCAAAGGTTCGAAATTAGTCAAAGGTTCGAAATTAGTCAAAGGTTAGAAGTTAGTCAAAAGTTAGTCAAATGTTCGAAATTAGTCAAAGGTTAGAAGTTAGTCAAAAGTTAGTCAAATGTTCGAAATTAGTCAAAAGTTAATCAAAAGCTAGAAGTTAGTTAAAAGTTAGTCAAAAGTTAGAAGTTAGTTAAAAGTTAGTCAAAAGTTAGAAATGCAACATGTCGCAAATGACTATTGCTAAGATTTTCAGGTATCCGGATAGTTCGTCTCTGAGAAATCGCCCGTCTATCGCGACCTGTTTTAACCGCAGACTTCTAATGATATTATATTTATTCATTTATTTTTCAATTTTTCGAACGATTTTGCTATACATCTACTTATTTACTAACTTTTTGAACGATTTTCCGATTTATTTATTTATATATTTATTTATTAAGCAAATTTTTCTAAAGTAATGGGACTATCATATATCCATTAGCACGTTCATTACCCATTAATTTAAAAAACGGTGATGGATGTGAGTTCCATTACTCATTAAAAAAGTAATGGGTGATGCATGTGAGTTCTATTACTCATTAAAAAAGTAATGGGTAATGAATGTGAGTTCCATTAATCATTAAAAAAGTAATGGGTGATGGATGTGAGTTCCATTACTCATTAAAAAAGTAATGGGTAATGAATGTGAGTTCCATTCCTCATTAAAAAAGTAATGGGTGATGGATGTGAGTTCCATTACTCATTAAAAAACTAATGGGTGATGGATGTGAGTTCCATTACTCATTAAAAAAGTAATGGGTGATGGATGTGAGTTCCATTACTCATTAAAAAAGTAATGAGTAATGAATGTGAGTTCCATTACTCATTAAAAAAGTAATGGGCAACGGATATGAGTTCCATTACTCATTAAAAAAGTAATGGGTAACGGATATGAGTTACATTACTCATAAAAAAATAATGGGTAACGGATATGAGTTCCATTATTCATTAATAAAGTAATGGGTAATGGTTCTGAATTCCATTATGCATTGTTAAAGTAATGGGTAAAAAAAACGATAATGCATTAAAAAAATAATGCATTATTTCCAACTCTGATCTGAATCATGCGCAGAATGGAAAATTAAGCAAAGTTCTTAGGTTTTCGATTCTGCGCATGATTTTCAGATTCAACTACTAGGCAGATTGGAATGGTTGACATCTCATTTTCTTCTTCATGAAAAGATACACCGGCTAAATGGAGCAAACGTTAATAAAAGGTAATATTTTTTAAGTGACACAATTATTAATAAATAAATGTTATGCTATTTTCTATCAGTGATTAACTTTGCTTTCAGAATGAAAAAAAAAAATAGTTTGCTCCATTTAGTCAGTGTATCTTTTCATGAAGAACAAAATGAGATGTCAACCATTCCAATCTGCCTAGTAGTTTGATCTGAATCATGCGCAGAATGGAAAACCTAAGAACTTTGCTTAAGATAATATTGAAAAGCATATGCAAGTCAGACGACAGTAAAAAATCCTTTCATCGAGTACCAACAATACAGTGCGTTGGGCATTTTCATATCATCGAGTACCAACAATACAGTGCATTGGGCATTTTCATAAAAAAAATATTACCTTTTATTAACATTTGCTCCATTTAGCCGGTGTATCTTTTCATGAAGGAGAAAATGAGATGTCAACCATTCCAATCTGCCTAGTAGTTGAATCTGAAAATCATGCGCAGAATCGAAAACATAAGAACTTTGCTTAAAGTAATATTGAAAAGCATATGCAAGTCAGATGACAGTAAAAAATCCTTTCATCGAGTACCAACAATACATTGCGTTGGGCATTTTCATATCATTGAGTGCCAACAATACAGTGCGTTGGGCATTATCATAAAAAATATTACCTTTTATTGACATTTGCTGCATTTAGCCGGTGTATCTTTTCATGAAGAAGAAAATGAGATGTCAACCATTCCAATCTGCCTAGTAGTTGAATCTGAAAATCATGCGCAGAATCGAAAACATAAGAACTTTGCTTAAAATAATATTGAAAAGCATATGCAAGTCAGATGACAGTAAAAAATCCTTTCAAATCTATGCACACTGATTAAAAGAAGGTTAATCACGACAGATACTTACTGAAATGAGGTTAGTCACGGTAGACACTGACTGAAACGATACTCGACTGTAAACGTAGACAGCAGTCAGACACTGATGAAAACGAAAAAGATCACACTTTATGATGAAAAATAATCCCATAAAAGATGAAGCACTGGGGTCGAGAACGCACTGCGATTGTTGTCAACACTCATTTATCACACACTTATTTATAAAAAAATTAATTAATTTCAGCACTGATTTAAAGTATTAAGCACTGATTTAAAATATTACGCACTGATTTAAATTTAAATTATTAAACACTGATAAAGTATAAAAATACGCGAATTATAAATGTACACTTCGCGTCGAGTCGCTACCGCGACTCTTGATGATGTCGGCTGTGCAACACGCGCTGACTGACTGAACCGCTGCCGACTGTGTGACGTCACACACTGGTTGCTCGCGAGCCGCCACTCGCGCCTGCGCGCGGCGCTTCTATATAATGTGTGTACGTGAATACGTGAATCGAGATTGTGTGAGTGCGTTAAAAATGAAAAACTTTGAAAAGACCAGATATCAGCGGTAAATGAACCGATTTTCTTGTGACTGGTCTCATTCGAAAGAAAAAAAAAAATAGAAAATATTGATCATGATACATTTTTCGTTCGCGACATGTGGTCAGAGATAATACGTCGGCAAATATAGGTTGGGACATTTAAAGTTGTGTGAGTGAGGCCGTACGGGAGGAACATAAAGTCGCTCGGTGAGAATTACTAAGATGCCAGATATCAGCATTAAAGAAACAGATTTCCTTGCCGCAGGTCTCATTTGAAAGAGAAAAAAAAATAAAAAATATTGAACCTGACACATCTTCCGTTCTCGACGTGTGGTCAAATATAATTCGAGTTATAATTTGAAAACGGCCGGTGAGTGGCCGCCTTCCGAATAAATAGAGTAGCAGTAGCGACCGTCGCGCCAGGAGTAACAGCCCGTCCAGTCAGACAGACAAATCGTAGTGTGAAGGCAACATTAATTTCTTTTTTAACTTGGCGTCGAGTCGCTACCGCGACTCTTGATTAGTTGTCACGTGATACGTACTCTGAGTTATGATAATATTTTTAAAATCGTGCAAATTAATTGCTGCACATAATAATAATTTTTATAAAATACACATCATGGCTATGGATAATCACGACTGTTCCGGGATTTCTATAGCAGCAAATATTCTCTCTTTGAGTTCAGTGAAATCGTCGAGTGACGGGGTTTTGGTTACAAACTGTAAAATGGATATAAAGGCAATTACTCGTTTGAAAAAAATATACAAATTTTTTTTTCAAAATTGGAATATTTTAATTGTAAAGCGTGTTGAATCACGAAAATATTGCCCTGGTTATTTTTGTCAATATGATTTTTCCACTTGACGTTAGATTTTTTTTCCATATTTTTCATTTTTGTAAATACATCGAACAAATCTTACAATAAAATTGTAAAAAAATTCACAGATGCTCCATTCGCTTGGAGCAATCAATGACACGAAAAATTGGAATCGGTCAGGTTT